>OY756432.1:6228643-6770674 GCA_963576905.1 Mystacides longicornis
GTCATCAAACAATAGGAATGATAGTTTTTGGCTGCTTTTCTAACCCAAAATGGTTTTAAAATGACTACATTCATTCATACTGCTTGCCTAAAGAATATTTCTTTGAAAACGAAGAAGACATTCTACGGGGGTTGTAAACACGTCTTTCTTTAATGTTTTAGTGATGATTTTCTTCTTCCTCTTTGTCCAGCCATGCTGACCTTCCTTATGCGGTGCCGCTGCATGCGGACCAGTTTTATATGGTCCTCCTGATCCGATGCGTTTTATTAATAATTGGTTTTTGGCAGTCTTTTCAGCTCTTGTATCATCTGTGACTACAGAAAAAAAAAATTTTCTGCAGTTTAGGAACCTAGCACTGTTACTTCTTTTATTTAATTGAGAATATCTGTGATCGCTTGTAATATACATCAGTATGACCATAACAATTGAATTTAAAAGCAATTCTTAAATAAATGAATAATCCGTAAGCTAGACACGTATCGTAATGTCATTCTGAGAGGGTAACCAGCTTGATTTTTTTGGCTTTCTGCTGCTGAAAGTGCTCAAATGTCGTGTAAAATAATATTTTTGTGAGTTGGAATCGCTTTTATTACCTACGATGAGGAATGTTTTTTCTGGGAGTGTATGTATAATCTTACTTGAAACCGATTTAAACCAGACTGTTTAGGCAACACCACCTATATAAGAAGGCATTAGCGCTACGCCACATCGTGAGGCCCATCATTCACTTGCCTATATCTGAATGTACTTCCTGTACGCTATGATATCTGACTACACGCCGGCGGCCTGGTGACGCGAAAGGAAAAATGGCCGCCAGCGCTAAGGCCTTCTTATATAGGTGGTGTTGGTTTAGGTTACTTCGTTGGTATGACCCTTGATTTTTAAATAGAAGGACCTTACCGTCGACAATTTTCCATTTCAAAAACCAACCAAAGTATGTTTTTATTTACAACTAGCCTTTTTACCCGTCCATAAAATTGTTGATGAAGTTTGTTGAGAAAAATGTGAATTACAGAACCTGATTTATGGATTAATAAAATATGGTACCTATAAAGTATGTCCCTAAGTGGGGTCAAAAAATGGAGAATTGATTGACTGATCGAGTTTGTATTACCTGTAAGATTTGAATTGGTAAATAGGTAGATATAATTAGATAGTATGAGAAATTTGTAGAATTGCTGTGGAGGCAGCAAAGGTGAGTCATAAACATAGCATTTTTATCTATTTTCTATACCTTCCCCTTCAAGTACATTTAGATAGAACACTTGATTTCTGTAAATGCTTTAGTTGTTCTTCTGCAAAAATATAATTATAATTATACATATATGTACCTACAAAGCTTTATTTATTCTTAATATCAAATTTAACAGGTAGGTACATAATTATTTTAAGTGTTAAGACCTCTACCCGAGCCAGTGATTTTGTACCTGAAAATCTTTTGTATGAAAAATTGTCAGTACCTATAGCCAGCAAGAAAATATTGCATAAAAAATTCCTATAAATATTCTGACCCATCTGGGAATTGGAACCAGAAATTTCTTACCAGAAGTGGGTGTTAATTATTTTAAGCATAGTAAAAAATTTTGTGGCCAAGGATTCGAACCTGCACCTCACATCCAGCCTTCGTGTGAATAGAAAAATCAGTGTAGATTGATTATTAAAAATAAAACACAGGAATAGGGTAATAATAAAAATTTCAAGTTGCTATGGCAATTATACCACCAATTTATTAAATCCCTATGCCCCTAAAGTGGGGCGTAAAGGGAGTTTGTATTTCAAAAATTAATTTTACTTACATTAATAAAACAATCAATACAATAATTGGTAAAGAAACACACTTTTATAATAAATAACTAAGGTATTTTGCAGTTGATAAACTTCATTTAACAGGGTAAAACTTTTTAATAAATGATAATTTTGAGTATAAATATTTAGGTACTTCTAGAGAATTAGAACTCTCATCTCTCATAGGTGCTTAATATAAGTCATACCAAGAGTTGACAATTAATAAGAGATATACAAAACATGTAAATGTTATTGTTGTGAGAAAATATCTAGAAAATTTTGACACATTTTAAAATTCTGTAGACATTTTGGCATTGCATTCATTATAAGATATAATCCTAGGAATCTCAGCTCCATAGACGAATTATGGAAGGCATAAATGCAACGGGCCGTTGGCCCGGTGGCTAGCATCTTGGCAGATTGTTGAATTTGTCGAATACTCAAGGATTTCAATTTGACCACCTAAATAAGGAACGTTGTTAACGTGAAGTCATCACACAAAGCCATTCGAAATAGCAAGAGAAGAAAGTCATAATCCAGTTAGTACTGGTTAAATGTTAAAAAAAAAAAATGGTATTTTAAAATTGACCATAAATAACGGTGTAATGTTGAATATATCAGTCTGTAATAATATGAATTTTTTCGATGTTACAGGAAAAGAGGTCTGATTATAGAAACTTCAACTAAATTTCAACAAAAAAAAAACAGGTTTACAATAATAATAAAAAGTTGTAGAATAATGGGAGTTATAGAATCTGATCGATGGAAGTTTACATACAGAGCTTTATAAAAGTGTGGTGTACCTACATAATGTACTTATAATTAATTGGACTTAATTTTTTTGTCACACCTCATCAGCAATAAGAAAGCGCTGTAAGTCATAATCATAGACTGCTGACTTATTCTCTATGCTTGCCCCATAGTTAAAAAGACAGAGTGCTCAATTTATATGTGGTGAGCTATGGGCTCTCTCTGGTTATAAATAAATGAAAACATTCTGTTTATTTCATTTCAATTACATATATTTCAATGAATATAAACACAACTACCAATTTGTAAAATTAAATAACATAATTTGTTAGATCTAGCAGATTAAAAATAGAAAAAAATAAATAAAAACAGAATATAGAAAATCATATGGGCACCTTCTTTACCAAAAGCTATAATTTGTATTCCATAATAAATTTCACATTTAAATCTTACAGTAGAAACAGCCCCGTAGACAAATTCAAATTGGCGTTCGACTACAAACGAAGATTTTGCCAATGTATAGTACGAAAAAATTAACTGTCCTCTGGAATATATAAACAATTATTTAAACCAAACAAAGACACTTATAAAAATATAAAAAGTGGACAGTTAATTTTCTTCCTACTCTACATTGTGAAAGAATTCGTTTGTAGTCTATCGCCAAATGTATTTTGTCTAGGCCTACAGACGTGTTGTGAACAATTGTGTTGTGGCACGCCAAAAGCTTATTTTTTCATAAAAATACAATGCTCAACGATAATGTGTCTCTAATCATACTAAATGTATGAATCCGATGTTGCTTCTAGCATGTCATAGCTCATCAAAACACATTTTTTTATACAAATGAATCTGGACTCACCCAAAGTGAACAAATTTACACTTTTGACATCTTTCACACAAAACGATGCTTGTGTTGTAATAGTTGAAAATGGTCGGCACCAGAAGTCAAACGCACAAAAGCAGTACAATTAATCTGTAACAAAACATTATGGAATTTATATACACAAACATATGAAATGATGTACAATTATCAAATAATAATACGGGACTTACCGCTTTGCTTATTCCAGTAATAAAATGCATACTTGTACATTGTAGAAATTCATTCTTGATATTGTTGTAAATATCTTGTAATCTATCCTGTAAAAAAAATATAGTAACAGAAAATAAATTAATGTAATTGGCTAGCTGCATTGTAATTACGCGATTATTTGAAATAATATTTACTCATTAACTTTGCTTACCTGTTTTATTAATCTCAAAAATTGATTTTATATCTAAATTCAATGTTTACATTTTTTTATAGTTTGACAACAAAATTAGACATATCCATAGATTTTTTATAACGTATCAAATGAACCATAGAACCAAAACACACTAAAAAAATATTCTTAGTTAGTGTTAAATTATTATCGGAATTTATTAAAAAGGAGAAAAGTATCAATAAAATGAATTCATATAAAATGTTTATAATTCACACATCCTAAACCTGAAAATTAAAAAAAACATTCAATAAAAATATCATGATTTAATTTTCATTCACAAAAAAATACCGCAAATAATTTATGGGTAATCTATGGTACTGGCGTAATGATATCTATGGCGTACTGGCTGTCATCGATATTTTGACAAACAATAAAACATTTTCAAAATTCGAATATTTTTTTAATTGATAGCTGCTGTTAATATATTTCTAAGTAAGTACCTGGTAATATTTATTTATTTAGATTACCCTATGTACCTACCTACGTAATATTTACTAAATTATGTAGAATAAACACTTTTTTAATAGAAATCCTTGTCTTCCAGCATCAACCAAAAATTATATTACTTACATATTATACAACCCAATGAATGTGATAAATGGTTCTTGTCCTGGAATAAATTTTACGTTGGGTGTAAAAAATCAACATGAGGCTATGAGCATACTTTGAGAATGGATGTATAATGGAGATATATCATATATCTACAGGTATAGATTCAAGTTTTCATATTTTATAATGGTGGCCATGTAATAACTATCTACCATAATTTATTGTTTTTATTCTAGGATGGGATGACCATAGTCTTTTTGGTTTTCTTTTGGATTGAAGGAACCTTGGAGGTTCCGTCAAGAAAATGTCTCTAAACATTACTGATCACTGCATTTTGCTGTCTTTCAAGGATATATTTCATTCAACACATCTATTAAGATTTTTTACCACAACAATAGGTATGATCTTTCTTGTATTTTGTTTAAAGAATATAACATATGATAAATAAGTTACCATACTTTGCGTTTATCTACATAACGATTTAGATTCAATATAATATTTACCACCATTGTCTGTGACAAAATTCGATACAAATATTAACTTAAATACATCAAAGTGTATTTAAGAACGCTCTCCGGCATTTTGCATTACAAAAATATAAACAGACTAAAATATTATGTAGATGACTTTAGATTACATATTAATGTGTACCTAGCCCAAAAAATTCATGAAATGATATTATCCGTCATTATAGGTACCTATATCTTTTGTGTTTGTTCTAGGATGAATGATTTGTCACAAACGTTGGATAGTTTTAAGAAAAGCTTCAAGTCATACCTCTGATTGATTGCTTTCTTCAAGAATACTTCTTTTGACACGATGAAACTCTATGCATATTGTTTTTTTAAACAAATTTTCACGGCAACAATACCATCAGTCTTTTTTAAATGAACCTTGTATATTACTGTTTTTGCATAATATAATATATGATAAATAAGCTAACATAGTTTTGAGTTTATTTACTATTATATTTCTAAACTATTTTGTGGATAAAACAAACGTTTTACTACACTGATTATAATCCAGTATTCCTGAATGCCATTTAAAGATTCTCAATTATTGTCGATATTATTTCTTTTCTCCCAACGATTCTGTCAAGTTCACTGTACCTAATGATCTAATTTATCGGTCACTGTTTTACCGGCAAGTTTGTTTATGGAATGTTCATACCAATTTCAATGTTTATTATTTTACTTGCAAATCTTTTTCAACAATGATTTTAAGAAACTTTATTAAATATAAAATATATTGAATATAAAATGATTCAACAATTATTGCTAAATTATTTTATACCTATCTGCATTTGAATATGATTTTTAAAGGTAGCTACATAATTATTACTCATCTAATGGCTACGACGGTTTTACACAAAATGTGGCCATAAATTTTTTAAAATGTGTCAAATTACAAAATGGAGGATTTTTTTTTCCAAAATTTTTCATTAAATCTTTATTTATTGAGAATAATAAGATTTGAATAACTTTTATATGTATAACGAATCAATCTCCAATTATTTTATAACATTTTCATACCGTAATACCAAGATTCTATTCAACGTTTACATGAGTAATTTTGTTTCCAAAAGATGGCTTTCTGTCTTTTTTGAAAAATTTGTATGAAGATCACAAAAAAATAAAGTTTTTTAAATAGCTCTAAATATATTAAAGTTAACGTTGCCAATTGTATCTTAGAACGTTCTCGAGCAAATTTCACCGCTCTGCGCAGATTCATATCTGACGTAGCATTTGTATTTTGAGCGTGATGTTCACATATACGGTAAAGTATTGTCAAAGGCAAATAAAAAAACATTTCTGAATTATTATGTAGATGAATTATAATGTGCCTTAACATAATAATAACAAAAATGTTGCAATACCTTATAAGGAAGCAAATATTCACAAATAGCGGGGAAAACGCTAAAGGCACCATCATGTGGGAATATACTAGGTGCCCAGGAGAAGAAGAAGAAGGAGATTAAATAGAATTATGAATGTCAAACTAAGATACTTACTGGGATACTTCGATTGTACTTTGTACAGTTTCTATCCACTTTGACCATAACTTCGATGCCTTCCCATTTCTTATCCATATCCCTCAGAATTAGTTTAAAAAATTGAAACAGAATATAGCAGGATTTATGCGCTAGAATTTGGCACCTTGGGGGATGATATACAGCTTTCATACGACGTGTTTAACATATTCCCCAATCATCAGACAACGATTATGGCTAGAACTGAGGAGTAATGCTATCACGTCATTATTCAAATGAATCCATTTCATTACAACAGTTATTTAAAGCCACGCGGTCTTAAATCTTAATACGTGTTTCTGTTATCTAACCTACCGGTCCGCATCAAGTTTAGTGTTGAAAAGACTTTCATCAATATTTGAAACAGGTTGCAGTACTCTTCTGAAAGAGATGCACACACTGCGGCCGTTAACTTTTTCAATACCCAATTCTTCCACTTCTATAATAAAGTATTTAAATTTTACTGCAATATAATCACAATACACTGATGATGCTTATTTTTTCAGATACTTAACTCCTGTATGGTGCTATATGCCATAAACTAGGTGAAAACCTTTCATAAAAATATATATCTGTGTTAAGACACCCTTCAAACCTCTTTAGGTACAATTTCTAACACCCTCAATCAGATATCGAGCAAGATTTATTTGTTCTTTACGGGAGACACCACCGCGCTTGTTACAAATTGCATTCACGTCTTTAGCAGGAAACTGCTTGCAATTTGCGATGCCAGCTCGATATTAATAACCAGCTCCTTCGTAACGTGGATTCAGCGGTTCGCAGTTTTTCCGCATTTTGAAAATATGGTCCTATAAAACCGATGAGTGTCATTAGTTATGCTTTAGAAAAAGAGCTGTATCCATTTTGTAATGGTCAGCTTTTGACGCAAATGCATCAAGGGTAGGTTATCATAATTTTTTGTCTTTCATTTTTCAGCCTATGTAAATGGGTGATTGCATCCCTCGCATAGTATGTCTAGATTTTTCTGACCTAAATGGGGCTTTGCTTTTGACATGCCATTTTTACCAAAGTTTATTAACGGTTATTGGTACTTCAAAGTTATTCTCCTTACCTGGTCAGTTGATTTGAAGTTCGCGTAGATAAGATCAGCTGCAGCAATCAACTTTTGAACTTTGGTTGATTTAAAGTAAACCAGTAGAATTTAGAGGTAAGAAAACTCTTGTATGTTATATTATAATGACTATTTGCTATAGTTGCAATCACCCAACTTCAGTCTGAGAAAGTATTCGTAAAGCTTCTCAGTTCTTAGAGTATTTAACAAGAAAAATTGCCAATACGTGACTGTGTAGGGGCACTAAATTGTCTGGGTGTCGTGTTGAAGAATCGTTTCTTTCTCAGTCTGCTTTTCGGCAGGCTTATTGTCTCGCCAAAGGGGGAGCCTTCTCAATCGGTACAAGTCTGCTGCTAGTACAAACTTTTCCTAAATGAATATGTAACAACTAATGACTTTAACAATTCATTACTGATGTTCGATTTTTAAATGGAACAAACTACTACGGGTTTACTGTTATTTCGAAGGCTGGCTTAGTGTGCTCACTTTACGTTAACAACGTTTGCCATTAGGTGGTAATGTTTGTCTCCAAAACTCGTAATCATGAGAATTCCCGACATGTTCAACATGTCGAAAAATCTCATGTATTCAGCAGCAAGTAGATATTCAATAATTAATGAAATATAGAGATAAAAGGTGGAAATTATTGAGAACAATAGAGCAACCAAATTTAAAGACTGCGACTGCTGTCATGTATTTGGCGCCAGGATATGAATACATACATTTTTGTTAATGTCTCATCTTTATTGCCTATTGGCTTTGTTGTTTGTTGTTTTTTTCATAAATGGTATCCTCAACAGAAGAAACAGCGTGAAGAATAAATAGTTCAGTTCTAGGCAATAGTTCAATCCGCGGTATGAATAATCAATACTAGTTCTTGTTTCTATGATACTTTGGAACATATAGAGTTTTCTTTGTGTCAACGTCAGCTAGATAGAAGACTCGATAAAGTCAGAAGGTGATAATTATTAGTAATCATTCCGTTCTGTCACGAAGAGACACACCTGTGAAACGTCTAAGAATGTCAAATAAGCAAGTCTGGGAAGCAAAACCATCGCTCTTCGAACTAGAAGTGTACATTTTCTTTGTTTCAATAATATATACATAAAATGGCAACATGCAAAATAATTTCGGCGTTAGAGCATTAAAGAGATGGGAACGATAACGGAGGAGGATAAGATTGAAAAAGGTTATTTAATAGTTGTTGAGAAATGGCTGAGAAGAAAAAAATTGCATTAGAATATTATAAGAATTCAGACCATCTTGGTCTTTGGGTCTCATATTATCAAAACTGGCAGATGACTGCCCTTCAGGGCAATCAAGGTTCAAGGTATTATCGTAATGAGCGACTTCCACAACTATTACTGACCCGTAGTTGGTAGCCTTACTTATGCAAGAAATTTTCTTGATGAGCGTTAATTATTCATAGTTGAAATCGTTAAATTGAGTGTAAGAGGAAAAAGAAAAGAAGACATCAAAGTTATTGGTAGTCAATTGGTTCCATCAACGCCGGCTTTCATACTGTTTCGTATCGGAGATCGTGGGTTCGATCCCAGGTGCCGACCATCTTCCTCTTCACGACACATACAAGCTCTAAGTAGATTACTGTGAAAGAGTGTCTTTGTGTTCACTTTGAGTGAGCAAATTTTCATATTTTTATATAAAAAGACCCTGTAGCAGCAGTTTTAGTCCCTCTTAATGAGTAAAGACTGTGCTGATCTGCCTAAGGAGACGAGAGCTTGTTATGCTTTGGTTTGCTAGGTAAGAAATAGGTACAACCTTAGCATAACGAACGCATTATTCTTTGATATAAGTACAAAGCATTCTATGGTTTTCTCCTTCACTGCCGGCAGTAAAATTATGAAAGCGCGAAAGAGACAATATTATAAGCCGTAACCGCTGTCGGTAGTCTCATTTCGCGTAGCTTGGAAACCGAAGTAAACAAGACGCCTCCTGAAACAAAATTAGATTTTTAGTAAGTATAACAGCCGTTAAATATCGGGTCCGTTTTTTCTAGAAAAAGGCTACTACCCATCAGGTTCTCGTTTTATCTTAAAAACGATAAATTTTGCGATAGATTTAATAAATGAAGTACGTATGAGCAAAATGAGCTTGAATAACTGGTTGAGAACCCCTTCATCGAACGAATGAACATTGAGCTGTGTCAACTCTAATTTGCTCGTCATTATTATACGTACACATTCGAGCTTCAAGTTACTTCTGTTGTTCAATTTACATATTACAACATTAGAATTACGACGTTCGTAAATATAAATACAAGACGTGAGGGATATAAAAGATATATAAGTATTTTGATATTTCACATTGTGAATTTGGTAAAGGATCTTGTAAGTTACAAAAATTACACATTCTGCATTTCAATTTAATACCTTCATACCGAACAAATAGCATAGCATTTTCACAACTTATAGGAATACTGTACATAAATATCAACATTATTTCACATAATGAATTTACTTCCCAATAATGCCAATTTTGTAATACTTTTTGTAGCAAAAATCAAATTCCTTGATTTTTCCAGTCTACTATTTCAGGCATTTCTAAGCATGCATTAAAAATAATAATCACATTATGATAATGTTTTTAATGCTAGATAAACTTTTAGCAGAAATCTTTCGATAAGTAATAATAAATTTCACATTATGAATTAATCATTCAATTTGTGTAATTTTATGTAAAATAATCCGTGCCCATTAAGAACTAACACAGCATGGGGTACGAATGTAGGTAGGTACTTCCGTTAGGTTTCTTCTTCAGGATTTCAGAATATCTACATAATATTTTAGTCCGTTTATTTATTTATTTATATTTTTGAAAGAGCATCAATCGTAGAAAACAGACCTTAAGGTCAGATTTTAATATGCGAAAAGCCGCGCAAAATTCCAGAGAGCGTTCTTAAATACTTTTTGATATATTAACTTTAATATATTTTGAGCTATTTAAAAAACTTTATTTTTTTAAGATCTTCATACAAATTTTTAAAAAAATAGAGTAAGCCATCTTTTGGAAACAAAATTACTCATGTAAACGTTGAATGGAATCTTGGTATTACGGTATGAAAATGTAATAAAATAATTGGAGATTGATTTGTTATACATATAAATGTTATTCAAATCTTATTATTCTCAATAAATAAAGATTTAATGAAAATATTTGGAAAAATAAATCCTCCATTTTGAAATTTTTTGACACATTTTAAATAATTTATGGCTTCAGTGTTGTCAAACTGTGGTACCTAGCCATTAGATGAGTAATTATGTAGCTACCTGATAAAAATTTCAAAATATTTTACTTCATAGAAGTAAAAATATTGCAACAAAGTAAAACAATTATTTAGCTTATTTTACTTATGAAATGTCAGTTTATCCCTCCATATTGTTTTACATAGTGTCATTACACATTCTCATATTATTTTTTCATAGACAATAAAATTAATAATTTTTAATGAACAAAATGTTAATTAGTCGCTGCCATCTATCGAATATGCTTTGAAGTGTTTTAGTGTAAAAGCTTCAATCAAATATCAATAGGTGACATAATGACATTATATTCACATCATTTGATACACATAATATAGGTATGTTATTAACATGACATATTTTAATTTTTAATTTGCTTTTGTTGATAATAGTTGACATCTCTATTAGGTATATGACTGCATGCTCCATTATTTCTGATTCTTTTTTAATCATTTTTAAGATTAACATTCTTATTTTTATTTTATATAATTTTTGTTCTGTCTTGCCAAATTGATATTTATTCTATATTTAAGTATGTTGTAAATCTCATAGGTTGTGGAAAAAATATTATGATTGTTATTTTGTTTATATATAAAAATTTTGCCATTAACTTAATAAAGAAATATTTAAAAATAAATTTGGGTTAGTATCTCGGGAAATTGGGTTAGAAAAAAAAAACACAGAATAATTCTGACCCGACCGGGAATCGAACCCGGGACCTCTTGATCTGAAGTCGGCGCCTTTGCCACTAGGCTACCGAGGTCGGTAAGATAATATGCCTATATTATATTGGTTGTGCACAATGTTAACCTCTAATTGTTGCGTTTTTTGTAGTATATAAGCTTACGTATTTTTTTCTCATGCAATATTGTAAGCTTCATTCATATACTTTGAAGGAACCGTAATATCAAAATAATTAACTGTAGCAAAATTGAAAAAAAATATATGATGGTCATTTTCTTCTTTTCTCAATGCATTTCGTTTGTTGAGTGATGTAGTAAGCAAGTAATCAATCACTATTAAATTCCATGAAACATTTTTGTTCTTATTTACTTATGTCCATTCATTTTGCTTCAGATTTCAGACCTTATATTTTTGATAATGTCAGTGATGGCCATTTATGTCAACAAAAGTTAATATTATTTATTAATAATTCTCTGGCGGGACGAAGTTCGACGGGTCAGCTAGTAGGTATAATAATCGTTTAAAGCTAGATAAACTTTTAACAGCATTATTTCAATAAGTAATAATAAATTTCACATTATGAATTAATAATTCAATTTGTGAAATTTTGTTTAAAATACTCCGTACCCGTTAAGGTGTAACGCAGCATGGTACTGCTACAACGTGAATGTTTTATTTGGGACTTATCAGCAAAGTTTGGTATGCACACTTCTAGAATATCCCACAAGCTTGTGAATATATTATTATATGCTATAAATGTATATAGTTAGAGCCTTAATACACAGGAAACTTTAAGTTTATTCTAGAAGAAATCAATAAAATAAATATATGGTGTTCCTATCAAAACCTGACGAAAGACAGCCATGTTATTAATTGTTTGATTGTCCTATAAATCAGTTATTATAATACACTAGCTCTCCCGACAGACGAATATTGATTTCAAATTTGTAATTTATACAAAAATACGTTTAAAATATTTTTTGAACACAAAAAAATATTTTTAAAAGCTCGAAAAAATCCATTAACAATCTGCTTTCTTCTTCTTCGTCGTTCCCTCAGTGCTGAGGATCGTGATTTTCAACATTAACACCATAAGCCAGTTCCTTCCACTCATTACGGTTCTCCGCCAAACGCAGTGCTCCACAAAAGGTCCATCTGTTATTCAGAGCGGAGAAGAATCCACTAAATCAAACATCGGAAGAATCTGTTCAGCCGATCTCGAGTTTAAAGGAAAATATTAAAATGTCTGTTTTATGTAACGCTAAAATATTTAAAACTAGCTTTCCCGACAGACGTAGTTCTGTTAGTCCTTACGATAAATATTAATTTTGTTGTTATTGAATTTATCATAGATGGCGTTGGCGTCGCAGGAAATCCGTTCCAAACTAACTTAAATATTATATTTAATATTATTTGCTATTCATTTTTCGATGTTTTATTGTGTTATCCGAAGCGGAGAAGAATCCAATAAACTTACTTAACACCATAAAAATTTGTTCACCAGCCCCCGTAGACAAATTCAAACTGGCGTTCGACTACAAACGAAGATTTCGCCAATGTATAGTGCGAAAAAATTATCTATCCACAGGAACATGTATACAATTATTTAAACCAAACAATGACACTTATATAAAAATATAAAAAGTGGACAGCTAATTTTCTTCCTACTCTAAATTGTCGAAGAATTCGTTTGTAGTCGATCGCCAACTGTATTTTGTCTAGGCCCACAGATCTCGAGTTATTAGTGTTTTGCACTAACCCGACATTCTTTTATATTACAGATAAAAAAAACTAATCTCACAAACCACTGTGTTGTGTGCTTGTGTGTTTATATTACAGATAAAAAAAACTAATCTCACAAACCACTGTGTGTGTTTATATCAGTGTTCTAAAATTGTAAACAAATAAATACAGTTTATGTCATAAAAACTGAATTAAATCAACTTATAATTTACTGCATAATGTAATAAAAAGTATTGTTGATTCGGACGCTGGATGAAGTTCGACGGGCCATAAGGCTGTTAGCACACCTCCGCCGCGAATCGCGGCACACGGAACTGCAGAAAGCGAAATCGCAGGTAGTGTTAGTACACTAGCGGGTAAACGAGTAGCGAATGAGAAAAATGCACATAAGTAAGTATTCTATGGTTATGTTTTGTTGGGAAATATAAATAATTAAAACCACAATATTATTTCACATTTCATATATATTTTTAAATATTACAACATTAACAACGTTTTTACTTACAATTTAGAAAATATGCACATCCAACTTCTGCAAACCATCCCACAACAAAACGCAATTAACGTTTTCCATCTGTGATTTCTATGGAAAAGATGACGTTCGCTTCAATTTCGCTCCAAAATTCTGTCGATTTTGACAACTTCAAAAGCGGGCGGAATGCGAAACACACGGATCCGCGAAATATCAGGCGGAGGTGTGAATACAATTTGAAGTAATCTAAGGCAAGAGATGGCGGTGTAGTAAGAAATAAGTCACATGTGAAGCGTGTTACGTTATTGTATATTATATTGTTGGATGAATTAACTCCATTAAATCCAAATTTTATAGAGTTATTATGGTACTAGCTAATACCCGTCTTGCCTAACGTATGTAATTCCGATTGTCAGGATTGATTGGTAGGTAATTAAACAGGTTCTAGTCTAGCTTCTCCACAGACTACTTATAAGTATTAAGCTTCTCATTGCTCAACAGACCTCTATAACTGACATAAGCACAGAAAAAGAAGAATTACACTTTCACAATTCATAAAAAGAGAGAAGAATAACACTTTTAATGTTTATAAAAAGAAAGAAAAAAAATTGTAGTCTGCCAATCACATGGAAAAAAACTGCATTATAATAATATGTTACATCTCATACTTGATTCAATTTCACTGTTCAATAGAAGGGAAAACTTTCCTTTATTAATATGCAAGTGTTACTCTCAATGTGGTTTGAGTCTTGACTATATTCCCTAAACCCTCTACCTATGTGTAGAATGGTAAAAATTGAATATTCATTTCAATGTTGATAAAATGTGTTTTATATGGTTTGAATTACATTAATTTCTATTTCAAAACAATCTTGAATCTTTAAAATACATTTTTATTCAGTCAAATTTTGGTTCTAAGCAACATTTACATGAGTAATTTTGTTTTTAAAAGATGACCATCTGTGTTTACGGAGATTTTACTATGAAGATTTTATAATTTTAGAAATTTATTAATTACAGTAAATATACCTATTTGAGATTTTGTAAAAATTTGTATCTTTGATTACCATAAATATACCTGCAAGGATCCACGACGATTAATTAAAATCCAATGCAAAACCTACGGTTTTATGCTCCAACAATATACAAAAAATAAATATACAATATTAAATAAATAAACATTACTGAATTATTATATAGATTATATTTCAAAAATTTGATCAATTATAAGTACTTAATTAATCTAAATAATAAAAACTGCTGAAACAATTAAAATATCTCTCTCCATTAAAAATATTGACTAAAAGTAGACATGAATTACCATAAATATACCTGCAAGGATCCACGACAATTAAAATCCAACGCAGAACCTACGGTTTTATGCTCCAATATACAAAAATATAAATATATAATAACAAAATAAACAAACATTACTGAATTATTAGGCATGTAGATTATATTTCAAAAATTTGATCAATTATAGGTACTTAATTCATCTAAATAATAAAAATTGCTGAAACAATTAAAATATCTATCTATTATTAGGCATGTAGATTATATTTCAAAAATTTGATCAATTATAGGTACTTAATTCATCTAAATAATAAAAATTGCTGAAACAATTAAAATATCTATCTTCATTAAAAATATTGACTAAAAGTAGGCATGAATTTTCTAAAGACTGTTCAAGTTAAGCTTCTTTCTATGGAATTTATGTATATAATAAAAGGAAACTTGTCTTTTCCTATAAATACTACGGTAGTAATATATTAATTATAATCAGTGTAGCTCCTGAATCAATGTATTGTATTACGTAAGAAAGCATCTATAAAACTTTGATTCCTCCAAAAATAGAACCCAGGTCCTCATGATCAGAAGTCGATATCTAATTATTAAAACTTAATGCACACAACTGTTGAAGAACAAATTTCAAGGTGCACGTCAAGTTTTAAACCAGCATCTAGCTCTACATAAACTGATAATTTCCTCTAGATGTGATTGTATAGAAGAATGCTGAGCATATCACGTATTGACAGGGTGTCTATAGAGTCCTGGAAATGATACAAAAGTAAAAAGAGAGCTCCTGACCACTGTCAATGCCTCATACTTTGGCTAAATTCTCATTACGCTGTGATGAATAAGTTCAAATGTATATCTTCTTCTTCTTTGCCGGGCCTCGAGTTCGAGGATCCCATAACACTCACCGCCTTTGGTGTATTCTTGAATGTGCGTAAAGACCTAACCTGGATGCGCAGACCCGACCGCACTCCGGACACGCGAAGATCTCTCCGCGATCCCTCTCTCTCTGCCGTTGGGCATCCGCTCTGTGGCGGTTTTGAAGCTTCCTTGCCTCTGAGACTCCCCGGGATCGCAAACAAACATCATGCCAGGCAGGCCTGTCATGAGCCAACCGTTCCCAATCATCGGGGGCCCCACAGAGCTTAAGGGATTCGCGGAGATTGTCCTTGTAACGTTTTCTTTGACCTCCCACGTGTCGCCTTCCATTGACTTCACCATATAGAAGTCTCTTAGGCAGTCTATGGTCTTCCATCCTAATAACGTGCCCCACCCATCGCAGCCGAATTTCCACCATCATATCCTCAATGGATCTACATCCAGATTTCTGAAGTACGGAAACGATAGTGATGTGATCGCTCCAATGCACTCGCAGTACACGTCTCAGGAATCTCTGATGGAATAGCTCGAGTGCTCTCACATGTCTACGATAGGGAACCCAGGCCTCAGAACCGTATAACAGTATAGGCAGCAGAAGGCTGAGAGAAGGCTGGCTCAAAATCATGAAAAGTTTGCAGTGATGGTCACCAACTTCAGTTAGGAGAACCACACGAAGAAGATATTTTTATACGTCGAAGCATGATTAATTTATAACAACTAATAAGTCTAACAATTCATTACTGATGTTAAATTTAAAAATGGAATAAAGCACATTGTGGGACATAATAAATTTATAAAGTATTTTATATGAAATTGACTTGCTAATAAGACCATCATGTTATCTTCTTGCATCTCAAATTTACAGAATATCTTTTTAATAATAATGAAGTAAGTTGTGTTAAAATGTCACATTATTTGATAGTTATTTTAACATTAACATAAATATATTGTGTAAAAATACTTATAAAACTCCATGAATTCTCATAATTTCTTTTTGCTGTTGGCATCATTTTTAAATATTAGTGGTGTTTGAAAGAATATATTATTATGTTTGATGAAAAAAAAAACATTATGTTATTTCATTTAGTATATTTCTGGTTATGAATAAAACAATTTTGTTTATTTCATTTCAGTCATTTGACAATATTATGTCATTGTAAGATCTAACAGATAAAAAAATAAAATAAAAAAATTCCTATACAAATGAAAAAACGGGGTTAGTTGATAGAAACTCGCCCTCTGTATGTTGATTCCGTGATGTCTTTGTTATGTTGAGTTTTTATGTATTGTCACAGCATATTATCTTATCCGTATGACAGCCAGTTCATTATTACTGATTATGACTTAATAGTTGTATTTTTACATTTCAAACTTGGCAAACATTGAATATTTTTCCTCCTCATTGAACTGGTAAATTTTTAGGTTCTTTAATCTGTAACATAACATTAATGAGTTATACACACAAAATTAATAGAATTAAATAATGATAAGATACTACGTTACATACCGATTTTGGTTGATCTTCTCTTGAAATATGTGTTTTTACGTTTTAGATATTCACCGGTTAGTTGTTATTGTTGAAAATGCTGCCGAGCCTGTAAAAAATATAGTTACACAAAAATTTGTCAATGACATTATAACCATAATGTCAACTAATTATTAATATCCTATTGTTTTGAAACAAATAAATATGCTTACCAGTAGATTGTCCATTAATATTCCTGTTTGTTATTTATAATTAAAAAATAACCAGAAAAATATAAAGTTTTTTACATCTCATTCGTTTGTATTATTTAATTAGTTTTTTGACAACAAAATAAGAAGTGTCAATGACAATGAATCCATAGGGCATAGACAACGCAACAAAATATTTCTTTTTTAGCGCTTCGTTTTCGAGCAATTCGGCTGGATAATAAAAAAAGTTTTGTAAAAAATACGTAGGTGTGTATCGTAAGTAATTTGAGGTAAGTATTTTTTATTAATTTTAAGAATATATTATTCACACAAAATACACATTTAAAAAATCATTATCTTTCACAATATTTCATTTTAATCATAGTCTATGGATTCACGGTTGTCAATAATTTTGACACATAGGCGATGTAAACAAAACAAAAAGTAAATTTAATAGTTGTTCGAAATTTGAATAAGATTGAATAAATTATAATATAGGAATATTATTGCTGCTGTTTATTTTTTTCTAAGTAGGTACCTACTTTATAATATTAAATTAATGAAACTGCACATAAAATATTTTGTTGTGAATTATGTAGATAAAAATATGATTTGGCATGACTGTATGTTTTTAATTTGATTTCTTAATTGTTATTGATTTCATTGTGATTTTATTCATTTAAATACTTTTAAAAAATACCTGTAATAAAAAGAGTGTTGATTTTGGCTACTTATAGGTGTATTATATACCTACAATAACTTTAATTAATGTACACAATATTACATAACAAAAATTATGTGGAAGATGAAATGATATTATATGTCGTATCATAATAATATTGTATTTATTCTAGGATGAATGATTTGTCACAAACCTTGGAGGGTCGTCAAGTAAGGCTTCCAATCAAACCTCTTACTGGCCGCTGTCTTTGAAGAATACTTCTTTTAACACGATTGGTTTAAAGTTAAGTATATGACACCCTATGAATATTTTTTCAAAATAATTTTCACACCAACAATAGGACCATGAGTCCAAATTTTTAACAATACTTTTATAATATGCAGGATAAAATCAATAAGCTAATGTGGTTTTGAGTTTATTTACATACTAATTTAGACACAATGTAATACCGCTGTTGAGTGTGATTAATTTCAATACAAATATTATATTTCTAAATTATTATGTGGATAAAACAAACGTTTTATTAAACTGATTAAAATCCTGAAGCCATTTAAAGATTCTCAATTATTGTCAATTTTATTTCTTTCTCTCAACAATTCTGTCAAGTTCACTGTACGTTATGATCTAATTTATCGGCTATTGTTTTACCGACCAGTTTGTTTATGGAATGTTCATACCAATTTCAACGATGATTTTAAATTTAATATTTTTCAACGATGAATTTAAGATTTAAACTTTATTTATATTTCAGAAATATAAAATGATTCAACAATTATTTTTAAATTATTTAATACCTATCTACATTAGAATATTATTTTATCAGGCACCTACATAATTACTTATCTATTACAGTGGCTACGACGCTTTGTAAAAAGTATGGCCATAAATTTTCTAAAATATGTCAATTTCAAAATGGAGGAATGATTTTTACAAAATTTTGCATTAAATCTTTATTTATTGAGAATAATAAGATTTGAATAACATTTATATGTATAACAAATCAATCTCCAATTATTTTATTACATTTTCATACAGTAATACCAAGATTCCATTCTACGTTTACATGAGTAATTTTGTTTCCAAAAGATGGCTTACTGTCTTTTGTGAAAAATTTGTATGAAGATCTTAAAAAAATAAAGTTTTTTAAATAGCTCTAAATATATGAATGTTAATTTATCAAAGAGTATTTAAGAACGCTCTCTGGAATTTTGCACGGCTTTTCGCATATTAATATCTGACCTTTACGTTTGTTTTCTATGATTGATGCTGTTACAAAAATATATATAAATAAACGGACTAAAATATTATGTAGATGATTATGTTGAACACTTATCTCTCGCTTAATAAATTTTCCAATTAATTTGAATTATCTCATCCATGGTCTCGAATTAATGATACGATAAATTACGCATATAATATGGCGAAAAACTCAATTATTATTTTAATACGAATTTCGTTTGTTAGCGAATTATTACGAAAATAATCAACAATATTATAATGTTATCCGCATAAGATACCACCATTGAAGTACCTTATTTTGTATTTGTATGTATGTACCTTATTTGTATTTGTATGTACCTTATTTGTACGTAGCTCACGAAATGATAAAGACAGATCATTTAATTGAATTGTATTGACATACTTATTTCGAGTGGGGAATTTCGGGAACTAAATTATTTTGGTGAGGTCTCCTTTTGCACGATTTAGGCAAAAAAAGAGATTTGCGATTCTTTAATATAATTGAAGGCAAACTTAACAGACAGCGAGACTGTCACATCTTGGATAGTTCCTACCTACATGGATAGGCGAACTTTTGTCTGATTCAGGATCCATTAAACTCCCACATCTCTTCTTGCCATGATTTGGCAGATTGATAATAAAATTAAACCGGGGAATAAACAGTACACAGAAGAAAAAAGAATGTAGGTTCGTTCACTTTTCTATACAAAGATGTCGGTATAGCCGGCAGAACTTATTACCTGAAGCACTTTTTTCTATAGTCAACCGACCGATCCCATATAAAATAACAACCTCGGTAACTTAGTGGTATGGGTATAGACACTAACTTCTAATCAAGAGGTCCTGGGTTTTTCTAAGATCGGTCCAGAATAACAATACAACATTCACAAAGAACTTACATTCACAGAAGAAATATCGAATTAAAATTAAAACAATATCGTTGAGCCAGTCAATGGCAGAAAGACAATAGGGACGTCAAAATACAAAGATAAAAAAAAACAATATATAACGGTAAATTTGAAAATGGTTAATATACTGACACCTTTGTATTGTATAGTGTGAATTTATTGATTTTTGTTCAATAACAAACTTGTGTTTTCTATTGGAATCTGAAAAAAGCGTTTTTAATATTTTCTCAAAGACTTAGTCATCTTATTTTCTATTTTATATATATTTGTAAATGTATGAAAAAGTTTTACTGTTATATAATTATTAATTTGGTGCCTTTTAATTTATAGATAGTAGGTATTATCATAACTATGGTAGTCTTCTTCTTCTTCTTATGGTCGCTCACAATCTGACCTCCAGAGACCGAAGCCATTGGATCGCGGCATCCGTTGGTGTGTCCAAGTCCTGCAATCCTGCTTCTTTAAATGCGTAAATGTGGCACTCGTTAATGAGATGATCGATTGTTTGTGTCATCGCACATGCGCATGATGGTGAGTCCATCCATCCCCATTTATGTAAGTTTGAAGCTGTGCAGCCTACATCACATCTTATTCGGTTAACTCTACATCATAGATTTCTGGGTTGCGTTGAGCCAGGCAGTTCTTTTGTCGGGTCAGCAGGTTCTGGTTCCTTATAGACGATGCGTTTCATACTTGTCTCCATTATGTTGTCTTCAATCGAGTAATCCGTAGTTGTAGCAGTAGCTAGCCAGTAGCCAGTACGGGTTTCGGGATTTCAGACGGTTTGGAGCCGAATCTTTACATATTATGGACTATTGTAGTCAATATGTTAAAATTCGCCATCAGGGAACACGTCCGTGCGAACGTACGCCGCAGCTTGTTAATGCCGACTGAGGGTAATATATTTTTGAATGTTTGTTAAATATTGAAATCGCGTATATGAAGGGGAATACTGGAGTAAGTTCGCTTCGTATATAATGGCGAACGGGACAATAACAGGTAACACAATAGAATGCAATAATAGAGTTTAGTCAAGTAAATTAACCAATTACATTCAGAATGGGTGGAGACACTTACGTAGATCCTTCAAAGAATGCCTTCTCGGGGGTACGAACGACTACTCAGATCATCCTTGAAATTAAATCGCGCAGAAAATCCATTAGGACGTATTATTTTGACAATTCCAGCAACTAAACTAAGTACCTGTACTATTATATGGATTTAGTTATACGAAGACTAACATCTTTTTATTCCTCCATTAAGGCTACTTTTCAGTCGAATGTAGGGAGAATATTATGAGTCTTAAATAAAAGACATCTTAGTAGACAGGAATAGATGGGGTAAAAGTGGGGATCAAAATATTGACTCACTCTATGGTGCATTGTTGGACAGCATTATTTTGCTAAAGTATTTATTGAGTACAATATGTTCCTGTTGATTTGATCTTAAAAACTTAGGATTGGTTTGTTTGTAGCAATATTCATCTAGTTTCTTTTCCATTCCTCCGTATCCAAAGCATTATTATTTTGGAGTTCCTGGATATAGAAAACTCTTGTCTCCTGCAGATGCTTTTTGTTTGGTTATTCACGGAGGTTTGTACCTTCAACTATATTGTGTATCATTTGATACAATCTGATAAGAGATCGAGTTGACAATTCGGTACAAATGACTAGTCTTGGATTTTCCTTTTGCTCACTTTTCAAGTTCTGAAATAGAGTTTCCAGTCATGTACATTTTTCTAGATGAATTTAACATGAGTTTCTTTTAAGGACATCCCGATGGATTATATAATAGCAACCAGATTTTATCATCATCACGCTCCCTCATTGCTTAGTATTGTGACCATCACCAACTTCCACAGCTGTCTCTAAAGTTCCTGATCCAACGCCAAGTATAGGGCCTCCCATAGGATCCCCTGTTGCAACTTTCACCTGGTAGTTCCATCTCAACGGAGCCTGACACCGGCATCTGGTTGGTGCCTTCTAACCTCTCCGTTATGAGGAGCCTCTCCAATACATCATCTCTGTATGACATGTCGCGCACAAATTATGGACAGTCATTCTGTGACATTTAGCTCTGTCAAGATGGATTTATTTGTTCTTTGTTATATTCACGGTACCTGCACCACATTTTGAAAACGGCCACTATGGATGTAGGTATATTGCAATTTCTTGGCCCACGTTTCTGCAGCATTGATATCGGAATTCTGTTTGTCTCCGAAGGTATCACATTTTATATTCAGAACTCTCGGGTCCGAATTCCAGTTAGCTCAGATTTTTTTCATATTCCTCTTTAAAATTACATAATTCCGCGTCCTTCCATCACTTGTCATGGCGCCAAAATTTTAAACAAAAATTCCCTTCAGTTCAGAGTGTTAAATTATGAAATGTCCTCCCAGGAAAGTGCAAATATTCATGAGTTGAACGGACTGCCCAACATAAAATATGTCAGAAATAAAAAGCTTCGAACGTATCTATATAATAATATGTCTTCTGTTCAGATTCTTTGAGATTGATCTCCACCTTCAAAACTGAACAGATCTTAATAAAAAAGCTTTTTTGGGTGTTTCAATGGTTATATGAAGATGAGTTTGAAGCAAACTCAGATTTCTGGACGCCCTTATTAATAATTTTATCGGTTTTTAAATATGCACCTCTATTGAAAACAGTTTAAAGTATTCACACGCGAAGAACCGCGAACTACACTAAATAAATCTCGAACGTTCTAGCTCAAATATTTCTTCATCTCTTAATTTATAAAAAAAAAAATAATACACTACCTGTATTTTAAACCATATAAGGTGAGTAAATAATATACAATGTTAGTCTGCGATTTCTTCTCCATAAAACAAAACCGACATTGTATGCAGTGCACTAGCCATTTAATTCAATTTATTTCACAAGCAGCGCAACAACACCGTTGTAGACATAGGACATTAATGCCCTTGGGAAACGAATCCTCTATTTTTATTAAACCAAGGGAACGATGCCATGAGAGACGGCCGTCTACATGAGGTTGCTAGACAGCAAAAAAGCCCTGAACGTTATTATTTTTTAACACGTAGATAGTAAATAATACGTTGAGAAAACTGTATGAAAGAAAAAAATAATAAATTTACGTGGAATATAAAAAAAAGAAAATTTAATAGGTTACCTTCTTTGTAGGTACTTTTGACATTATAAACTTTTTTTGGAATTATAATTTGTGTTTGACATCTGTCAGTTGTTTAATAGTTGTGTGATTGTCAAAATGAAAAATCGTTTAATACAGATGCATCATATGTATATCGAAATTACTAGGTAATTAATGTATACAAATTCGAACTCCCCATTCATAGTTAAAACAGCGAGAGAGTCTGTCGGGAAATTGAGTATCTTATAAACTTAGATTAAAAAAAATATTATTACCTATGATCTAACTAAACCGTTGTTTTTATTCCGGTTCCTAATGCGTTGGGTTCCTAGGGAGCGGCCGTCATCTTTCAAGACGGCGTCTTTCAAAATTATATGACAATGTTTTTCGTTACTATGGAAACCATATTGGCAATGTTCTCAACTGACATATCCACCGCCGTTTATTGTAGCGGCGTATCCGTAGGAAAACAACCCATAAAAGAGGAACAAACGGTGTCACTTACCGTCTTTTGTTTTTTCATGGGCAATTGTTTGTTTTGAAACCACCATCATATCATTATTATTGTCAAACAGGTAGAATTAAGCTCAATATTGTTCAAAGAAGCTTTTAGTCTGGTATAGTTAATGGTTTCAAAAAAGCCCTCCTAAATACAGTGGTACCCCGACATACGTCTGCCCCGTTTTACGTGAATTTTGTGGTACGAGCCGCTTTTGCTTTGAAATACGAAGCGTGCTGTCCAACTACACACGACACACGAGTTTACTACGCCTCATGTTTCATGCATTTTCCTACGTCTCTTATTGTCGTTTAACCATACCGAATACTTACCTTTAATAAGGATCGAATTATTGAAGCGATAGACGTACAGCCATTAAGAACAGGATAGTTACTAGAGTGGGCCGAAAAACGTCAGTGTGATTTGAAGGTGTAATTGCGCGGAAAAGTTGCGAATTGGTAAGATAAATTTAAAGAAAAAGAATGATCAAAATCGTTTGACATCTTCACTCGCGCATCATCGGCCCTGAAGTTTTTGAAAATCTGAAAAACGTAGTTTTTTTTATAAATAAGTAGTTAGGTCCGCAGACGAAACCCTACGCGTTACGGTGATCGCGCTTTGTGCGGGGTGGGGCCCAAACTATGGAATGCTCTCCCTCTGAGTTTAAGGCAAGCCGAAACAGTTGTTGACAGGTTTAAGAAACTCTTAAAGACCCATTTTTTCGGATGTCTTACTGATGTTTTGTATTAAATTTGCATTCTTCCAATCCAATTGACTCTTCCAATCTATATTGACTGTTTACAAGTATGTTATGATGATTTCACATATTTTACAACATGACGAACCTTGTGGGATTATTGCCATTTTGTTATTTCATTATGTTTTGACAAACCTAATTGGTGATTATTACACTTTTCTTTTTATGTGAGGCGCCCTTGATGTGAAGATATTTCACTAAACGGCTCCAGAAAAATTGTCCAAGTATTATTATTATTATTTCGTAATTTAGTCATTTGTAACGTCTAAAATAGAACCTCAAAACACTATGTTTTAATACATCAGTTGGCACCTCTCAGGGCCGAAATTACAATCTGTAGCTTATCCTGTAGCTTTATTGAGGAGGCTTAAAAGTTAAGTGGAGCTTACCACTCACACGAGAATATCAATCAAAATTCGACTGCGGCTTGGCTAAGCCATAGATATGGTTAAGTTGGTAGCCCTACTTCTCTTTTATCGATGTTTTATCTATGTATTCAGCTCCCGATCTGTCAAATTCACCGGGACGCGCGCCATTACTCGTGTTGTTGTTGTTGCTTTGGTTCGTTTATATTCGCTTCGCTCTTGGATTCTGACTTGGATTTTTTCGTTACCGACCCTTGCTTCGATTATTTGACCTCTGTACACTGCTTTGACTACTGGATATCTTGCTTTTACCTCGTTTCGACCTCTGCTTTGCTCCCTGGATTGGATACAACTACGCTTGACCCTGCTCGCCTACTGGATTTCCGTTTGTTCTGACTTTTGCTGTGCCCATTGACTTGATACTGTTCATTGAGAACTACTCATATTATTAAATAGGTAAGTGGTGAAGTTCTTGTGATATTTACTACAATATATTAACAATCCGTCGCGGTATTAGTTCATCGTGATTTTCTTTCTGTTTCAGGTTAGATCCTTGATATAGTAGTTGATATCGCGTGCTTTCCGATACCCTTGACTTCTGCTTTGACTTTGATCCAGTGAGTATGATAACAATACTATATAATATTAATGTAGTGACGTGTCTTGATGTGGTTATTATTTGCCTTCGCTATTCTTCTTGGGTAGGATGTGGCTGTGAATTTACAGTTGCGTCCACGTGTTTGAGCCAAGTTGTGCAGACTTTTTATTGTATATAGAATATTTATTAATTCACAACATACTAAAATACGCAAATACGCATTCGCATTTGTACAAACTTTTCACAAAGATCATTAATAATAGGCTGTCCAACAAATTGGATAGTTACCAACCTGTTGAGCAAGCCGGTTTTAGGAGAGGTTTCAGTACGAATGATCATATACAGACCCTGAAAAATATAATTCAGAAATACACCGAATACAATATACCATTGTCCCTGGCTTTTATTGATTTTGAAAAGGCTTTTGACTCTGTAGAGACATGGGCGGTGATGAAAGGTCTTGATAATTCTAGGGTGGATCATAGATATTCTCAACTTCTTGCAAATATGTACAACAATGCCACATCAGTTATACAACTCCATGAAACATCCGAAAAAATCCAAATTAAAAGGGGAGTAAGACAAGGCGATACAATCTCTCCTAAGCTTTTCACACTAGCTTTGGAAGACGTCTTCAAATCTCTGGATTGGCACGATAAAGGTATTAACATCAACGGCGAACTACTCAATAACCTTAGATTCGCAGACGACATAGTCTTGTTTGCCAGGGATGATGAGGAGCTGGAAACTATGATTAACGATGTCCATACAGCATCTCACAAAATAGGATTGAAATTAAATATTTCAAAAACCAAAGTGATGAGTGCTGCAAGTCAGCCCCGTAACATCCAGGTGGATGGTCAGTCACTTGAACAAGTTGAGAGCTATGTATACCTTGGCCATACAATAAAACTAGGAAGAGAAAATCAAGAAGCGGAAATAGATAGAAGGCGAGGACTGGCATGGGCAGCATTTGGTAAACTGTCCTATATCCTGAAGTCTCCAAATTATTCAAATTACTTGAAGAGAAAACTCTTTGATGCATGTATTCTCCCTGTGCTCACTTATGGCTGTGAAACGTTTGTGTTCACTCAAAGAATATTAAATAAACTAGCTGTAACACAACGAGCAATGGAGAGAAGAATGCTAGGTATCTCATTGAGCGATAGGAAGACCAACACATGGATAAGACAAAAAACGGGAGTCACCGATGTGGTTCAGAAGGTCGCTAAGCAAAAGTGGAGTTGGGCTGGTCATGTGGCCAGAGTAACCGACACCAGATGGACTAAGAAGGTTCTTGAGTGGCGTCCGAGAACCGGGAGGAGAAGTGTTGGCAGGCCTCAGGCGAGGTGGTCTGACGACATCAGACGGGTTGCCGGGAATGGGTGGATGCGGCTGGCGCAAGACAGAGGGCGGTGGAAGTCACAGGGGGAGGCCTATGTCCAACAATGGACGCGAGAGGGCTGAAAAAAAAAAAAAAAAAAAAAAAAAAAAAAAAAAAAAAAAAATACTAAAATACAAAATAAAGAGGTGAAAAAAGTGTAAAAAAAAACATTAATATCCATCATTTAACAATCACACAAAAACATTTATTTCCACCATCATTATTTTTAAAATACATGTTTGTGTAACTCTCCACCAAGCAAATTTTATTTTTAAATTACAGACAATGGCTGATAAAAAACGATCGCAGAACTTCACTCCGTCTGAGGTGGATATTTTGACGGACCTCGTGAAAAGCAGGTGGTCCATCGTCGAGTGTAAGAAGACAGATGTGTGCACGTGGAAGGACAAAACCAGGTGCTGGCTAGAAATAGAAAAATTATTTAACGCCAGCAATATGTCCAACAGGCCCGTGACCGTCTTGCGAAAAAAGTGGGACAACATAAAAAAAAATATAAAAAGCAAAGGAAACAAATACAAGTCTAACTATAAAGTGACAGGCGGTGGACCACCATTGCCAGAGGTCCCGCTTACTCAGACGGAGGAAGACATTCTGGACCGACTAAATGTCCAGGCTGTTGGAATGTCTGGTGATTTGGACAATGATGAAGATTCTTTACCATTACCAGAGGTAAGGTTTTTATTTTTTTATGATTTGCCTGAGAGATACATTTGAGTTTTTTATATCACAATAATTGTATGTGAAATTTATTTACATAAACAATTAGGTAAATTAAAGTGAAACATACAATTTTGGTTTGTGAAAGTTGTATTGGTGTTTGAAAGTTATTAAATTTTCCAGGTGGACTTCATCCAGGCGAATTCGCCACAGGCTCAGCCAACTTGGATGGATGTAAGATATTTTCATTTTATTTTTATAACAAATTAGGTATATCATATGTTGGGAAACTCACGGTTGGCAGAGAAACTCATGCCCGTATACTTCTGTTTAATAATCTTAACGTTTTCCTAATCAAACTCACCACCTCTATTAATAATTACATTATTGAAATAAATACTATTTCATATTCTATATTGTTGAGATCACTGTACTGAAAAATTATTTTTTCAATTACAGATAGAAGTAGCTGGTACATCAACTGGAAACATCCATGGGAACATCTCCAGCGGAAATCATGTTATAATTATTGTATGTGATATTGAATTAAAAGTCACTCGAATATTCTCAATTCTCTCGAATATTATACCTCTTTTTATCAGGTAATGTTTATAACCTAATTATTAATTGGATTGCAGGATGAAGTAGCTGGCACAACTTCTGTTGAGGATGCTCTAGAACCAGAGGGGTCATGCAGTATAAAGAGAAATGTAAGATTTTCATAGGATTTGACACCACACACCAAACATGCCTTATTTTTATTTTCTCACTCCAGATACATTATTAGTGTGCACATTCACACCCTATTTCTTCAGCCATATTCAAGTCTCACTATCACCTTTGCATTTGTACAAAAATATTACCACTATACTGCCCCCAACTCAGCACGCTGCATATCCATAAATCCCCCCTGGAAGACTGACACCACATATACTTTTTCAAAAATCCACCTTTCTTCTTTTCCATGCATGCATGTTGATATTATTACTATAACTTTGTATAAGTATCTATAATAAATTTCTATCATGTGATGTAATGTTAAACATTTTAATTTTTTAAGGATCCTGACATTGCCTCGGTATGGGATTCACCCAGGCCCCAGCTTCTCAAAACACCGATCAATCCGAGGTTAAAGATAAAGAATTTACCCAAGGTTAGTTATTGATTTATTAAAGTTCAGTTTTTTGACTGACGCCATTTTACGAAAGCCTATTTTATTTTTTTATAAATATTAAAATTTCAGTCTATTAAAATCTTACGACGAACATTGCTTTGTTCACTAAAATGTAACTGAAAATACAATGATAAAACAGTTGGTAGTCGTTGATTGTTAAACTGCAGGAAACACGAAACATTCACCATAAGATATAGATGTTTTTTTGCATTTTGTGTATTTAAAAACCATTTTTTAGGAGCTTGTGTTACTTATCTCTAGATGGCTGAGGTTATTCTTGGCTCAAACCTCAAGGGTGCCCTGTGAAATCCACAAGCACTAATAAATCTATCTTGTTAATAAAAAAGTTGTGACAAATTGATTTCTGAAACAATCTTTCTTTTACAGAGAAAAAGATCGCAAGATGAGAAGGGGTTGAGGCACAAAAAAAAAGTTTATCTCTTAGACAACGAGGAAAAAAAACAAGCTGCAGAGATTGAACACATCATCAACTCAGAAAAGAGAGAAGCGGAGGCACATGCACTACGCTTAAGGTGGGAGGCAGAGGAACACGAAATGCGAATGAGAATCTTAAGGAAAAAGTTAGAATCGTTTGACAGATAGATGTGTTCTTTGTATAGAGTTTTTTTTTTTTAATAAATACTTTGTCCTCTCACATACTGTTTTACTTACAATCCATACATGTAATTTATAAGTAAATCTTTATTTTACACATTGAGGTTATTTCTATGACTTATGTTTATTAACTCAAATAAGTAAATTAACACTTTTCTATACAAAGTGTCAGTATATCCAGCAGAACTCATAGTCTGAAACAAATTTTTCCAGTCAACCGATCCTGTCCAATCTGAAACAGGCCAACCCCAGGTAGAATTTCATTTCAATGCTTAGAAAACTGACCCGACCGGGAATCAAACCCGAGGCATTGTGATCTGAAGCCCATGCCTATATGTGATGGTCGGAGACCGTACCAAGTTCTTCATAGGAACTACAAAAATAAATGCAATAACACATATGCTTGAAATTCTTTATTGTCATTATTTAGGAAAACCAGTACAAGACAAGGTACATGTTTTATATAGGTATGTATCAATCAGAAAACATAAGAGTTTGAAACAAAACTACTGGGAGAGCTTTTATTATGATTCTATCTTCACGCACATGCAGAAAATCCAGCTATTCCAAGAACATGTTGCCTTATATTCTCTCTGAGTCCTCTGATATTCTTGGAAGATTGGCAAAATAACTTAGCAAAGGCAGCCTGTGATTGCTAATTTCCGCCCGAGTCACCCTTGCATTTTCTACACCGTTCACATAGGTGATGGCACTAAGGACCTCTGGTGACAAAGGAGGTGGCTCGATCTCATTTTGGCCTATTGCGATGTTGTGCAAGACAGCTGTGGCCATTATAATCCCTTGGACTTTGTCAAGGCCCAACCTAATCCCTAGGGAAAGTACAGGAAACCTCCTTTTCCATACCCCAAAACACCTTTCGACAGGATTTCTTGTCCTGATTTGGGATTCGTTGAATATATTCTCTGTTTCGTTGTTAACATTTAATATAGGTGTAATGAGGTAAGGTTTCAGAGCATATCCACTGTCTCCCAGTAAAATTCCCCCGGGATATCTGCCATGCTCTAGATCATTTTTTAATTTTGAATTTTCGAATATTCTAGAGTCATGCACAGATCCTGGCCATCTTGCCACCACATTGTTTATTTTCAAATCGGGGCCACAAACTGCTTGCACATTCACCGAGAAGAACCCTTTCCTATTTCGAAATGCCTCAGCATTGTCTCCACCTGCAATTGTGAAACAAAATAGTTGTAAGCAAAGAGATCTAGGTATTCACTTTTTCATTATGCAGATATTGACTATTATTCTGAAATGAAAAGCAGATGATTGAGTTGCGTCGTATCCAATTTTTATTGAGACTTTTGACATTTCTGTATTCTGAAAATGTTTTATCCAATACATTAGTTACGTAAATTAATACTGGCAACCGATTAAGTTCTAAGCAAGAGTTGAGTTGGAACGTGAACTTGAGAATACCAGCCATTATGTTCAAAGTGTAGACGGCTGTTGCTTGGAAGTTCATTTTAATAGGTACGCAAGACTTGGCAGGGTGGATATCACCTCCACCTGGTAAACATGTAAACGGACTATAAAAGAAAATATACTATATTATACACTTATGTAAACACAAACGGAGCATAATAATTGCCTTTTAAGGGAACATGTACAATGTGAGATTGTGGTAATAGTATACAAACTATTCACAAATTAATGAGGAATGAAATATGTGCGGGTTAAGGCAATCAAATGTATAATATTATGTTTTTCCCCTAATGCATCATTTATTTAGATAAAAAAAATCTCAATTTCTTACCGGGAGATGCGATGCGGACATGGGTGCAATCTATCGCACCAATTACTTTAGGAAACCGGGCGATTTCAAAAAATCCTGCCTGCAACTCAGCCATCTTTTCTCTGTCATTTTGTAAGCAAACATATGTAGATTTAAGTTCGGCAATAGCCGTCATCACCCTCCAAACATGTTTGCCTGCGGTTGATCGATGTACTCCACTAAAATCTCCCACACTTACAAGCATCCCCCCAGATGCAAAGTACCGAATTGTAAGTAGCAGCATCGTCTCTGGCTGCAAAGCTTTATTCCTAAAACAATGTAAAAATAATTTCACAAGTTATTATTTTATAGTATACATTTCACCACAGGAACTGGAGCAAAAAGATGTGGATTTTGAATACATACCTATTTGTTGGGTGTTGTATCTTGTTTCTGATCAGGTCCAACAGAGAATTTACCATTCTTTTTGAAAGTCGAAAGCGTATGTGGAAATCAATATCGTCCCATTCCACAAAGTGGTCAATTCTGCTTCTAAATATGCGGATCCTCCTCTGCCTTTCATAAACTTCTTCATCCTCACTGGATGAAGAGCTAGAAGAGAAACGGTACGGACACATCCGATTGGCCAGAAAGTCGGGATGAGACATTTTACCCTGCAAATACAATAAAATTAGCTTAAAGTGCCGATGCAACATGGTTTTATAACAAAGTCAAGGCGTATGGAAGGTTTTTTTAGTATAAAATTGTGGCTTATGATATATTTCCCAACTAATTTAAGATTCAGCTATAGGTAGGGACAGGTGAGTTCAATATTATCAACATAACCAATAACGATTTCATAGTACAATATTTTCACCACTTACCTATCTAATAATATCAGTAGTTGTTTAATAAACAGTATCAAGTCAATGGGCACAGCACAAGTCAGAACAAACCAAAACCCAAGAATATCAGTAGGCGAGCAGGGTCAAGCGTAGTTGTATCCAATCCAGGGAGCAAAGCATAGGTCGAAATGAAGTTAAAACAAGAAGATCCAGTAGCCAAAGCAATTGTCAAAGAGAGTGAACAGTGTATAGCGGTCAAATAAACGAAGCAAGGGTCGGTAATAAATAATCCAAAATACAAGCGCGAACTAAACAACAGCGAACTGAAAGCGTAATAATGGCGGCAATGACGTTTATGTCAGTATTGTAACTTGTGGCGCCTCCTAGTGAGAAAAAAAATAACTGAGTTTAGCGAGCTTAACGCCGTTGAGGACACCTCGGGGTATCCCTTAACTTAACGAGTAGGATAAGCCGCCAAATCGCGCTAAGGAGACATTGTAATTCGCATAATTTTTGTAAGCTACGCTTTATGAGCGGCTTAGGGTAAAGGTGGACCTTAAGCCTGTATTGTAATTTTGGGCCTCAGTCACACAAAAGCCCCAAAGATTGAAATATTGAAAATTTCACACTTTTACCATTTTTTTTGTGTGATTAATCTTTTATAATAGGACGTTGAATTGAATTTTATTTACCTTTTAAATGCACAAACTGATTCCTCCATTACAGTGAAATGCCATTTCGCCACATGTTTGACCACCTGGATGGCAAAACAACGTAGACTAGAGGTACACACTTTCGTAGGATTCCTAAAGGAACAATATTATTTATTTATAATTTTTGACACACTCACAGAGAGCTGATGGGTATTGACATAATACAAAAAAAAGACATAATGCATTCAAAATTTATCAGTGTGACACCTTTTGTACTAGAAAGTTGTAGACTTAGGCCCTGTCCTAGTTGGTCGCATGAACGCATAAACAAATTTGTGATAGCACGATAAAAAAATATTGTGTGTCCTAACTTCCATAGCATGATCGCGCGTCCACTTTGCTCGACAACTCAATAAAAAAAATAATTAATAATTTTAGTAAGTAAGAACTTTTGGCAAGTAGGTGTATTAATTATCGATACAACAGAGCAATACAAGCGACGCGCGATCATTTCAAACAAGGCACCGATCGGACGATCGAATAATTTACCTCTTTCCATCTGCCCAGTTAGGAGAGGTGATCACACGATCGTGCGATCATGCGACCAGCTAGGATAGGACCTTATTTTTTGTTTGCAAGGATACAGGGGAAATGTTTTATAAAGAGACGATTACTTTGACATAGGGCATGGTAGTGGAATGAATTAAACGCGGATCTCAAAGCACGATTGTAGTTTGTATCTGCAGTGATATTTTTATAAATATTTCCAACTCATCAGTGTGAGTCTAACATCCGATTCTCCCGTCTGGGTAGGGGGTTCGAAACTCCGGATAGACAGTGATATACCTAAAATACTCTCCTCTATTTATCTTTTTTCTTTTCGAATTAACTCTTGAAGCAAACCATCTGTTTAAAGGAATTGCTTTAGGCAATAATATTTTCTTGAGAAGAAGAATTATTTTGAAAAGTTTGTCACAGAATATTAAATTTAATAATAATCCATGGAAATAGCCATGTTGGGTTATCCCCCTGAGAGATAGAGTGAGAAACGAAGTGATACCACAAATAACCAAGGTTGCAGACATTTTCCAACGTATCGCTTCCCTCAAATGGCGGTGGGCAAGTCACTTGGCAAGAGACCAGGCAGAGAAATGGTCGAAGAGGGTTGTAACTTGGAGACCCAGAACGACTGCCAGGAGCGTCGGAAGACCACCACTACGGTGGAGAGACGACCTTGTTAAACACGTTGGTGTCAACTGGGTCCAAAAAGCCCAAGATAGAGCGGCGTGGAAGAAGCTATACGCTGGCGCACCCAGCGAGGGAGAGATGAACTTGGGTGGGGCATGTGTTAAGGATGCCGAATGTCAGTTGGCCGAGGAGAGCGCTGTTCTTCCTCCCTTAGGGTCCCGAAGATGAGGAAGACCCTCTCACTGTTCCGCTCCTTCGAAGCGGATGGATTTGGACACGGTGTAGAAGAAGGTCATAAACATTGCGCAAGATCGAGCGCAATGGAGGGCTCTTGTTGACTCTCTGATGGGCTGTAAAAGGGAGTATGTATGTATGTAGATATCTAAAAATTCTTGTAAACACATACATATATGGTGAGAATGGATTGTAACAATTCAAATTTGTTGTAAGTGTAAGTTCACTTTTATATCACTGGAGCGTTAGTTATATACAGCATGCCTTGATATAACATCTCTCGTTGTCAAGGTGGTTGACTGACGCAATACCTGTATGGAGTATATTTGGGTGTGTATTTTCAAAGAACAAAACACAACACTATGTGGTATAAGCACCCGTTTGCCGTTTTAAAGTAATGCAGATTATAAGAGGATTAATTTCTAACCAACCGAATTAAAGTGAGTACAAGTATACTAATTGAAAATTAATACTAAACACATTTTGCGGTTAAAATATTAATTTACTATTACTAGTGGTCGACCAGTGCTCGAAATTCGACCATAAGGTTATTTAAATTAGGTATAAGTTTGAACTTTATTAAGGATCCATTGTCAAACACTGAGTGAGCGCTATTTTAAAATTTTCTTTAAAAAACAATTACATGGATACGTCAAATTTGAAAGGTTGATATGTTCAAAGTTTTTTCTATTATTATTAAAGACAAATAACACCAAACTATTCTCAATTTAACCACAGGTAAACAAAATAATAAATATATGTATCATCTAATGACTAACAATTCATAACTGATGTACGATTTTTAAATGGAACAAACCACTGCGGGCTTACGACCGTCTTCTACTGTTATTTCGAAGGCTGGCTTAGTGTGATCACTTTACGTTAACAACGTTCGCCATTAGGTGGTAATGTTTAAGTCTCCGAAATTCCTTATCATGAGAATTCTCGACATTCAAATTCTCAACTGTCAAAAAATCCCATGTAGATATTTAATAGTAATTAATGAGACATAGAGAAAAGTTGGAAATTATTGAGAACAAGAGAGCAACTAAATTTAAAGACTGCGACTGCTGTCATGTATTTGGCGCCAGGATGTGTAACAAAATAATGTACATAGGCGTCTGTGTCAATATCAAATACATCGGAGTATGTGTGAGTATGAAATAGATAACATTACAGTAGTGCCTTTTTTTAATGATTAGAATTCGCCACTCCTTCTCTATATAAACTAAAAGTGTACGAAATTTCATACTCCATCGACCGCGCGCTTTTCGTTAAAATGATCACAAAGTTTTTCCTTCCCGTATTAATATATAGATTATTATATGAATTTTACTACTTCCAGTCGTTATTAATCCACGGATTACGATGAAATGTTTAGAAGCCATAGTTGTTAACTTCGTCAAACATCGACGGCATAGCTTTTAACTTTTCGATGTAATTAGAAAAGTTGTATCTAGACTCCAGGATATAAACATAAATAAGTTGAAGGTTTTAATCCTATGGGAAAGCGACTTTATTCCTGTGTAATGTAATGTAAGTTATAATGTTTTGTCAAGGAACCGGATAGAGCTCCGAGACAGTTAATCAAACTTTTATGGTAGCAGCAAAATCTGTCGGACGGCAGGCAAAGAAAAGATTATTTTTCTTCTCTTAAAAAATGGTCCCAGTTTTACTTTGCTTTGTTGAGAATTACGGACAGTTTGACATTTCTTCCCGTTTCAACAGTTTTATCTAGAAACTTCTGATTAAGTATCATATTATATTTCGTCGATACAATATTTTCGTGAATACCCATTATTTTTTATTGCCATAGCAACTATCGACAAATGGAAGAAAATTATTAGTAAGACGGGTTGATTTTGTTATTTGTATGAAAGAAATGTATGAAAAATATAATATCGCGAGGGTCTAAAGAGTTGTAACGAAAAAAATATTGAATTTCGGAAGAAATAAATAATAATAATAATAAAGATATTAGAGAGTATCTGGGGACACTTAGCATATGTAGTGGTCTCAGATATGCCATTCAAAAGTCAGTTCTGTTGTCCTCATGAAGGATGTTAAGAAAGTTCCTCTCTCTATAGTTCGAGGGTCTCTCATGATTACATTACATCGTGATGTATCATGACAGACAACACCGATATTTTCATATTAAGTTAATATTGTGTTAAATTTGTTTTGTTTGATTATTTTTTGTATAATATGCTCTTTATGATATATTGTGAATTTATGAATAATTGTTTTGAATAATATTAATAAATTAAATGTGTCAGTATAGCCAGCGGAACTTGTTTCCAGTCAACTGGTCCTGTTCGGTTGTTTACTTATATTAACCAATTGATATTAATAAAATAGAAACTTCAGATAATTACATTCTTACATAATTCATAAAATAGAAGAAAATGCTAGTCAAATTTATTTGTTGAGAATTCTCATGATAAGAAGTTTCGGAGAATTAAACATTACCACCTAATGGCGAACGTTGTTAACGTAAAGTGATTACACTAAGCCAGCCTTCGAAATAACAGTAGAAGACGGTCGTAAGCCCGTAGTGGTTTGTTCCATTTAAAAATCGAAGATTAATAATGAATTGTTAGAGTCGTTAATTGTTACATACCTATTCTTTCAAATTTATTTTCCTTATAAAATATTTCTCCTTTCTTTTTTCATAAATTCTTTTTTGTCGCATTTCGAGTTATTAATTGGGCCGAGTATTCCCAGCTTCATCCCAGAACAATATTTTCAAACGCGGAAGAAAATTCGAAGCTTTTCATATCCCAGGAGAATCTTCGATGTACTTAAATCATGTTTTGGTACAAAACGTTTTATAAATAAAAGTACCTACTTATATTTTTTTTATTTCACGCTTTTTTGGTACCCTTATACCCAGCACATTATTTTTACACGTATTGTTGTTTTGGTACCCTTATACCCAGCACATTATTTTTACGTATGTAGACTATGCACCATTTTATTAAACAAACATATTGGGTTGACCAAAACAAATAAAAATATTTTTTTGGAATGTATCAACTAATGACTAAGAATGCATTACTGATGTTCGATTTTTAAATGTAACAAACCACTACGGGCTTACGACCGTCTTCTACTGTTATTTCGAATGCTGGCTTAGTGTGATCACTTTACGTTAACAACGTTCGCCATTAGGTGGTAATGTTGAAGTGGTTGGTAGACTAGCGGTTACAACGCCGGCTTTCGTACTGTTTGGTGCGGACGTCGTGGTTCGATCCCAGGTGCCGACCATCTTCCTCTTTCATGACACAAGCTTTAAGTAGCTTACTGTGAAAGAGTCAAGGAGTGTATGTGTGTTCATTTTGAGTGAACACAGATTCATTTTTATAAAAAAAAAATGTTCACGTCTCCCAAACTCCTATATTATAATCATGAGAATTCTCGACATGTTCAACATGTACCTATACAACAAGTACCTAGGTATTTAATAATTTATGAGATATAGAGATAAAAATGTTGTAAATTATTGAGAACAAGAGAGCGACCAAATTTAAAGACGCGACTGCTGTCATAACAATTAATCGAGTCGGTAAAAAAGAAATCTTACAGAAAAAGATGGTTGCTTTCAAAATTTCTCTCTAAAATCAATAGATGTCGTAGACGATCACAAGGGAGACATTAATATACCTGGTTTCTCTCGATCCCTGACGAGCCGCTCGCAGCCCAGTGCTAGCGACGGCATACACTCGGACATCGTCGGAGTGGCCTTGGTTCGAATCCCCAGCGTGGCACTGGGAGAAAATATTCGAATCAGTGTACTTAAATGGTGAACGTTGTATACGTAAAGGTGATCACAACTAAACCAGCCATCATGATTGATGAAGGTCGTAAGCCCTAATGGTACACATACTAACATTGAAATAGCACTCATACAAATGTGATGTTTGCAACAGATATTGAACGTGTTTTCATAAAGTTTTTTTTTTTAAATTAAATTAAAGAACTAAAATTTTCTTAAGGGGATTAATTATTATGCTGAAAAATCTTCATGTTTAGGTAAAGTATAATCTTGACATTTTTTCCCCAACTTTCGTAAAGCCTAATCTTTTCATTTTTTCCCAACTTACGTACATATCTATAAGTAGTATTGTATTTTTTTAGTTACGAATCGAGAAAAATTTAAGAAATGTTACAGAAAAAAAAAGAAAATTGCTCATAATGCTTGCCCAACCATTTATATAAGTAATGACAACTTCTGTTTCGTACGTTTCCTAAGAACCCGCGGAAACAACAAGTAAAATCTATTTAGTAGGTAAATGTGACAAAAACGGGTATATTTTGGTGCAAAGCACCCCCAAGTTTCAAATATTTCACTAATTCTAAATTCAAACTTTTTCGTAAAGTACCCTGCTTGTCTAACTGTGTAACATATTTCTTTATTAAAGACTCACATACCTATAGGTTCTCACCCAAATAGTGCTGATTGCTCATTTTTTTGTTTATTCTGCGAGCAGTTGCACGTATATCAATTTTTATAATCTATAATAATAAAGGAAAGTGCCTGACTGACTGACTGATTGACTGACTGATTGATTGACTGACTGATTGACTGACTGACTCATCAACGCACAGCCCAAACGGCTAATCGTAGAGAAGTGAAATTTGGAAATCTGGTAGGTCTCAATACAAAACCTTCCACTAAGAAAGGATTTTTGGAAATTCCACCCCTAAGGGGGTGAAAAATAGGGTTGAATGTTTTTCAAAGTATGCGAATATCTCGGAAACTAGACATGGTACGAACTTGAGATTTGGCATATGAATTCTTCTATAGAAATGAGTGTTAGCGTATTTGGCAATTTTTCCAAAATTTGACTAAAAGGGACGAAAAATGGCACATATAAAAAGGGATGATTTTTAAGTGCCTCCTAAAAAGTTTAAAACTGGTTTTATCGAAATTTCAAAAAAATGATTTCTTCAGAAAGAGTCAAATTATACTATTTCGTTTTCAAAAGATATCATTAATTAGAGGGTAGGGGGTGAGGGGCACTTTTCCAACGTGTATGTGTGTGTATCCGTCCCCTCTTTGTAACTTTTGATTCGCTTGATGCACAGATCCTAAAATTTCAGAAACTATTGAATATTTTAAGCATACAAAATTTGTATACTCAGAATTTTGAATTTTTTTTTCAGTCAGGGGTTATCAACCTTTGAATTTTATTTAATTTTTCCATATATCTCGAAAACCATAAAATCTAGAACCCTAAAATTGTGTATGTATATAGAAAAATACAATATCTAAAATATAATTTAATGAAAAAGTTCCAGGATTTCTCAAACTTTTTTTATAAAGAAAAATATTTTTTTTATGACAAATTTACGAGTTTCAGTGCCTATATTTCAGAATTTTATAAAAATATCGAAAAACGCCGAAACGCTACAACTAGATAATTTATTTTTCTATAAAAAATACATACATCATAGCAGTACATCTCAAACTTTTCTTAACAATTTTTGTAAAAATTTAATTTATTGACGACATCGTTTCATACAATAAACATACATACACCGCGAGGTGGTCCGGTGCAGCGTGTATGAATAATAATATATACGTAGGTAGGTATACCCAACCCAACCTACTTTCTCCAATACACGTGACGAAACTATTGCGTAATCTATAATAATAATATAGTTTTGAACTAGCCGACCCGTCAAACTTCGTCCCGCCTTGGAATATAAATAATATGTTCGAGATTTTATGCATAACTTTAAGTTGATTTCAGTTTAAAGTTATTTAACACAGACGACGACGTGGTCCTTATATTATTGAACTTGAATTAGTATAATGATACAATTCATTATTACCTTTTTAACTACTGTAACCGCTGCATCTGTTATAAAACATATCATTTTATTATTTACTATCAGCATTCCGTGAATCGTATCATTCATCAAACAACTGATTCCTGTCAAACGCCTGATTTAATTTCAAAATTAGAAAAAATCTAATAATAATATGGAATTTTATTTTTATTCGTGCAACTTTTTTCTTTCATAAGACCCTTCAGACAAAAGCAAACACGACAAAAAATGGGCGATATAAGTTCAGCTATTCTCATAGGGTAAGAAACACGTAGAATGCCGATTCTGACTAGCGCCAACCGGCGCAAAGAATGTTACTATGCATTTGAATGGGGAAACCCACAGAAAAAGCAGGAACCCGCTTTCCGACATGCCCATTTAAATGCATGGAAACCATAGACAACAATCTTTGAGCTGGTCGGCGCGGATCGTAATCGGCTTTCAACGTGTTCTTACCCATACGATGACCGCGCAAATTAGCGTTCCATTTTTATATATGTAAGAGATCCACGAAATTCACTTTCCGTGAATTCAGACAAACACTTTAGTACCTACTTCAATATATTTTTCGTACCATGCATCCTGTACAGCGATTCTGAATTGTTTTTTTTTACGATCGACATTAAAATCATTATGTAGGTACCTACCTATTTTAGTAATTTATTATCTCTACTAAAATAATTTACGGTAAGTTCACGAAAAGAATCTGGATTGTATTGCAATTCTTTATGTCTTGATCTGTCAAAATATTTGAAGCCATTTCATAAAAACACTAGCAAAAAAAAAAAACTATGTGAGTAATCTTGCTTTGAATTTATTGCGTAAACCATGAATAGCAAGTTGATATAATATTATGTTGAAAAAAGGTAAATAGTATTATGAAGTCAATAGGTAAATTATTTTATATCAAATGTAGTAAAAGTGCAAAATATTAAATTTTAAAATTATCTACAAAATCCTCACATCATTTTAGGATAGATCGTAAATAATTGTTTTGAAAACACTGGAAAGTCAATGACCATATCATTTCGTCACTGTATAGTGCGAAAAAATTAACTGTCCACTGGAACATATAAAAAATAGAGACGAAAGGGATAGCAGTTAGCCGGATATTATGACCTCCTCACACACCATTTCCAGATCCCTCAGCTCTGCTTCGAAGGAGCAGAACACGAGGAAGACCCTCTCGGTATGAGAAGATCTTCTTTGTCTTCGGAACCCTTGCGGGAGGAAGAAAAGCGCTCCCCTTAACATATCGGTGTTTTTATTTTCAAAAATTTATACAATTCGTAGAATGCTAAAGAAGTCCTTACTAGAGCCCGGCCAGTGCGTAAATTACCATGGGTACAACGCATGAATTACGCTTACGTAGGCGGTATAAACAAATCGGACTGACTCCGTTGCCGGAACGTTATTGTTCCAAAAATCGCGGAAACTATCTGCATCTTCAGCCAGGATGATATATGACGAAACGTCGTTTTATTAAACTTCCCTTACTTACGAAGACCAGCAAAGCTGCTGTTTTCCTCTATATAGTCTAATAGTCTATATAACGAAATATTATATAGAATTACTCTCCATAATTTACCTTATGCTTGATAATCAATTTTCTAAGTTGTAGAATTTATTTTGTGATTATAAGGTGTATTTCTTAAGTGATACTTTAATAAACAAATCAATGAGTTATCCAAACATGTCTCTTTTTACTATTCGGTATCCGGATATTATTTACGCCGCCGGATAGACCGGATATCGGATAGTTGCCGATATCCGTTTCATTTAATAAAAAATATAAACAGTGGACAGTTAATTTTCTTCCTACTCTACATTGTCGAAAATTCGTTTAAAGTCGAACGCCAATTACTTATACCATTAGAATACTGAGGTTGACCACCTCACTTCCTTTAAACTCAACCGGTTAGAAAAGGCACAATGAGCCTCGGACGACTTCGAGCGCAATGGAGAGTTCTTTATGCCTAACCTATTCTCCTGAGTGGGTCCAAGGCCTCTCGTATTATGGGGTGGTTTGGGGGGAACCGCCACGGGCTTGATTTGTGTGCGGCTGGCTTTTTGGCAATCGGGCTAGGGTTTGGCTTTGTGCGGATCGGGTTTGCTGCGCTTTAGTTTCCTCCGGGCTGGCTTGCGGTGAGCGGGAGGGCTTAAAAGGGAGAATATTACGTTATTATAAAAATGGAGACCTACTTTACGTGGTCATCGCATCACGCCTGGAGGCCAAGTCGAAATCTTAACGACAGCTCCAACGTTAACAATTTGTTGTTATTTCCATAGAGATAACGTAAAAACTGTTGTTCAACGTGCGTTAAACAATGCTGTTCCAAATTCCGAGTCAAAAAAATAATTCTGTCAGTTATTCAAAATTAACGTTAAACGTTACCTCAAAATTTTTGGAAGTATTATGACGCTGCTATTATATTGAAGACGAAACGCATTTTTTTTTGTTTGGAAACCATTTTCAATTTGGTAAACGTTAACGTTCGGAACGTTAACAGTTTTCACGTTTAACGTTATTTATTTCGACCTGAACGGCTGGACCGATATCGTTTATTCTTTTTATGTCGTGTTTGCTCAGGATAAGATATTTATGAACTAAATTTCGAACCTACGACCAGACAAACAACAACTAATCAAAGATATAAATTGATATGTTAAAAAAAACGTCTGTAGCTTGAAAAATGCCCAAAGCAGATAGAAATAAGTGTTTTAAAGATCACTAATTTCATTGCTTTTCGAGACCTGAATATTTTTTATTCATATCCAGCAATATAAAAATTGATTTCAAATAACGTCATTTGATGGCATAAAAGTTATTCGAGTTATTTTTTGGGATTCTCATAGAACAATGTCAGTCAAGTTAGCGAAATTTTTAAGTTCGCGGGCTGATTCTATTTGTATAAGAAGCACATATTTTTTAAATACAGATTAATAACGACAAATATAAATAAAAATATAGTAATTTAATGGAAATTTTAGAATATATATATAAAAAAAAAATTTGAGGATGTTTCTTATTATTATTAATTTTGATGCGAATATAATTAATTCTGCATTGTTTAGGAAGAGAAAGCAAATAAATACAGTAACACGTGAGCGAAGCCACGGGTAACTAGCTAGTATTATATAAACCAGCTAGCTGACGCTTCAAACTTCGTTCGAAATCTTCGTACATACAATAATTTTGTATTCCCAAAACAATTGCCTACTTTCTGAAACATCATAAAATCAAAAATTATAAAAATCTGTTCAGCTGATCTCGAGTTATAAGTGTTCGACCTTACCCGCCTTTCTTTTAAATACCTAATCTTTGGATAAGTACCCAAATTGTGGTGATTAGCACATCTTTCCACAGTTGTACGTACTTCAATTATTATTTCTTGACATTCACCAAGATAGCCATTTCTTGTATTGTCATATCATTTTCCCATCATCATACTCATCAAATTAGGGGACTGTTATAGTCCCCTAATTTTCTGTTAGTCTTTATTTATATCTCCTCCATCGTCTCATCCATCCTCTTCCATCAGTTCTGGATTATTTCTTTCGTCTTTCTTACACTGCGTACCTTCCTCGCTCGTTTCATTTATAATTAGCTCCGACAATACTAATTAAGTCTTACAGAATCTGACATATTAAAACTAATCACTTTGGTTGATATGTGTGTGATGTGAAAATGTAAGAATGTTACAACAACAACAACACTCCCATTTACACCCCACTAAGGAGCATAGGGAGGCAACAAGAGCTCTCCATTGCGCTCGATCTTGCGCAATGTTTATGTTTATGCAATGTTAGTGATATTATTATGTAGAAGAAATTTACGACGTATTCAAAACCGGATAGACAGAGAGAAGAATTAATTTTCCATACCTTGACACTGAGTACAAATATATTATTAGAGAACTTTTTTGGATGCGCGGAATCGAAAATTGGCTCCTTTATTCAACAGTCACGTGACTGAAGATACAATCACTAGATCACACAACAAACCTTCCTTTAATTAACAATAAATGATTAAACATAAAATTCCTCTATGTTAACGCTAAAGTATTAAAAATAAAAAATTGCATGTCACACACCACTACTGGCTAACGTCATAGTTTGTATGAGTTTAACCTTTAAGTATGGATGTGTAGTCTCACAGGCTCCGCGATAGTTCGGGTTTCTTCTTTTCGTACACTTCCCTTTCTCCTTGGGACCCAGCGGCTCAGTAGCTTCAGTTTTAGTAATGAGATGACCCGCAAGCATAAAAGACATAGTAGGTAAGTTATATAGATCGAAAATTTGACCGGAGCCTGTGTGACTCCATGTCCATAGCTGTCATACAAAATATTTATAGTGAGTTTTTATTTTTGTATTTGATTTTTGTGCAAAATGGCAGAATATGGTAAGGAAAATTATTGTTCTCATACAAAACTATCCGCCCTAAGTCACGTGAGCAACCTGCAAAAAAAATTACGAGCTACCTGCAAAAAAAATGCGATCTATCTTTTGAGGAAGAATTGACCAAGTTGCTATTATCTGTAGATCAATCGGACAATGAGGAGGCTATTGAGTATATGAATTTTTCATATCACACTGAATTTATACAGCGTCAAGACAGTGATGAAGAAGACATAGGTGATGTTCAAGATCTGCCTGCAATGTTCTCATCTACTATGCAAGACTGCCAATAAAATTAACAACATGTACGTGTTGTCAATTTTTTTTTTGTGTATTGTTAGATTTGGCTTTTATGTGTATTTTTGTTTCTCATACAATAGAAATAAAGGTTCAAATATTAATTTTTCTCTACAAGCAGTTTTATACACATTAGATTGTTAAAAACATAACCTATGACCAAATAGCCTAAAAAGTGCCATAGTTGTAAACTTTTTTATATTTTCTTATATTTTTTGATAAAAGTTTATTTAATATATATATAAAAAAATATATATATTAAAAAAAATGTATAAATTTGTTATTGTGAATGTATTTTTTTAATGTTTTTTATTTCCGTAATAAAAATATTTGAATTTGAATATACATTTTTTTATTGTTAGAAAGTCATATTTTGACATAGATACAATTTCAATGCAATTCATAATAGATTTCCGAAGAAAAGTTGCTTGTGAATATAGGAGCCTGTGTGACTCCGTGTCCAAGATAGTGTAAAATAAAATTGACGTCCATACTTAAAGGTTAACAGCAGTCACGTGGTACTTGTTGGAACCATGCTCAGTAGCACATTATTTCTCTAGTATTAGGAATTTCTTCTCAAAATTCCTTGCTGTCATATTTCCATTTATTCTCCCATTAGATTAGATCACGTCCGTTTTTTTTTTATTTTTAGTTAGTAAGATATTTGTTTATTTTGTGCTGTGATTTTGCAAGTTTGATTTGGAATAGATAATGTAAAGTCTATTTTTCGCACGTTATTCTTTGAAACATACTTATTTACAGATAATCTTTCATATCTACAGTATTTTTATCAGAACATATTGCTACAGTATATAAACGCTAACGCATTTAACCCATTATTTTTTTCACAATTGTGCGATATGTGGTCATTGTAATATTAACCTATTTCATTTCTGTATTGTTTCAGAAGAATTCGATGAAAAGGCCGTCACATATTTTCAAAGTAAGTAATTACCTAAACATTCATTTATTATATTTTCTACTTAGATATGCCTTTTGTTCTCAAAGACTGAAATACTTTTTTTACCCATCACGCCGTGTCCCGTAAGGGGTAGGCAGAGAGAACGGACCTTCACTCTTTTCTATCCAAGCATACTTCTTTAGCACTGCTTCTTCCACCGACATAACATTTCTCATACAACTTCTCCTATTACTTTTGCTTTTGACCTGGCCTTCCTTGAGGACGGAATCGATGTGTTAAATCCACGTCATTCTCGGTCTTCAACGCTCTCTTACTTCCTTTCAGCCTTATGAATTCTCTTTGTCATTCTGTTTCCACTCTTTCCACATACCCAACGATTTCAACTTATTTAGTTTCATCTTTGTCACAACACTTACTTACATACCACATTCCTTCCTAATATTTTCATTCCTTTCCATATCCCATAAAGTTTTTCCACATATTTTTCGTAGAGATTTCATCTCTTCTGCATTCATATTTACATTCTTTTTTATACTACATTCAACAGAATTTTCAGCCAATTGCTTACATTGTAATAAAAATGAGGTTCAACTTTTTAAAAGATTTCAGTACTCGGAATGTAGTACTGCAATAAGGAGTAAAAAGGAGGGAAAAAATTAAACCATCTATCTATCTAACCTCATACTTATTACAATGTATTCATTGGCTGAAAATACTACTGTTTTCTTCCCATTAGGTTTAGAAAACGACAGTTCTTTACCAGGGAAACGCGTACACTTTAAAAGGCCTTTAACCTGAGCTGAAGGAGGTTGTCGGCCCTCAAACCTACTTTCGTCGTTCGACAGATTCATTGTCTGTTGGGATTAGTTCCAATGTCTACAATGATATATGGTTGGACTAAAGTAACTTAAAAGAATGCTGGGTAGTGAGAGCTAGTCAAATTATTTATGTAATAATTAGGAGGGTATAATGACGCAAGGGCGTCTGGTAATCTAGAACTATAGGTATGGCCTACTGTAATAAATCTTGTTCAAGTGTATCCAAATGAATCTCTATGAAATATCTTTAATTAAATCATTACGGATTCTTTCTTACTAACGCACCGGTATGTTTTCCTGATTATTCTCAGCCTGATCGTTCCGCTTAAACCGAGTAACAATTTATTATAATTACGAAAAATTATTCACTCAGAATCTTCACTTATGAAAATACGCAGAAATTCTTAGTGTTTTAGTTGTTGTGAACTCAATACGGTACACATATTGCAATTAATGATCGAATTTACTAAGCAATATACATGTTTGTGTGATCTGCCTTCATCTCCCAAAATTATTAAGGGAGGTATATTTATTCAGAGAAGAGGAAGAAGATCAAAGCGACAGAGAAAAGTGGCTATATTAGCTTATCCCAGATTTGAAACTCTGGATATCGACAGAATTTGAAGAAATTGGATACCACCTCGCGCAAGTCTTCACCGGATGATTCCGGGCATATCTGCATAGCATAATAATAATTATCGTTAGAGTCATTGGGAATTGGGATCTAGTCCTGAAAAAAGGTCACAAGAATCTGGACATAATTAGAACGTTGTGCACCAACAAAGCCAATCTTAATAAAAATGGAGAGCACGCCTAAACGGCTGGACCGATTTCGCTAATTCTTTTTTTGTCGTGTAGGCTTTTATCAGGAGAATGTCATTTTAGAAGAAAAATGTTAAGAAAAATGCATGGAAAATTAGAAAATTAAAGAAAACTCGACGTAGACAACCTTATTAGTACTTTTTACCTTATTTTTATTCCAATTTTGAAATTTTGACAGAAATTGTCAATTGGTGCGATTGACAGAATGCGGATGGAATATGCATGGTTTAAAACAGACGCATTGGTCGGAATCACATTGGTCAAATGATAATTAATTCATCACCATACAAATTCGAGTTCTATATTCTTAGTTAGGAACACAGGACAACGCCTGTCGGGAAAGCTAGTAAGCAATAAAGATGAGACATTTACAAAAATCTATATAGTCATATCCTGGCGCCAAATACATGACAGCGGTCGCAGTCTTTAAATTTGGTTGCTCTCTGGTTCTCAATAATTTCCATCTTTTATCTCTATATTTCATTAATTATTAAAACAAAATTTATCAATTCTTCTTTATTTTTTATCAATTTTTCCACATAAAAAATGCTAAACCCCAATTCCATCGGAAGGTTTCTAACTGTATTTATCGTTTAGACATTTAAAAAAGCGATTTTATGTTTGAAGTAACGACCATTAGTTTAATGATTCTTTCTAATACCTACACTAAATGTTATAGATCAATCATCGCGTGGTGGTACACCGTACACTGGAAATCAGTTATCGTCTGACGGTATCTTTATGCCTAATTGACATCCAAAAGGGATGAATTGGACGTCAAAGCGTAGCATGTTGATGAAAGGGAACATGGAGTATGTACGTACGACTCACTGCATATCTTTGGACAGGAGCGTTTTCAGTAGGTACTCCTTTTTTTTAGTCACTAGTCACACAATTTTTAGTCACTAACGTAAGTGAGAAACTCACGGGATTTACATAAATGTATGGACTGCGGAACTTTCCGAAGTATTTTGTAGGGGCGATATACATGTTTCTATACAATTTATTTTTTACTTCTTCACGCCATCGTTAATTTCAAAGAAACTTAGAATAAGGATATAGTTTTAATGGTTTCAAGACAAATATCTTATTATAAATATTCTCTTGCAAGGGTGTGTGGATGTTTATACATAAACATACTACCTTTTTGACCTCACATAGGAAAGCAAAAAAGCAATCCTCAATGCTCGTTTCAGTGACCTGTCCTTGTACCATGTCTAAATCTCTCAGCTCTGTTTCGAAGGAATGGACGACAGTGAGAGAGCGTATTCCTAGTTTTTCAGACCCTGATAGGAGGAAGAATAGCGCTCTTCTTGACCAGCTGTCGGCATTAGGATTAGCCATCCTTGACACATGTCCCAGCCAATCCCATCTCCTCTCCATAATGGTAGAAATGATGTGCCTACGCTAGGTGCACTGCCGTATATTTAAAATGGCAAATTTCAAATGCAGAGACTTTTTGTGCCCTGCCTTTGGTCAGGTGCGAGGACTCACATGGACCCATACAGGAGAATGGGCAACACACACGCATCAAACAGTTTACATTTCGTCTCGACACTAAACGCAAACTCTTTCCATATTTTGGTCGTGTTGTTAAAGGCGCCACTTGCCATACAGATACGTATCGGAAGTTCAGTCCCGAATTCATCAGTGGTGGTAATGATTGCTCCCAAAAACTATATAAAACTCATAAAAGTACCTACGTTTTCTAATCCATATTTAAAAAAAAAACTTAACTTGCGGTTCATATTCTAGGCTTTTTTATCCTAGCATCAGCCCTGATATTCTAACTAATCGTACATTAACAACAACGAAAAAACATTAACTAGGAGCATTGAATAAAACTACAAGGTATTATTGTTCTGTAGCCACACACGAAGACCACTGTGAGAAGCGGGAGACAGTGTAGAATGTATGTAGGTAGAAGTAATGGGGCATTGTTTGTATGCTAGACCAGGACAGACTTAACCTAACGGTTAACGAGGATTTAAATATTATTAATCAAATGAGATCCGTAGGATGGGCTAGAGAGTATAGGGTGTTGTTAGTACCAATGTATCCTTTATATGTATGGGTGTGAGTCCTGGCACCTAATCAAAGCCTAGGCACAAAACGTTTCTGCGTTTGAAATGAACATCCTCAGAAAATTTTTGGGTACAAGATGATACCACCCAACCACGAACGCCGCGCCGGTGCACCCATTGGAGGTCCATCACTTTTACCATAATGGAGAGGAAATGTTTGACAGTTGGCTTTGGAGAGAACTGTTTTTTCTCCCATCACGGCTCCCGAAGACGAGGAAAACCCTCCCATACAGTGTTGCGTTTCTTCGAAGCACAGCTGATGGATTTGGACATGGTGGGGGAAGAAGTCATAAACACGCGCACAATATCGAGCGCAATAGAGTGCTCTTGTTACATCTTTATGTTCCTAAGTGGATTTGATCAATTGATTATTGTAGGTTTGTCAAGAACAAGGTTTAGAGAATTAGAATTCCTCCCAAAAAAGGACTTCTCTCCCATTATTTTAAGTTTTATCGGAAGGTAGTCACGGAAGTAAAGTGAGTAAGACGATAAATTTTGTATGGAAAACGTGTATACCTACGTATCGAATGCGAGAATCGCTTTTGTTTCAAGAAATATCCTTGTGGCGGCGCTACACACATTAACCATACAAAATGTATCGTGTAATACTTACTTTTATGGTCTCATACCGGTGTTATCCGTTTCATATAACGGATCACGGAAATTTAGCCATCAATTTTTATGAATAAGAAAAGTTGTTATTATAACTTAAAAAAATCCATTTTTATACAAACTGTTGTGTCAAAAATATTTTGTAATTTTTTTTCTCCGTAAATTCATAGAAGATCGTTATAATGACAAAATTTGATAGGTACTTATCAAACAAGTTAGTACAGAGGTCTGTATCATCTATATTACTTAATACACATGCTTAATATCTAAAACGTGTGTTTAGAACCTAATTATTATCCTTAGGTATTTTAAGTACCTACCTAAACATTTAACCTTAATAATAATTGTATGTAGGTAATAATATGATTAATTGGTAGCAAGTAGGTACTATAAATATATTAATCATCATTATAGATCAAAGCAAAGAAAGTACCTACATACCCATTAATATTTAGACAGCAGTGTTTGGTATCACAATATACTTAGTCTATGGTACAAAATGAGAAGGTTCGTAGTCTGTGGTAAATGATCCATAGCAGTGTATACCAACTGAATAATAATAATCATCTATCTATATTATAAAAAGGATCCCTATTTTCTTTGGTCTCGGCATCACGTGTAAACTTTCTTTTGATAAAAGTTTTAGAAAACTTAATGAAGTTTATGTGCGTTTGAGAATATACAGTGTTCTATTTTTGAATTCAAATTAGTGTTTGACATAAGCAGTTGTTTGACAGAATGTGTCCTGCAAACAGATTTTTGAACTAACGAGCTTTTATACTGTTACTAGCTGACCCATCGAACTTCGTCTCGCCTTCAATCAAAAGTCAATAAAATATTGCTGGGTAACATAACATAGCTAACATACATTACTACAATTTGTAAAAAAAATCAAAAGTTATGTGGTAATTATGAATCAGTTATTTCAAAATCACCAAAACTCCCCCGTTCCATACTAACTTTAATATTATATTATTTCATACTACTTTCCATCCATTTTTAGATTTTTTAATAGTTGTTATAATAATATGTTATCCGTAGCGAAGAAGAATCTAATAAACTAAACACGATAAAAATCTGTTCAGCCGATCTCGAGTTATAAGTGTTCGCTTTAACACCACTTTTTTAAAATTATAGATGTGAACAAAAATTATAAAAAAGCTTGAAAAGTACCATCAAAAACGATATTTTTAATTTCAATCATTATTATACCACCATCTGTAGAAAAATAGGGAAAACATTGAATGTTTCTATCAAAATATTAATCCACCAGACATCTCCCTATTTCCCTCAACAGATGTCGGTGGCGGTACCGATACCGAACCCGTTCCATACAAACTTTAATATTGTATTTTACATAAGTTCTTATCAATTTATTCAACTTTTTTTTTAAATGAATCTGTGCTCACTCAAAGTGAACACAAATATACTTTTGACATCTTTCACACTAAGCAAATGCTTGTGTCGTGAAAGTGGAAAATGGTCGGCACGGCCGGGATTTGAACCCACGACCTCCGCACGAAACAGTGCGAAAGCCGGCGTCGTAACCACTGGTCTACCAACCGTTATCCGGAGCGGAGAAGAATCCAATAAATCAAACATTGGAACAATCTGTTTAGCGGATCTCGAGTTATAAGTGTTCGCACTAACCCGACTTTAATTTATATTAGAGATGTTATCGATCCCACAAATTATTAGAATAAATTCGAAAATGAAAAAAAAATGTTTTTATTAGCTCTTTGATGGCCAAAATAGGGATTAAGTTACTGAAAAAACATAATTTCATTTAAAATATTAACGTACCTATATCTAGAATAGATAGATTCTTCAAACATGCGATTATTTTGTTATTCTCAGAAATATTGTCAATGTTTAAATTTTTATGTAGGTACCTAATATGTTTTTGTAAAAGCAACCTTGTTGCGTGGAATCAATAAATAAAAAAAAAAAAAAATTATAACCTAATAAAATCTCTGTAAGTTTACAAAATATTTGTAGAACATACCTAATAAATATATATTTCAAGTTAAAATAAATACCTACATTTCCAAAATTTTCTCGAATCGAAAATAGAATTCATATTTAAAAAAAAAACTCGTTAAAAATAGAGAAAACATCGATGTTTTTATCCGATGCATCGGATAACATTGATGTATAGTTCCAATGCAACGCGCATCGATGTATTACTTTATCTAAATAGCCAACCGTACTTTGTACGTACCTACCTATATCTTTCTCTCAATATAAAGAAAAAACCTTAACATAATACCTGCTTAGAAAAAGAACGACAATTTTATGACGTTTTAATCAAAAACACAAACGATTCTTAGGTATTATGTACGCTCTTTAGAAATAAAATCACCCTTTTTACGAACGTAGTTGTTTTACTCGATCTTGTTTTGACATATAAAAGTTGAAATGGGAGTAAAAAACTAAAAACATTAATTAAAACAGAAATATAGTATCTAGAAAGCCCCTGTTTTCATCTAAACCATCCTTGGGTAACCCTCGACATCTCCATTTTTTTTCATCGAAATCCGTCCAGTAATAAAAGATGAGTTAGGTAACAAAGAAAACGGCTAGATTTTTATAGAGTAAGAAAGATTTCGTGGAATTTTAAATGGACCGCAAAGAAATCTCTAAAAATCTTTGTAGGCTCTTTTCTCGATACATTTAGTATGCATATAAAACGTTCTTCCATGCGATACGTCGATTGACGATCATCGTAGCAAATAGTTGTCCGCATTTTTAAGAATTATCAAACTAAAAGTATGCGTGTATATTCGAGCTAACCTCTTGTTAGTTTCCTCACCTAAAATTTACTCAGTGAAATTAGGCAAATTATTGCCATACTGAAGTGATAAAGTTTTCAAAAAAATATTTTCTTGATCATATCATATTGTTTTAATACGCAATTATCGAATATTGTGTACCTATCTTGATAAAGGTACCTATGTTTGTTTCGAAACTTAATGGTTGCTTACCTACGTAAATAAAATTGCGCTGTCAAGAAATTTATCACAGAAAGGAATAACCGTTCCATACAAAATGTATGGGTATTTTATTTTCTTAATATTTTTATTCCTTATCAATTTTTTAATAGCTAGTAGCCTATTCGAGACGGAGACGAATACAACAAATCAAAAACCATGAAAATCGGTCCAGCCGAAGTGCCCGTTAATATGTGCACAATGTGCACTACGCACCCGTAAAGCATTACAAAATTAATTCGATAGAGTTAAGCTTATAAAATAATAACATTAAAATATTTCTGAAACATCCATATGTCGCCAGACGTCGCCAAAATTGGTCGGGGGGAGCCAAGAAAATATTTAGGCGATATTTTTGTATTAAAGTAAGAAATAGTGCTCCTGTTAAAAACAAAAAAATGAAAAGATATAAGTACCTACTACTTAAAAATTAGAAAGTCATTAAAATTAATATGACATTATAAATCCATTTTTCTAGAAATCTATGGTACATTGGAAGCAGAAGAAGAAGGTTGTGGCATTGGATCACTTATAAAAGCATATTATATTCATTTTTAGTTTATGTTTTTTCGTTTCCGCGTTTTTTTTATATTGCTCACTTTGGCTTCTATCAAAATACTACAACCGAAACCGAAAAGCACCATGGACCTAAAAGGCGCTAGAAAATTCGCTAGAATATTTTGTCGCTAAATGAAAATGAAAAGTCGTTTTCCATGTCCAAAAGTCGCTAGATCTGGCGACAAATTCGCCAAGGTGGCAATACTGCCGATAATATTGTTGACTTTTTATGATAACGTTCGAATCGGAGGAGTAAGTGGGATGGGCTACTGTAAGAGCGTATGCGAGAATGAGAGGGAACTACCCGCGATGTCGTCGGCGCGTCCCAGGTAACCTTTCCATACAAACTCAAATGTTATATTTTACATCACTTCTCAACCATTTTTTTAACTTTTTATTAGTTATTCTGTTATCCGGAGTGGAGAAGAATCCAATAAATCAAACATCAGAAGAATCTGTTGAGCCAATCTCGAGTTATAAGTGTTCGCACTAACCCCACTTTCATTTATATAGTAGATATGTTTGTTAAAAAGCATGGGTCGGAATCATATTGTTAAAAAAAGTTAATCAATATACAATTATACAAAATTCGAATTCAATATTCGGAGACAGGACCACAGGACAACCTATGTCGGTAAAGCTAGTAATAATTATTCCTATACATATACCAACAAATAAATCTGTTTGTTCAGTTATCAATTAAACAGTAGTATATACACGGTACCTAACTGAATACAAGGATACAATATAAGGATAGAATATGAAAGAAAAAGAAAGAGATATGTAGGTAGGTGCTTAAAATGACAGATCATTTGAAAATGCACATAAATATTGTGTTTACTTTGCACTCCTCTAGCCACGTCTACATTTCTGATGTATTCAGGTATTATTTTAATTATAGGTATGTATATTAAGTTTTGAGCATTCTTAAAATACTTCCACAAAATTTTCAAATATCCATAGTAAATATGCCATACTATATCCCAAAGAATCTTTGATCATCTGATGATGTTTCAACGCACATAAAACTGAGCGAACATTATAGGCTGGGCCGTTCTAGTATGGAAGTTTAAAAAGTGCTTCTAATCTTAATGTAATAGTGGTAATTTGTTGCCTTATGATGTATTATAACTATCTACAAAATTTCATGACAAAAAAATAAGATCTTCTGTCTCCGAATCGACCTTGAAGTTTTGTATGGCACGAAAATATCCCATATTAACTGATATTTTTATAATAATCATGTAAAATGATTCCGGTCTTGTTTTTTTATTCATTTTTTTATTATACCACAGATAATTCAAGTACATACTTCTATTTATTTAATTACACAAAAATAATAAATAAAACTTTTAAATTTTTTATGTAAAGCAAGTACCTATATGCAATTATGTTATTTTCCAGTGATTGTTTTTGATAAATTGGGTTTGATATCATTTTTACTCGTTGCTTTCTAAGCTTTTACATAATCTTTTCTTGATAAATTTCTCCGTAAAGTTGGTGAGGCTTCTTTGACAATTTCACAGATCGTCAAACTCCTTGGATATGACAAGGAAAATTCAGGAAACTGTATTTATTCATCTTCGCCATTGTATGTAATGAATGCCGTAAGATCTTCGTCAGATACTTATCGATTGGTGTTTCTGTTACATTTTGTTGTCTGTTTATAACGTAGTTCTTGTAAAAGAATGCTTCAAAATTTACTTTCGGTACTTCAAGAATCAAAAATGTGTGTTTTCGGGTGATTCGAGCTTTCACTATCCGGCGAGTGGTTCATTCTCTTACTACATAGTGTATTTTGAGCGAGATAGCTTTACATAGATAGTAAGATTTTTTTAGATAGATAGTAATTACAGTTTATATAACAGATTTGATAATCTGATAAATATATGGATAAGAAATTAAACTTCCATAGGTAACTGGATCAGTTGCGAGGTAGGTTGATGCACAAACATCTATAATAATAAAGGAAAGTGCCTGACTGACTGACTGATTGACTGACTGACTGACTGACTCATCAACGCACAGCCCAAACGGCTAATCGTAGAGAAGTGAAATTTGGAAATCAGGTAGGTCTCAATACAAAACCTTCCACTAAGAAAGGATTTTTGGAAATTCCATCTCTAAGGGGGTGAAAAATAGGGTTGAATGTTTTTCAAAGTATGCGAATATCTCGGAAACTAGACATGGTACGAACTTGAGATTTGGCATATGAATTCTTCTATAGAAATGAGTGTTAGCGTATTCGGCAATTTTTCCAAAATTTAACTAAAAGGGACGAAAAAGGGCACATATAAAAAGGGATGATTTTTAACTGCCTCCTAAAAAGTTTAAAACTGGTTTTATCGAAATTTCAAAAAAATGATTTCTTCAGAAAGAGTCAAAATTATACTATTTCGTTTTCAAAAGATATCATTAATTAGAGGGGAGGGGGTGAGGGGCACTTTTCCAACGTGTATGTGTGTGTATCCGTCCCCTCTTTATAACTTTTGATTCGCTTGATGCACAGATCCTAAAATTTCAGAAAATATTGAATACTTTAAGCATACAAAATTTGTATACTCAGAATTTTGAATTTTTTTTTCAGTCAGGGGTTATCAACCTTTGAATTTTTATTTAATTTTTCCATATATCTCGAAAACCATAAAATCTAGAACCCTAAAATTGTGTATGTATATAGAAAAATACAATATCTAAAATATAATTTAATGAAGAAGTTCCAGGATTTCTCAAACTTTTTTTATAAAGAAAAATATTTTTTATGACAAATTTACGAGTTTCAGTGCCTATATTTCAGAATTTTATAAAAATATCGAAAAACGCTGAAACGCTACAACTAGATAATTTATTTTTCTATAAAAAATACATACATCATAGCAGTACATCTCGAACTTTTCTTAACAACTTTTGTAAAAATTTAATTTATTGACGACATCGTTTCATACAATAAACATACATACACCGCGAGCTGGTCCGGTGCAGCGTGTATGAATATATACGTAGGTAGGTACCTAACCAACCCAACCTACTTTCTCCAATACACGTGTCGAAACTATTGCGTAATCTATAATAATAATATAGTTTTGAACTAGCCGACCCGTCAAACTACGTCCCGCCTTGGAATATAAATAATATGTTCGAGATTTTATGTATAACTTTAAGTTGATTTCAGTTTAAAGTTATTTAACACAGACGACGACGTGGTCCTTATATTATTGAATTTGAATTAGTATAATGATACATTCATTATTACCTTTTTAACTACTGTAACCGCTGCATCTGTTATAAAACATATCATTATATTATTTACTATCAGCATTCCGTGAATCGTATCATTCATCAAACAACTGATTCCTGTCAAACGCCTGATTTAATTTCAAAATTAGAAAAAATGTAATAATAATATGGAAGTTTTATTTTTATTCCGTGCAACTTTTTTCTTTCATAAGACCCTTCAGACAAAAGCAAACACGACAAAAAAATGGGCGATATAAGTTCAGCTGTTCTCATAGGGTAAGAAACACGTAGAATGCCGATTCTGACTAGCGCCAACCGGCGCAAAGAATGTTACTATGCATTTGAATGGGGAAACCCACAGAAAAAGCAGGAACCCGCTTTCCGACATGCCCATTTAAATGCATGGAAACCATAGACAACAATCTTTGAGCTGGTCGGCGCGGATTGTAATCGGCTTTCAACGTGTTCTTACCCATACGATGACCGCGCAAATTAGCGTTCCATTTTTATATAAGAGATAATACACTTTCCGTGAATTCAGAGAAACACTTTACGTACCTACCTACTTCAATATATTTTTCGTACCATGCATCCTGTACAGCGATTCTGAATTGTTTTTTTTTACGATCGACATTAAAATCATTATGTAGGTACCTACCTATTTTAGTAATTTATTGTCTCTACTAAAATAATTTACGGTAAGTTCACGAAAAGAATCTGGATTGTATTGCAATTCTTTATGTCTTGATCTGTATATTAAAATATTTGAAGCCATTTCATAAAAACACTAGCAAAAAAAAAAAACTATGTGAGTAATCTTGCTTTGAATTTATTGCGTAAACCATGAATAGCAAGTTGATATAATATTATGTTGAAAAAAGGTAAATAGTATTATGAAGTCAATAGGTAAATTATTTTATATCAAATGTAGTAAAAGTGCAAAATATTAAATTTTAAAATTATCTACAAAATCCTCACATCATTTTAGGATAGATCGTAAATAATTGTTTTGAAAACACTGGCAAGTCAATGACCATATCATTTCGTCACTGTATAGTGCAAAAAAATTAACTGTCCACTGGAACGTATAAAAAATAGAGACGAAAGGGATAGCAGTTAGCCGGATATTATGACCTCCTCACACACCATTTCCAGATCCCTCAGCTCTGCTTCGAAGGAGCAGAACACGAGGAAGACCCTCTCGGTATGAGAAGATCTTCTTTGTCTTCGGAACCCTTGCGGGAGGAAGAAAAGCGCTCCCCTTAAAATATCGGTGTTTTTATTTTCAAAAATTTATAAAATTCGTAGAATGCTAAATAAGTCCTTACTAGAGCCCGGCCAGTGCGTAAATTACCATGGGTACAACGCATGAATTACGCTTACGTAGGCGGTATATACCAATTGGACTGACTCCGTTGCCGGAACGTTATTGTTCCAAAAATCGCGGAAACTATCTGCATCTTCAGCCAGGATGATATATGACGAAACGTTGTTTTATTAAACTTTCCTTACTTACGAAGACCAGCAAAGCTGCTGTTTTCCTCTATATAGTCTAATAGTCTATATAACGAAATATTATATAGAATTACTCTCCATAATTTACCTTATGCTTGATAATCAATTTTCTAAGTTGTAGAATTTATTTTGTGATTATAAGGTGTATTTCTTAAGTGATACTTTAATAAACAAATCAATGAGTTATCCAAACATGTCTCTTTTTACTATCCGGTATCCGGCAGGATATTATTTATGCCGCCGGATAGACCGGATATCGGATAGTTGCCGATATCCGTTTCATCTAATAAAAAATATAAACAGTGGACAGTTAATTTTCTTCCTACTCTACATTGTCGAAAATTCGTTTATAGTCGAACGCCAATTACTTATACCATTAGAATACTGAGTTGACCACCTCACTTCCTTAAACCTCAACCGTTTAGAAAAGGCACAATGAGCCTCGGACGACTTCGAGCGCAATGGAGAGTTCTTTATGCCTAACCTATTCTCCTGAGTGGGTCCAAGGCCTCCCGTATTATGGGGTGGTTTGGGGGGAACCGCCACGGGCTTGATTTGTGTGCGGCTGGCTTTTTGGCAATCGGGCAAATTTAGTTTCCTCCGGGCTGGCTTGCGGTGAGCGTGGGGGGGGCTTAAAAGGGAGAATATTACGTTATTATAAAAATGGAGACCTACTTTACGTGGTCATCGCATCACGCCTGGAGGCCAAGTCGAAATATTAACGACAGCTCCAACGTTAACAATTTGTTGTTATTTCCATAGAGATAACGTAAAAACTGTTGTTCAACGTGCGTTAAACAATGCTGTTCCAAATTCCGAGTCAAAAAAATAATTCTGTCAGTTATTCAAAATTAACGTTAAACGTTACCTCAAAATCTTTGGAAGTATTACGACGCTGCTATTATATTGAAGACGAAACGCATTTTTTTTTGTTTGGAAACCATTTTCAATTTAGTAAACGTTAACGTTCGGAACGTTAGCAGTTTTGTGAACGGCTGGACCGATATCGTTTATTCTTTTTATGTCGTGTTTGCTCAGGATAAGATATTTATGAACTAAATTTCGAACCTACGACCAGACAAACAACAACAAATCAACGTGAAAGATATAAATTGAAATGTTAAAAAAACGTCTGTAGCTTGAAAAATGCCCAAAGCAGATAGAAATAAGTGTTTTAAAGATCACTAATTTCATTGCTTTTCGAGACCTGAATATTTTTTTATTCATATCCAGCAATATAAAAATTGATTTCAAATAACGTCATTTGATGGAATAAAAGTTATTCGAGTTATTTTTTGGGATTCTCATAGAACAATGTCAGTCAAGTTAGCGAACTTTTTAAGTTCGCGGGCTGATTCTATTTGTATAAGAAGCACATATTTTTTAAATACAGATTAATAACGACAAATATAAATAAAAATATAGTAATTTAATGGAAATTTTAGAATATATATTTAAAAAAAGAAATGTTGATGATGTTTCTTATTATTATTAATTTTGATGCGAATATAATTAATTCTGCATTGTTTAAGAAGAAAAAGCAAATACAGTAACACGTGAGCGAAGCCACGGGTAACTAGCTAGTTAAGAATAAAGATAACTTAGTCATCAAACTTTCTGAAAGAAACGCAGTCGCAGAATCCTATTAGCTTAGTTTAGCGATTATTACATGGATTATTTTTCCTGGAGCTCAGTTGCCTAAATCAATAGAAAATGTTCCTGTTGGTATGACTGTGCCAATTTGGAATAAATATAATTGATCTTTTCGTAAATGATAAAATAGTAGTTTCTCTTGTAATCACCTGGAACATATCATTTGTTTTTTATTTTATTTTTCCAGTTGTTTTCCAATTTGGTCAGAATGCGTATGATGATTTGAGAAAGTATTATCAACATATTATACAAAAACCTAAATAATTGTTACTTGTCGTTTTTTTCTAAATTACCGGTGACTCATTCAATTGTGATTACTTATGGTTTGCAACAAGCAAAAATAATATCAATCTAATGGTTTTATTAGTCTTTTCTCCTGCAAAATAATTATTCAATCATGTTTTCCGGTATTAACCTACACTTTTTTTCATCACATCAGACGACAAGTAAAAGATCAAATGAAATATTGCTTTTTGAAAAGAAAACTATATTCGATCTCTCTATCGGTTTCGGTTTTCCAAATTTTCCATCAATTTAGAATCAGCGTCCTTTAACACTTTCTTAATTATTGTTCATCTGTGTTTTTGACCACTTTTTCTAATCACTAGCCTAAAACTTTGGCTTTACGGCCATCAAAATACAATACTGGTATTTTCAACCCTTTTCTCATTTCATGAGATTTTCTCTGGTTTTCCGCGGCGCTTTATATACTTTGTTGCTATCTTAAATTGTATTTTTATGATTTATATCATACAGAACTGATTATTCCGTATTTTTATGACATACAATCTTAAAAAATATTAAGTTAAAGATATTTTTAATTTATTTATACCTGCTTCAAAATACGATAAATTTAACAATTTTTTGAAACTTTGAGCTCAATTCGGAGACAGAAGATATCTTTCAAATTGAAAAATATTTTGCATACCTATTTTAAACAGCATTTAGCACTAAAATATAACTATTACGTTAGCAATATTAGAAGAAAGGCAAAACGACCCGCCCTAGCGAACAATTAACGCATTTTCGGGACATTGTATTGGTTGATCGTAGGAACGAAATAATTATTTCGTAGATCGGTACCATGTAGGATGTTAAAGTTCCTTTCTCTGTAGTTTGAAGGTCTCTCATGATTACATTACATAGTGATGCATCATGAGAGACAACACCGATATTATTATAATTATTGTTGTACAGCATTTTATTTATTTTTTCTAAAGTGATGAGAACTTTTTTTAATAATATCGTGATTTTATATACCTAATGTTTAGTGGCATAATTGTAAAGATATGAATGATGAAGGTAGGAGAATTCATGAAAATTCTGATATTTAGATATTAAAATTAACGAATTGAACGTGCATTCTTGGTGGAATTATTTAAATAAAATAATTTAAATGAAACAATTGATTTGTTATTCCACAATATTTATTTACCTGACTAGTTTCGCAGGAACAGGTCCTGCATGGTCACAGGTGACTTAGAAACTAAAGCTTAAAACGAATACAAAATATTATTGGTACGCACACAGATTTAGATATTACTTTCGACTTTTTTTATAAAGTTATTGAGTTTAACGTTAAAATTAATAAACATTCTCTAGAAATTTAATTAAATTGTTTTGTATTGTACAGAAATTAAAAAAGAATAAGGTTGTAACTTTATACGGTTTCAATTCGTTAGATAGTTAAAAAATTTTACATGAAACAAAACTCAATACCTACCCAACAAAAAATATTTTTAACTTTTCTATAGACATATCGCGTAACAGTTTTATTTCCTAGAAAAGTTATTGTTATAAAAATCTCCTTGTCAAGTATTGTATTTCTTTGGTTTTTGGAAGAATTTTTATTCAAAAGAATTGGCGAAAATCGTTGGTGAAATGAACGACGTACTTTTTCTTTAATATTTAGATCGTTTTATTGATGATAGGATAGGGTAACCAATCTGGGTATAAGAATATGCATCTGGTAGCTCTGTAAAGGAAATGGATGACGAGAATATTTTCATGCAGTGAAGGATACCTCCAAATCAGTGGTCAAAGAGATGATGAGAAGAGATGTAATAAAGCGAATTAGGAGACTTCTTGGGCAGGGTGTAGGGACCGGGATTCTGATACTCTACAAGAGACCTTCAGACCTGAAAAGCAGTCTCAGTTCTTGTGGATATTAATGTTTATTATATAATATTACAGAGCGGAGAAGAATCCGATAAACCAAAAATGATAAAAATCTGTTCAGCTGATCTCGAGCTATAAGTGTTCGAACTAACCCGACTTTCTTTTATATCTTTGTTTAGATTATAGTAGGGAAAATTTACATTCCGGAAGATGTGGCTGAAGTATGTTTCTCTTTTTTTTTTAACAGTGATCAGCAGCTTTCTTTCTTCGATAATAGATTGCGAGAATTCTACATTGGAACATCATCATGAGATATCGAGTATTCTTCGGTACTACCCGAGTTCAACACCTGAATTTTGTTCATTTAAGACATTTGAAGTCCTACCCATAGAGCAACATCGGTAAAACAAAGATTTAATAATACCTAATAATTACCTTTCAATCTTCTCATAAGATTGCGGTCGGTAGAAGGTTAACTTTGCCATCTCTAACAAAAGTCACACAACCATCTGACTCGGAATAATTCATGATTTGTATTTTTTACTGACGATGCCTTATTTCTTCTAAAAATACCTTTTCCGATAATACCATAATATATTTCTTAAAGTAACCTATCAATCACAACGAGGAGAATACGTCCCTCTCCTGAAAAAATATGTAACTTATCGACATAATGATTCAGGAGGAACCCTTCTTAGGCTTGGCAGGTAGCTGGATTCCATCCCTCTGTAAACCCTCGACCGCAAGGCATTTCGGTAAAGGCTCCCTTTAGTTCCCTGTTTAAACCACTTAAGGAATATTCCGAGATAATTATGACTTACTGTTTTGAAAGATGTCCGTCTTTAGCTTGTACATAGAATCTAGAAGGATGTTAGTAATAGCTCATTCACTCATCACTCCCTTTACAAAACCACTAGGGAACATAGAAATGGAACAAGAGCCTTCCGTTTTCCTCAATCCACCTTTTTGTTTAAGTCCAGCCAATTTTTTAGTCCTTTTCTTGCGTCCACAGCATCAATCTTCCCCCAGAAATGTATTTTCTTGATCAAACTGCCCATGGAGTTTTTCACCATCAACGATTGCCTTGTTTTGTTATTTATCCATCCAGTGGCAGTTTGCGTTTGTAAAATCAAAAGCATTTTAATGGATATATATTCCTGGCTCCAAATACATTACAGCAGTCGCAGTATTTAAATTTGGTTGCTCTCTTGTTCTCAATAATCTCTATATTTCATTAATTTTTATTAAAAATATAGGTACTTGTTGTATACATGCGATTAATACTCAATTCAAATTAATAATTAATTAACGAGAATTCTCGTGATTACGAGATTCGGAGACATTAACATTACCACCTAAAGGCGAACATTGTTAACGTAAAGTGATCACACTCAGCCAGCCTTCGAAATAACAGTAGAAGACGGTCGTAAGCCCGTCCATATAAAAATCGAACATCAGTTATGAATTGTTAGAGTCATTAGTTGTTACAAAAACCTTTTATAAGACTGGTGAATGGTTCTATTTTTGACATAAGTCATCCGACTTATAAAACCAGCTCACCCCTACAAAGTTCATATTTTAACAATTATTATGTTTCCCATATTCGTGTTAATAAAACAATAGCCGACTGTACTAGACCGACATTGTTTATTTTTACTGTATTCAAGGGTACCTACACAAAATAAAAAAATATCCTCGAACCATTTGTTTACGTTGAACAAATTGCCGGACAGACCATAATATCGCCTGCTTAGTGTCAAAGTGATGTAACTACAAAAATGGAAGTACGAAATGTTATTTATTTTAGATACGTATCTTAAAAACACGACAATTTAAACGACTTAAAATAAGATAATTTATCCTTTCGATCGTAGCTACTTGGTGGAACATACTTCGAACTTATTTAAAAGAAACAAAATATTATTTAGTTTTTCACTAAATAAAAACTAAATATTTTGTTTCTTTCAAATAATACTTAAAATAAAGTAAAAATATGACTATATAGTCATGATTTTTTATGTTTCTTGACCACGATGAATGTGTTGGTGAAAAGCAAATTTCACGGGTATTATGAAAGAAAGTTTTTTATAAAAACTAAAATATTGATAAATTATGCTATTTTCTATTATTATAGATAGAGATAAACTTTCCTGGGAAATGTGTTAAGGATACCGAATGACAGTTGGCCAACGAGAGCGCTGTTCTTTCTCCCATCAGGGTCCCGAAGATGAGGGAGGCTTTCTCACACCGTGTTCCGTTCTTTCGAAAAAAACAGGGCTGACGGATTTGGACACTGTGTGGGAAGAGGTCGTGAAGCCCCGCAGGATCAAGCCCGGTGGAGGGCTTTTGATGCCTCCCTATATCCTTAAGTGGGGTCAAAAAGGAAGTACTGATTCAAATTGAATACATGCTAGTTTGGTTGAAATGAATTGACATTCAAGCTAACTTGACTGTCGGTTAACGGTACAACGTTTACAAATCATAAACGACCAAAAATAATATTATGTGGCATTTTACATTTAGTGTTTTTTTTCCCCATAAAATTATTGATGTTTTCGGTGGAAACTTTGTGAAATCCCATATTGAATAGGTAGGTACTCTAAATAAAAAAAACTCTGGTAATAAAAAAAGTGAAATAAACAGAGTTTTATTTAAAATAATAATTTTATTATAAGTACCTACCTATTCCCCATAAAATATATATATTATTGGAGAAAAATGTATCCATTGATGAAACAAATTGAAACTTTAAAGTAGATATATTAGAATAACGCCTCAATTGAGAATTTTTCATTTCGAGAAACGGCGATTGTGAAGATATCGCTGTTTGGCATCGAGCATTCGATATACCTACGAGTATGAACATGAACCCAAACAGTGTTATTGAACACAGAAAGGTCATTGTTCCCCTGAAATCAATAAAACCTTTTTTTACGTGACGATAAATTACTTGCGGGTGTTAAAAATACAAACCCTTCCAATGTCCAACTTGTTGATCGAAATTATGTGATGTGTCAACTTGCTTGAACTAGAAGAATAACCGTTAGAAAACTTTTATATGCGTTATGTTTATGTAGCAATTCAATATCCTTTATTAGTCTTATTTTTTCTATTACCACATTCACCGTACATTTATTTTTATTAGTAACTTCATTTCAATAACTTAATATATTACGCCGTGGGGTTTCCGGCTAAGAATAGCACCTGTGCTCTTTTCGCTGTTTTTCGAAAATCCTGTAAGAGGCAGGAAACCGAAAAATTGTACTAGATTGGACCACCTTACGCTTAACCTAAGGTAAAAGGTCAGAAACAGCGCAAGACTTGAGCTTTGGACGCCTGGACCCCATCACGGAAAGGGTTCAGGCAGATGGTGTCCCTCCTGTGAGGTCGCGAGATCAGGCGCAACGGAGCTCTTGTGCCTACCTATGCTCCAAAATGGGTTTTAAAGGGAAAATATAACGAATGGATGAAGATATTATTGGAAGCTTTATTAAACCTCGTATTTTTCTATAAGAATTTTTATAAATCATCACTTTGCCATCCTACAAGTGTTTGGTCTTAATTCTCTTTAAAGACCTGTAGCCCTAGTATAAGTTTTCGATGATCGAATATTGAAACGATCATCGAAAGAGTTTCGAAAAATTTTCATAATTAAATGATCGAATGGTTCGATCGTTTGATTTAAGAACACTATTTGCACGCTAATAAGCTCTTATTTGCGTGCAATTAGCTTTCGATGAAACTCGTACTAGACCCACTGCCCCGAAAAGACTTCGCGACTCCCATTGCTCCCTGTCGACATACACCCTGTGAATGGACGCTTTCTTCATATTATTATCATCGAACCATCTTGATTATGGTCTTCCTGGATTACACGTTGGATTACACTGTCGCCACTACAGTGTTGTTTTGTGGCACCAGACATCTGATGTCCGGACTACAATATGCATTCGTCTTTTTTTCATAGCGCCGTTAACTGAATGCAAGGTTCGGGATGTGCTAATAAGGTTTGGATAAAGTTTTTTCATATGACGTTTCTACTTTCAGGAGGTTTATTCTATCTTCTTTTGAACAAGGTTGGTTAATTATGGTAGAAACTTCATATGGAATTAAATTCTGTCGGCTACAAAATGTCATCAAAACTACTGCCGCTTTTTAACGCCATGTGCTTTCTGAACGAAGATTTTCCTTTTAATGCTACTTACAGGAAATTTTCGAAACGAATTAGTTCTACAGATATACAAACAAATAAACATTTAGACTGTTATAACATTACATCCTGATGTATTTTTTTATTATCGAGTTTTTGTATGGTTTAGTACGTGTATATTGTATAATGGCTCGAAGGGTGCGAACACAACATAATGGACGAATTCCCATAAAAAATACATTAATTTGGATTGAATTCCGTTGAAAGAATAATAATGTAAAGCTTGTGATGAAGATATTAATACATTACAGGGTTTTTATTATTGGAAATATTCTAAACAAATGTTTTTATTTGTTTTAATATGTTTTTTTTTTCAGATAACTTATATCGCAAATTTAACCCGTACAAGGATTAAGCTTTCAGTGTCATAAAATAAATAATAGGTACTACACTTGTATACATAAGTGTCAGTATAACCGGCGAAACTTTAAATTTGAATCATTCTCTTCCAGTTAACCAGTCCCGTCCAATCTGTCACAGGATTCAACCCAGAGTAGACAGTTTTAAAAATGCATAAAAAACATAGAAACTTTTTGACGCAATGTATCTACAAGACTTCTGTTAAAAGCTGTCAAAAGACGACGCCAAGATATGTTAAACAATATTTGACGCTAGATAATGAAACAAAAGAAAAAGTTATGCAATTTAGGTTTTTCACTATTTTGAGTGCAGAAGAAGTAAAAAAATAAAAATAATGATAAAAATTTTGTCGATAAAAATTCTTGTTCTGGATCTAGTAAACCCTAAAAAGACCTATTATGACAAGGTACTGAGTAGAGAAACTATTTTGGAAGGACCAAAAGCAACCCACCCAGGACCTGCAACGCTGAGTGTCATTGATGAAGTAGAATTTGATGGCCGTTCAGACAGGCCTATTAAAATAGCAGCAAACGATACCAACCGAATCCCAAAATATGAAGGTTGGAGTAAGGCAATCAAAGAGAATATTTGACGCAAATCTGTCAAAAGTATAGGAGTTTCTGATCATTGAGAACCAAAGTTCCCTTAAATACTCCAAATGTGGATGGAAGAACCCTGAAAGATGAAGGAGTCCCTTCCGTTGATTTGAATCCATTTCATTTTGTGCGTGAAATTTAAGCATTTCATAAAAAAAATGATAATAAAACAAAAAACTCTCGCTTTGATAGCAAAGGTAAACAATGTGGTATTTTAAAAGCTTTGGTATTGTTATGTTTGAGGATCAAAAAACTAAACAAAAGCTTTTTTCCAAAACAAACGAAGATCGATACGAATTAATTATTGAAATAACTCCATGAAACATACTCAATAGTCGTAAAACACTAAACAATTACAATGGTTCGATTGTGTCATGTTAATAAACACTCTTAAGTATAGGATTTTTTCGACTCCTTGATTGTATATTCTAACATTACAATGGAGATCATTGTTTTTGGAACGAGATTTATTATATAATATTATGCCTTGTGTGTTCTTAAATAGAGGTCAATGTCCTGTGAATTGTCGTCGTATAAATGGTTCCATTTTTTCTATTGATCACAACGCTAGCATATAATAATTCCGAAGAATGCTTCTTAAACTCTCTTATAAGGAACTAAACTGCCCATAATTAAATCTTTAAAAGTTTAACAAACAGTGCTTTGAACGGCATGGTGAATCCTTTATGTAACTCTTGTATATGAATTATTTTCAAAATGCACTCCCGATATCTTTTATGTAAATTCAAATATCGAATCCGAACACTTTCTTACGTTCGAATTTCAAATATTTGCATTCAGACTCGTATTTACCTACTCTATGAGTACCTACTTACTTTTTTATGCAAATAATGTCGCCTGCAGACATACATAATACTTACATTAAATATTATAAAAGGAACATACTTGTATTATTAAGGTAAGAATTTAGAATATGCATACAATGTACTAACATGTTACAAGGTACCTAATCTTTTCTAGCGTTCTAACGTTCTAAATTTTAAAATTTAAATAAACAGGAAACTTTATACAGATAATATTTTTTACATACATACATTCTCCCTTGAGGCACCCCGCACACCGCAAGCCAGCCCGGAGGAGACCAATCCGCAGCAAACCCGACCCGCACGAAACCAACCCACTAGTCTGGTCGAAGCAACCAAACCAAAAAGTCGGCCCACACACAAATCAAGCCCGTCGCGGACCTTCCCCCCAAACCAACCCACAATATGGGGGACCTAAGCCCCACTAAGGAGCATAGGGAGGCACAAGAGCTCTCCATTGCGCTGGATCATGCACCTTTAAAGGGGACACCATTTGCCTGAACTCACCCTGATGCAAACGAAGCTTATATCTTGTGCCTTTGCTGACCTGTTGGGGTTTAAGGACGTGATATAGTCAAGCTCACGGTCCCGATCTGATTTTTCGATTTCCTGGCTCTTACAGGATGCTCGAAAAACCAGCAAAAAGAGCAGAGGTGCTATTCTTAGCCGGCAACCCCACGGCAAGCTCTAATCTTTTTTAGCGTTCTTAATTTGAATATTTCAAATATGTACGCAGGACACTGATAAACCAAAAAATTCGAATGTTCTTAATTTGAATATTGCATTTACAGGTAACCATTTACTGAGGATCTTTAAAAGCGTTCAAAATAAACAATTCAAATACACATGACACTATGATAAACTAAATTTAATTTTAGCGTTCTTAATTTAAAATGTTTATTCACAGGAAACCAATATTATGTTGAAAACATTTTCTGGTGTTCTATATTTGAAAATTCCCATATACTAAGAATCTTTTCTAGTGTTCTTATTCTTGTTCCGTAGGAGAGATATAAGATAGCGCGAAGGCGGTACTCCCTGAAACACGTTCACACGCGATTACAAGCTGATAGCTGGTATAATGCACCCCGCCTGCACGTGACACTAGAACGCACACCCACCTCATCAGAAAACCCCGCTCTGCACCAGCTGATATCTATTGTGCCGTGTTCTTCTCCTAAGGAGCAAACCATATAATCACTACTATAGTAGTATCGTACTAGCTTCTTACACACTGCAGCTCTTTTGCGGCATATTCTCGAAATATCAAATTTATGAAAAAATTGGTACAATGAAAACGAAAGCGAATGAAATGTTTTTTGGAACATTCTGCTGGTACCAGGTTTGTCACTTCGATGGATCTGTAGGGCTATTCTCGTAATCAATCGCATTTAAAAATCACTTAACGATAAGATTAAGACACGATCGCAAGCAGTCGTATTCACAAAACTATCGGAATCTAATGTTAATACTATCTTGAACTGGATCATTTTCATACTGATATTTCAAACATAACGAATTTTTAAGTATCTTGTTTTGTGTATACCAATCCGCCATTTTATGATTGTCAATCAAGATAAGAGCGTATTAAGACCGCTACGAGAATAAGGGCACAGGTTTTTCTTTGAATGTAAGGTATATTGTTAAGTACTGAACAATATACTAAGATAAAATGAAAAAAAAGTGCCTTTACTTTAAAAAGTACCTGCTTTACTTTCTGGTAGTTACATTTTTGGTAACGAATAACGAAGGGTTACGAATAAAAAATTCAACACAAATTGAAAAAAATATATTGGGATACATTTTTTTGTAATTGTTAACTTATTATTGGAGCGATAATAGCTCAGTTCACTGTTTTCATTTATCAAAAACTAGCTGACCATTTGAACTTTATCCCGCTTTGAAGAAAATAAATAATATAAACATGGCTAAATTCCGATTTTATCCGATTAAATCGGTCCAGCCATTCTCGAGTTAAATGTTGTAACTAACTCAACTTTTTTAATATTTTTTTTTTAAATGAATCTGTCCTCACTCAAAGTGAACACAAATACACTCTTTGACTATTTCACGGTAAGCTACTTAAAGCTTGTGTCGTGAGGGAGGAAGATGGTCGGCACCTGGAATCGAACCCACGACCTCCGATACGAAACAGTACGATCTAGGTACTTAGATATGATAAATATTACGATTTGGGAAAGCAAGTCATTTAAAGTGTTATTTAATTTCTTAGGAGACATACAAATTTTACTAAAAAAAGATGGCGAATTTATTTGTCAGATAGGGGGGCAAACGCCTCTTTTCTATGGAAGTGCTATAATTAATATATCTTCCACCCATGTTATTAAAATGGATATTGTCTTATTGTTTTGTAGATGTGTTCTGAAAAAAAATAGAAATTGGTTTACCATTCTTTCACAACCACATTAAACCTGATTTCTTCCTATAAGGAAAATATTATTTATTTATTTATTTATTTAAAAAATCACACACGGCCATTGGCCATTAAAATATATTTATAAAACAAGTTAAGTTAAAACATAATTGTCAAATGTCAATTTACGGGAAGAAACACAACGAAGCTCGCCACCGCAACATTCACACATGCAACTGCACGGTGAGAAGGCAGGATAGGCACCACCAGGCATTTACAGTATATATTATATCTATGATAGGCACCCGCACAATAATAATTATTATACATATGTGCGTAATGGGTGAACCATTGACAATAGAAAACCACAGATTTAAAACAAAATAACATGCGTTGCCAGGTTGGTTTCGTCCGCTTGAGAGAAAATAAATTTAACAATTTCAATCTATATTAAAAGCACAATAATAAGTTGGCAATCAAATTTTAAAACAACACTACTATAAAAAACGTAAAAGATTTGTACATTATGTTTGATAACTAAAAAAAAAACCTATAACAAAAGTCAAAATCTTGCTTATTGAATTCATTCATGTGTACCCTTAAATTTTTCATTTATTTAAAATGATAAATCACAATAATCAATAGCATTCTTGTACAAACACAGATACTTACTATTTGACCAAAAATAAACATGTGCATTCACTCGCTGTACGCCCAGACGTATTACTGACAGGCAGCATATTATTGTAGGATGCATGCATCCTAAAATCTACGTTGATGCGGAATTTACTGCCAAATAGATAAAAAGTTGTTCTGGCGCAGTTCTATTACCTATAAGTATTATTTTCTTTTTTAAATGTATGAAATAATAAAAATAAATTATACCTCAGTTCTTATTTTTCTACTTAACTCTAATATGCTGTATACATTAGACATCGAGAGAATTTCGTAATAGAGAATATGCTGGAAAGAGAACGACTGGCGCAAAAGATGTTACCGCGATGAAAGTATGAGGGTAGGAACTGAGAAAGTCCTGATATATGGGGTGTCAGCTTGATTTACTCACCTCTGATATTGCTTGCTTTTCCCAAGCACGTTTTGGTAGAACGAAGATGGTCTGGAATCTAATTATAAAGAATGACATATGTCTTTTATATAATAACCGGCAGCAAGACCTGTCGGACGACAAGCATGGAAAAGGTCATTAATTTTATTGATTGCCCTATTATAAAAATATCAGTTATATCGTACCTATCTTAATTCACGACGTCGAAGACTAGGGAATACAATATGTATTTATTTTGTCAATAATAATATTATAAATTTTATGTACGAACCTTTAATCAAATGTTCCGCACATTTTGTCCACGATTTAATATTAAATTAAAAGTAATAAACTGACAGCATAATATTTATTTCATTTTCCACCAAAGACCCATTCCAGGAACTTGGGGACATCCAAATTTTCACAATTTTACATGTATACATTAAGAATATATAGAGACGGAGGCAAATCAGATCAATACAATACAAAGTCAAGTTATGACAAAACAATTATTGCTCACGGAAAGAACATAAGGAGAGAAAAGTATGGCTGAAAGCGTGCAAGTACTTCTTAATAAAAATGTATCTTTTTGAGTTATGCCTGGATGTACTAAGTATATAATAAACTAGATATATGTCACTAAAATGAAACTGGGCCGGCCATATAGTAAGAAAAACTAGATATATGTCACTAAAATGAAACTGGGCCGGCCATTTAGTAAGAAAAACGGATGATAGACGGACCAAGAAAACCCTGGAGAAGAGAACATAGAAACCCACGTAGGCCACCGCTGAGGTGGTCTGACGATATTGGGTATTGAGTGAGGACTGATGATGATGATGTACCTACACACTAAAATTCAAACTAGAGTAGGAACTCTACTACACAACATGTGTTCTTCTCTAACAAGAGCATCTATTGCTTTAATTAAAAACTCTGATCAGTGAAAAAAAAGAGTTCAGCGGTAGAAAATTTGCGATCAAGCCATCGCGTCGTAGAGGTAGTTTAACACATATCGATTGATTGCGAGCTGATATTTGTAGATTTTAGCCCGCCATGTTAGATTTTATGTCAACTGACAATGTTTTCGAGTGTACAACAACGCTTTCTGTAATAAATATACTGTTTTTAAGTTTTTTTTCCTTTTCTTTTCACGACACAAGCTTTCAGTAGCTTACTGTGAAAGAGTCAAGGAGTGTATTTGTGTTCACTTTGAGTGAGCACAGATTCATTTTATTAAAAAAAAAAGTAAAAACTGATCAGTGAATTATTTATATGTAATCTAACGATTAACGATTTTTTTTATAAATCAGACGGCTGAGATCTACGTAAGAGTCTTTTAAATAAATTTACTAACTTTATATACAAAACATGCGTAACAGAACAGTGATGTCCAATGTCCATGTCATTTAAAGTTATAATCTGTTTTCATAAGATCGGTACTGTTATAAACAGCGGTGAATGTGTCGTTTTAGAATATTGTCAATATTGTTACTTTAGTAACAAAAATTATTGTCATAACTTCAAAGACCACTCCCTAGGAAACCATTGCATTAGTGAAAAAAAACACTCTTTACACTGGAAAATAAGAGTAACCTAAAATTGATATTTCTATAGGTAGCTAGATGAAGTCTCTATGCTTACTCCGTTTGGGGTACGGTGTGACGACCATGAATATTCTGTTAAATTACGCCCCATTACAAAGGCCATAAAAGCGGCTGTTATTAAAATTAGAACAAAGTCTTCTCACAAGACATTTTAATGAATTTTTTAACAGAATGTCTTCCTTCTGACTTGCGCGTCCTTACAACAACCCTTCTAAGCTCGAAAGCCGTAAACTTTTAGGTTTTATGAATCCTTTAAGCTAATGAAGTTTTTTAAAATGACTTTATTACAGAGAAAAATTAATGTTTGGGTTATAAAGTTTCTTATTTTATAATCTTGTATAAAAATATTTCGTTTCACGGTATGTATTTGTAAACATGTTTCTCCAAAAATGCTCAACCTAAATATTTTATTAATATTTGGTGGGTGTGAAAATATGGTTAGAAAAGTCCGTGCAAGGAGCAAGAGGTATACCAATAACACAGAGAAATGGTCAAATGGGCGAAATGTGCGATCTGGAGTACGCGGACGACCTAGCGTTGTTCAGTACGACAGTGGAGGAATTACAGCGCAGTTTCAAGACTCTGCGACGAAACAGCACGCCTTGGCCTTCGAGTCAATGCCAGTAAGACGGACTCATGGAAAATAACGCCTGCTAATAAAATAATAATAATTATTATTATTTTATTATATTATGGCAAGTGGCGCCTTTAACAATATGACCAAGATTTGGAAAGCCTCGGCGTTTAGTGTCGAGACGAAATGTAAACTGTTTAATGCGTGTGTGTTGCCCAATCTCCAATATGGATGTGAGTCCTGGCACCTGACCAAAGCCCAGGCACAAAAAGTCTCAGCTTTTGAAATGAAGTTCCTCATATTTTATTTTGTTAGGTTTTATTTTGTTATATTGAATAAAAATTTACTTCGATGTTTAAACGAGCATTGCCTTACAATCAAAATAAATATTTCCCAACACTTTTCATACAACAATAATAATATAATCTTATTTGATTATTTGCAAACAAGTCCCCTTAATAATTAATTATTGAAAATTTAATTCATTAGGTTCCTCGTATTTTTATATGTTACATTATTATTTTTCCCCTTTTTTCCAATTCCCTGCTGAGCAAAGACCTTTTTCAGATACCTATACTATCTAAAAAAATATTCTATGGAAGAATTGTTGACAGTTTACGTCAATGGATCAACATATACTTACCGTAGAAATAATGTTTACGATACATTTATGGCATTCTCTACTTAAAAATATAATCCAGTTTAGTGAACCCCTTTATAAAATTACATATAACTGTGAAGTAACCTGAACAAAAAAAAGAGAGTAACGCGTGTTGAAATAATATGATTTACACGTATTATGCAGGGTTGGCAAAAAGTGAAAAACATACTGATAAAAATGTTTCTTTGGGTCTTCATTTCTATTCTCAGGCAAAAAGCAAAAATAGGGATTTAGATACAATGTATGCTAGAAAAGCGAGCTCTTTAAAAAAAAACACCCTGAATATCAAAAACACAAATCTTCAAAACGCAATCATTGACAGTGTTATTAATAAAAACACCTTATTACTGGTATAAACCATAGAATTACTAAATCACTAAAACCGTGGTACAACGAGGATTTTATATGCGTATTCTATGGTTTATTATGGTATACCTGGATTATTAATAACATTTTTCTTAGGCCATGGTATAAACCATTGTATAACGTTATATATACCAAGATTATTAATAACACTGTGAAGGTTTAAATATGTATGCCCTTCCTACGTTTGTATTGGGTGTTAATAAAGTTCAAAAGTTCACATAAATGACATTTAAACAAAAAAAGGTCTGTCAGAGAAGAATTAAGCTTATCAATAAGCTGCTTAGTGCTTATCTTTAATTTGGAAGATTACCCATCTTTAAAAGTCTTGACCTTTGATACTCCAAGAGATTTTAGGGAGAAAATATTCCTTCTATCGCGACCTTCTGCCGATTCATTCAATGCCAGACATTTATTGACTGCTAGGAATAAACGAGAAATCATCCAAAGATATTATTGAATTACAAAAAGCTTAATATGTAGGTTGCTTTCTATTAATATCTCAGAAATAAACCGGAGCTTCATAATAATATCAAGCATCCTTTACCGTAAAGGTTAACGTCCCGACATACGAAACTTCTAGATGTAGGTTTGAATCCCGGCGTAGTCGTAATGCTTTCACCATGTTTATTCCTGTAAAATCTTCTCGTGAAAGAATGAGGTTTATAAAAATTAAAAAAAAATCATCTAATGGCGATCATTTAAAGACAGTCTAAGACAAATCATTGTATTATGTGAAATATGAATCTATCAAACACAATACATGTCTGTAGAATCTATTCTTAAATAATCCAGAACTAACAATGCCTAAGCCAAGAATCACCTTTAAAGGTCTCCTTAAAAAAAATGAACACACCCCGAATTCCTCTTTAAGTTGGCCCTGTTATAATATATGAACTAAACTGAGCTCAATAGTTTCCTGGTATCAGCGTAATGAAGATATAGAATCAGACTATGGTGGCTAAGATGCCTGTTTCGTATGAATGACCTGGAAAATGCTAAAATATTGTTGTTTAATAAACATGTTGGAATATGGAGCGTTGGAAATCTAACACTGCGATGGTTGAATGACTTTGTTGCAGACTGCGAGGCTTTTTAGGGTAAAGAATCTGAAAGATGAAAGCCTTCGAAAGGGAGATCGTTAAGGGTTGTGCCACTGAGGATGAAGGACATTGGAGGACACAAGAGTGGCAAATACTGCCTGAGACAAAAAAAAAGCAACAAGGCAACCTAAATTGTGATATTTTGTTGTATATAGACTGCCTGACAAAATTTAATGCTGGTCGGGGCTCTTTACACTGCAACCAGCATTGCTCTTGTATCACGTCCTGTTGGCTGTTTTGTCTCTGTATAAACTATTACTAAGTAATTACTCTTTCCACGTATATTTCTATGTCTATACTTTTTCTTGGTTTTGTCTTTTTTTTATTGGATAAATGATATTCAAATGACGATCGCAAGTGTGCAACTAAGGATGATAAAATACAGTGAACAATAGACCTCAAGGCCAACTACTTTAACACCTAATGGAGAGCTGACAGGCAGTTTAACAAGAAGACACAGCAGCAGGAACTACAGGCCATCGAGCGATCGAGCTTTATTAAGGTGGAGGAAGAAGTGATTAATACCCTAGCAGTTCAGTCGTTGACTTGGATATTTTGTAGCACACCCCTATCATACAAATCTAAATTAATGTTATAATACAGGTAGGTAGGTAATATTATTTACCAGGGGAGGATAACGGGGCGACTAAAACAATGGCAATTAACTAATCCCTTTTATTTTTTGTGACCTACAAATTATTAATTTATGGAAAAAAGTTGTAGGGGTAAATCTACTTCACACTTAAAAACTCCACTTCCATTGTAATATTTACGTATACTTTTTTACCCTTTTTACGGTTTTATTTTTGATTCGCTTTTTTTTTCTTTCTTTCATTGTTTAGTGTTTGTTGATTCATCACTTACTCAGCTACGTTCTATGAGACAAAAAAAACAGTCTTTTGTACATCCAATCCAATCCAAACTCCCTTTAGACCCCACTTAGGGGCATAGGGAGGCAACAAGAGCTCTCCATTGCGCTCGATCTTGTGCAACGTTAATGACCTCCTCCCACACCATGTCCAGATTCCTCAGCTCTGCCTCGAAGGAGCGGAACACAGTATGAGAGGGTCTTCCTCGTCTCCGGGACCCTGATGGGAGGAAGAACAGCGCTCTCCTCGGCCAAGTGTCATTCGGCATCCTTAACACATGTCCCAGCCAAGTCCATCTCCTCCACATAATAGTAGAGGTGATGGGCTCACGCTGGGTGCGCTGGCGTATAGCGTCGTTCGTGATGCGGTGGTACCTTTTGTACATAGTTGGAGATTTATTCCAGCGGTTCTGTCGCCGACTTTCGTACTGCCAAAATTGAAGATACGATAAGCTTTAAACCACTGAGTATAACATTTACTCTTTTTCTTCAAAAGCTTTACAAAAAGAGACAAGATGTCGAGCATAGACAGGATTGGTACACAATGACATGATTGCCTTTAAAATACTGGCCTTTAAAACTCCTGGTGTTATTTATTTATTTATTTAAGTTATCTACGGCTATAAAGCCTTTTACATAATACAGTTTTATTAATATACTTTTATTATGAAGAAATTACAGTTTGCATAAAACAATCGTTAACTTTTTTTGATATTTTTTTTGTATTCAAACTAAATACAGATGTTCTTTATTACATTGGTTGCGAAGAAGAGCAAAAAAGGCACTTATTCGTAATGTATCCTGTTGTGATGAAACAAAAAAAAATTGTCCTTGGCAGAGCATGTAATAGTTTAATTACTGAGTGATTTTGCCTGATGTAGGTATAATGAGTAAGGCGTAAATATGTACCAACTAATGACTCTAACAATTATTATTCATTACTGATGTTAGATTTTTAAATGGAACAAACCTCTACGAGGCCTTACGACCGTCTTCTACTATAATTCAAAGGCTGGGTTAGTGCGATCACTTTACGTTAACAACATTCGCCATTCGGTGGTGGGTATTCATGAGAACTTTCGAAATGTTCAACATGTATACAAGTAGATATTTAATAATTAATGAGGTATAGAGATTAATGTTGGAAATTATTGAGAACAAGAGAGCAACCAAATTTAAAGACTGGGACTGCTGTGATGTAGTAAGGAGTATGTACATATTTTTCGTTTTTTTTTTTGCACAGAGGGTTGATCATTCGGCCTATCAAGAAATGTGACTTGATCCTATAGTGCAATCCTTTGCTGTCTCTCTACTGCTTCCTTTTTGTCATAATATTTTCAAAGAATTTCTGTGTAAGCCTCCAGTTCTCATTTGGTGCCAGCATGGTGGTTATGATGTGTCAGGAGACAGCCCCGCATGACCGATCCTACACTTCGGGTTATTCTTCTTGCTTTCATCTGGAATACTTGAAGAACGTATAGGTATTCTAGTAGGCTGAAAGGCAGGAACTGGGATGTTATAGAAGGAGGCGCTTTAGCCTGGTTAAAGTCTGGCACTACCCTGTCTTGACTGACTGGGATTTCACCGTCGAGTAAAAAAAGGTTCAACATTTATGGTAAGAAGTATAAAGTAACGGAAAGAAACAATGTTAGCAAAAGAAAATGGAATAGTTGAGGTATATGAAAATTGTAAAGACTATAACTATGTATGGCAGATAAGCATGCTTAACGTTGACCAGAAAATATGTATGTAGTAAGCTAGTTTAGTACTATTTACTCGACATCCCTCTTTGAAAGCATTACGAAAGCGTGTGGGCATTTTAGAAATGCTGTCATTTTGACTTTTACTTGGTCTCTTCAACGTTGGTTTTCTACTCAAAAGGCATTTGTTAGAAACAGAATGTTCATATTATGCACTTTAAGGGCTCTGAAGATTCCTCTTATCCGTAGCCCGTAGCACATCTCTTAACAACACTACTTATAAACGTTTTGAAGTTTGAGCTACATATAATCACAAATTAATATTTTTAAACAGTACAACTTCTTCCGAGAAAATGACTTTTTTTTTAGTATAAGAGTGTTAAACAAATTATTAAGAGGTTTAACTCAGAAATTTATCGATGCGATGACAAATACCTAGTTTCAACTGTTTGAAGACGCTTTAGATTTTAAGTGTCTCCAGTGCGTTACGTATCCGAAATATCGCAAGAGTCAATACATTCCTACATGAAAAGAGTTTAAAAAATCAGAATAAATCAAGATGTCTATATAGAATCGCGAAAAATGTCTTGTGTTTCAGGAGAACTTATGCGTTATTCAAGCAATGTTTGCCTTATAGAGGCATTCTTATAATATCCATTGGCTAGCACTTTGTGTCTCCATTTCAAGGTCTAAAATCCTTTTAGAGAAGAGACTGAAATACGTACTTACCTATTATACTGAGTGTCCGAAACTACCAAGTAGTGGATATGATTAATTGATTACTGAACAATATAATTTCTATTGGGCTGGGTGAAATACTTTTATGTACCTACCCACATTTTTCTTCAGTAATGCACTGGGTTCCTTGGGAGCGGTCCGTCATCTGACAAGACGGTAGTGTTTCAAAACCATGACAATGTTTTTTGTTACTACTGTAAAAATATTGACAATGTTCTAAACTGCCACATTCGCCGATGATGGTTGTAGCAGCACCTTATTTCTAGGAAAACGAACCATTATAACAGACACTGTAGCATAACGGGACCGTGAGGTTGACCACCTCACGTCTTTTAACCCTTACACGTCAGAAAAGGCGCAAGGAATAAATTTTCGGATCATAGGGGCTCAGGATGCTGGTGTCTCTCCTGTCATGACCATAAACATTTCGCAGGTTTGAGCGCAAAGGAGAGCTCACTTTGCCTCCCTATGCCCCTGAGTAGGGTGTAAATGGCGAATAGAATAGAAATAGAATTACAGACATATTGTACTAGATGGCAAGATGAAAAGGTGGTTCTTAAATATCTTTTTGTCAATGTCCACGTATCACTTCCGTACATCATTGATGACAGCCAGAATCGAGAGCTTTACAACCTTTAAATAAAATCTTACAAACTGTAAAGATTCGTTCAACCAACAGTCTTTAGGTACACGTGACCATCACAACCCTTTCTATTGTGTGAATTATTATAATAAAAACGGAATAGGTGGTATTCGAACGGCACCGTAACTGGACACCGGCAGATGGTCTCAACCTATACTAATCCGACACAACACAATGGGCCTTGGTCTAATAGGTTTTTGAATAAAAATAGTTCAAGAACATCTGTTGTTTCTAGATAAAAAAAGCGTTTTATACCTGGGGTACTACAAACATAGCGAGACCTTTTTCAAAAGAAGCGATTTTTTTTTAATAATTACACACTAAGGATTACTATGTTTATGACGCGTTTTTTTTTGACAATATTTAATCAATTTATCGTATTTTTAATTAAATTTTACTGTGTTTATTTTTAATTGATTAATAATTAATTTCGTGCTTTTTTACATTGTAAATAAAACGAAAGTTATTAAAAAATATTTTTTATTTGTATTTTTTAAATTTTTCAATCTTATGATTTTACTGATTTTGTTTTTTTTTAGGAAGGAAGGATCTCTCGTTAATTTTCATTTTCGTGTTTTTTTTAGCTCTGCACTCGTTTTCGAGTGATTTGGCTTTGTGTTTTTCTCTTATTGGAAAAAAACCAGCATAATGTAATTATATTTTTTTAAATAAATCTGCGCTCACTCAAAGTGAACACAAATAGGTACACTCTTTGACTCTTTCACAGTAAGCTACTTAAAGCTTGTGCCGTGAAAGAGGAAGATGTTCGGGACCTGGGATCGAACCCACGACCTCCGATACGAAACAGCATGAAAGCCGGCGTTGTAACCGCCAGTCTACCAACCACTTCTCTCTCACTTCTCACTTTCTCTCAATACATCCCGTATTTTTTTAAACAATGATTATTTATCTGCCCAGTGCCCAGGCACAAAACGTATCTGCATTTGAATCTGCAAGTTCCTCAGGAGAATCTTGGGTATAATATGGTACCACCTCGTCATAACGACTCTGTAAGCCGATGCACCAAGCTCAGGCCCATCACTTCCACCATTGTGTAAAGGAGATGGACATGGCTTGGACATGTGTTAAATATGCCGAATTACAAGGGTATCGAATACGAGGAACCCTCTCATACCGTGTTTCTTCAAGGCAGAGCTGAGGGATATGGAAATTGTCTGGAAATGTCATAACAAGTGCAAGATCGAGCGCAATGGGGAGCTCTTGTTGTCTGTCTATGCTCCTTAGTGGGGTGTGAAGGGAGATTTTATTGATTGATTTCGATATAATTTGACATGATATTATTTCTACCCTAACTCATCATAAACTTTTCACGGCAAACATTACACTTACAGGATAGAAATAAAGAAACCCAAAAAAAATACAATACATTCCTATCTTGCTGTAAATTAAAAAAAAATCTACCTAGGTACGTAATCGATCGACACAAAACATAAAAAAATATATTACATTTAAACTGCATTTAAATCATTTTTAAATTTGGAATGGGATCGATGTTAAATAATAATAGAAATTCGTCTACCTGCGCAGATGTTCGTCAAGTGTGTTTTTGTGTACGATATTGTGTCCAGTGCGCATATCATTAGGAATATTGTTATAAGAAAAAAAAGATCACGGAAAAAAGCATCTGCGCGTTATGTTTGTATTGGAAACTAATATCACTGCAGCGCAACTATTGGAACAGGGAATGAAGGACCATACTGTTGGATAAAAAAAGGTTACATTATCAATATTATATTCTACATCTTCATAAGTGTTCCTACAACCAATGTTCCTTGTAGGCAGTGGGTGAACACATTATTGGCCCACTGATCAAGATTTTATTTTTTAAAGATGTTTTCGATAGTGGCATTATTCAAGATATTTTCCATTAATGAGAATGATAGATCTAGAATCATGTGATTCCCTGCAGTGCTCTCTTGATATACTTGCCACTCCACATCATGTATTCAAGAAACAGATCTCCAGAGCTATTTCAAGCAATTCTACTACTTCGCGATAGCTTGTTGATTCTTTTTTTCCCACACCCCTTCCTCCCTTTTTTCTTTCCCTTCTTCTTGCACTCTCCATTTGTGTTTGAGTTTATCTTTAGCTATTATCATATTTCACTTATACTAAGAGTATTCCTATTGAATTTTTTTTTCTCTCTAGAACAAGTGTACCTGTTTCACACAATAATATACTATGTAACATGTGACACATCTCGATGGAGGTCAATGTAGTTTAAGGCGATAAATTAATACTGTTTCTACTTTTAATGTATAGTTGTCCTCTGTAATGTTTTGTTAAAATAAATAAATAAAAATATGTAGTATTGGATGGCTTTTCTGGGTTCCTCTGGATCCGCAGTCACACAGAATATTCTTATACCTAGTTAAGTTAACTTTATTCGTGTTTTATTCGGTATGTGTCTTTTTTAAGTTGTTAGCCCAATGGTTCCATTACGGCTTTCGTTCCTATTTCCCCATCGTACCAATTGAGGATCGTGATTTCGAATTGCAATGTTTTTTTTACCCATACGCCGTTTCCCGAAAAGGGGTAGGCAGAGAGTACGGACTTCCATTCTTTCCTATCCAAACAAGCCACTTTCGCTTCTTCTCAACGCATAACATTCCGCATACAATGTGCTCTTCTATTCCTTTTACTCCTGATTTGGCCCTCCTATAAGACGGCATCGATATGGTCGGACCATGTCATTCGAGGTCGGCCTCGTCTGCGTGCACCCTTTCTTTCAGATTTATATATCCTTTTAGTCATTCTCTCCTCTATTTTTTATTTATTACATTTTTTTTAAATAAATTCCCTAGTAGCAAGACAATATTTGAAAGTTTTAAAATAGTTCACTACGATGATAATGTATATACAGTACCTATCATAAGTGTTAGGCAAAATTTATTTCATTTCATTACATAACATTTTAAGTAATGAAGTTTGTTTGGTATTCAAAGCTTGTTTTTAATAATGTGACAGTCGAACTGTCAATTCATATAAAAATCTTCAAGATGGAACTTCAATCGAATATTAACAGTTATTGTCGATTCGAGTTCACAATAGGTAAGTGACTTTAGTCTCAGACACAGAACCTCATTATTAAAAAGAGGTTGAGGTTAAAAGATCGTTGAATAAAATCCTGAACAATTTGGTTAATAAAACTCAATTTATTATTTTAATTTGTCGTTTTTTTTGCTTCGAGCCCACTTTAATTACAACTTGACGTGTAATTTTAGATGATTAAAAAAAACGAAAATAAAAATATAACCATAAATAGGTGGTTAAAAGTTTAACGAAATTTATAAATGTATTAAAAATTTCTCCTTTTATTACTAAAAAATAATAAGGTTAATTTTATAAGATTATTTCAATGAGTTTACAAAATACATAATGTTGAATTATCTTTGTATCAAAATTTACACAAAAGTAATACATTCTCAACAACAACAATGCTACAATGATGATAATATTATTCTTATAATTATACAGTATCCTCCCATCAGGGTCCCGAAGACGAGGAAGACCCTCTCACACTGTGTTCCGCTCCTTCGAAGCAGAGCTGAGGGACATGGTGTGGGAAGAGGTCATAAACATTGCGCAAGATCGAGCGCAATGGAGAGCTCTTGTTGCCTCAATACGCCCCTGAGTGGGGTGTTAAAGGGAGAATTGATTGATTGAATTATACAGTATAGGTACTATTCTTTTTATATAAATTATAACTTTTATGTTCCATATTCATATTTCTCTATTTGCTAACACATTTTTCTTTTATTCGTTTATATACTATGTATTCAAAATCACCTGTATACTATAGTATACATATATTAACATAATATGTAAGGATAAGCATCACTGTACCTTAGCTTTTGTTTTAAATAACATATGACCATGAAGAGCGTGCCCCTTCGAAACATGTCAGGTATAATAAAATTGTAGAAGAGTTAAAAAGTTTTTTTTATTTAAATTTGATTAAATTTAAATTACTTCCACCATGGAAAAAATGCATGTTCAATAATTTATATATTTTTTTAACAACGCTGTTGCTTGAGTGGAGAAAAAAGTTGATCATGTACGGTAGTGCACATCATCCTTCACAACGCGTTCCTAGTTTTGTCTCTTTCCTCCCTCCCACAGTTCAGGCAGATCTCTGTTGCGGGTTGGACGTCTGTATGCGCGCAGCACGTCGCACTCGCAATTGCAGCCAATATTGCGCGAGTTTATAATATAAAATGTTAGCGTAACTGTTTGAACACAAAATACATAGTAAAAATAATAATAATACATACATAGTGCATTCTGTGATTTGCTTTACCATACTATTTTTATATGCGACTGTGAAAAATATAGCAGTGTTTTATTTTTTTTTATCAAATACAACTGAATTAATATTGTGTTTTGTTTTGAATTTTACAATAAAGTTTTAGTTATTTTTTAAATAAAACGAATTTTGTGTTTTAGTGTTTCAATTTTTAATGGTGTTTTCACAAAAATATACAGTTACCTCCTTCAATAAAATTGGTGTGTTATAATCATTTTTTTAAAATTGCTTCAATCTTTACTTTTTGAATGGTGAGTGGTATTTTTTGATAGCTTTATCAGAAATAATTTCATAAAATGTTTATAAAGTAATATGTTATTTTATGTTTTGCCTTCTCAAAATATTATGCATATAGATGTCAAGGGCGGAGCCAGCATTGTCGCCAGGGGGGGGTCACGACATAAAAAAGGTCATTTCCAAAATTTGGTATCTAGAAACTACTTTTCCTAAAAAAAAGGTCATTTCCATGGTCCAGGGGGGGGGGTCATGAACCACAATAACTTGTAATTATAATAGAAAAGTAGGTAAATTTTTAATAAATGTAAGTATTGTACTTCAAATTAAAGGCCTGGACCGCGCTTGATAGGTGTAGGTACATAAGTGGATTGATTCAATGGTACATACTATTGTATATTATTTTACATACCGCATCTTAGGAAATAATTTATATATTTTGGTATTTGTCAAAAACATATAGGTAGGTATGCACCTAGTCGTTTGAAAAATGATAGGTAGGTCTCAAAAATAGAACATCTGGAAGAACAAAAAATGGGTTCGTTAGTCTGCTCTATTAGGAACATTGTGTTCATGAATATCTAAATGAATAGGTAGGTAGGTACCTAAGGGTGCATATAAACCAAATTTTTCATGCGAACATGGAGCCAGAGCTATTTTTGATATGGACACTAATCTGTCATCGCCCATCAGTTAGTTCTAGCTTGTTACTGTTTCCATGGTGTCCAATATCAACGAAAAAAGAAACTATACTCTCTGTTTCTAGATTCGGCTCTTTGTTCGTTTGGCGTAAACGCAACTTATATTTTTTTCTGGAACCTTATGCAATCTATGATAGAAAATCGACATAAATTTTGAAGGAAGGTACATATTTTAGATACCTATACCTAAGAGTAACAACATAAAAAGAAAAATGTAGTATTCTTTTTTCTCCCAATTCACTTCGAACATATAAAGATTTACTACTTTATAGAATAAAAAAAAAATTATGCACTTTTTGGACAATTCAAAGTTGACACTTTTCGATTTGTTTGCACAAAATAATTTGCAGTATATCGGTCAATCGTTCTCGTCCAATTTAAGAATTAGACAATTCAATATAGCCGACCGTAAATCGAACCCGGGATCTTCTAGCTAGATAATAGATGTACCTACACCTGTTGGTTTACATAGTAATAATATTACTGACTTTTACCTTTCTGCTAGCTATCCTCACTCAAAGTGAACACCAAAAAACCCTTTGATTCTTTCACAATAAGCTGAAAAAAGGGAGTATAGAAAGAAAGGAAGGAAACCAGATCATAAACAAGCGCGCATGATTTTGCGCAACATGTTAGGATATTAATACGCGTACGAAACCAAAAATGTTGAATTCGAAACGGTATAAATTGTATCGATAACTCTCATTCTCTCGGTGAATGCGTGAAGGAAAAACTTTGTGACTATGAATTGCGCGGACGGAGGAGTATGAAATTTCGCACACATAGTTTATTTTATTTTTATTTATTTATTTAATAAAGTTATAAAAGTAATATATTTTATAACTTAAAGTATACAACACAGTTTTTTTTTAATTACAATACATTTTTTATGTTAGTATGCACGTAGGTACATACAACACCTTATTTTTTTTTTCATTTATGTAATTCAGTGAACAGGAATGTTGCTTTTACAATACACGGTAAATATGTTTTATGTCCCTGTATAAGATGAAGAGAATGACAACACTGCAATAAAAAGTACAAAAAGGTTCGAGTAAATAGAATAATTTAAAAAATTAAAATAACTTTAAATGTACCCATTGGGCAAAATATATGATATAATGAAACAGTAACATGTTAAATAGATTGCAGTTTGTAAATAAAATGGTTTTATAGTAAATATGTAATACCTAGTAAATATAAAATGGTTTTATAATAGTAAATATAAAATGGTTTTATAATAGTAAATATAAAATGGTTTTAATAGATAAACTATGTCAGCAATTATACATACATTATGTCAATATGATATGACTGAGAGTATTGATTTAATGATTCAAACTTCTACTCTTCAATTCTACAAAGAGTTAAGTAACAAAATTTAGTAATTTAACAAATCGTTGGAAAATAATTATTAACTGTACAAAATGTGAAAGTTATATTATATAAAAATATTATAAAAATGGTTATGGCAAGTAAAATCTTTGAGAAATAGAATGTAAATTTTATATAGAGAAGGGGTGGCGAGGCAGATCTTTTGTTTATCTGTGGTCAAATTGAGAAATGATTAATATTTTTTTGTATTAAAGAACCATAGAAAAAACTTTGAACATAATATTATTAACATTTCAAATTTGACGTATCCATGTCATTATTTTTGAGAAAATTGTGAAAAAGTGCTCTCTTATGCAGTGGGTTCCTAGGGAACGGTCCGTCATCTGACAAGACGTCGTCTTTCAAAATTATATGACATTGTTTTTCGTTACTACGGAAACAATATTGGAAATGTTCTCAACTGACATATTCACCGCTGTATATAGTAGCGGCGTATCCGTAGGAACCTAGACCAATAGTCTTTGACAAAGGAATCTTAATAAAAATTTCAAACTTATAATCTAAATTAGTTATGGTTGAATATCGAACACTCGTCGAAGACTAGTTGTAGATATTTTAATCTCTCATTTATTTCGTTCGAGTATCGATTCGAGGCACTGCATGGTATAAATACGTAGAAGCAGGCGGTATTGTTAGAATTTCCAATACGCAATATACTTAGTTTTTGTCCAGCCTATATTTTTGTCGAGTATACACCAAAAGAAAATGTTCTTTCAGAGATACTTTTATTGAGAGATTATCCGATACTAACTAACTATTATTATAAAATACTAGTGGCCGTTATCAATTTTCCTTTTCAACATCAATCAAAATTATTAATGGCGCTGTGAAAGGTCTTCGTAAACAAAAGGGATGCTCCGTTCGTTATAATAATATACCTTTTCTTCTTACGGCCTTTTGAATAATAATTATGAAAGACTTGTCCAATGAACGAAAATTCATGATGAAGAATGATATTTTTATTTATCGGACCTCAACCTGTCAACCTTCGACCTATCCAGAATAAAAAAATAATTTTGATTTATTACATGAATAAAATTTAGATTACGACTTAAAAACTTAATTAAATTTAGCTAATAATTTATTGCATTATGTAATAGTTATTCTTAATTCGGATGAGGGATGAAGTTTGATGGGTCGTAAGATTGTAATCAAAATACATAATTATTCTTCTATTATAGCTTTACTTTACCTCCAAGAGATGGCGGTGTTGTAAGAAATAAATCACCTGTTAATTAATTGTATATACTGTTGAAAGACTAGACCCCATTTTAACCAAATTTAACTGAATTATTATGGTAAGACCATGCGAAGAATTAATGTAAATAGATCTCTATTTTTCTAATGGTTCTTATATAAGTATGAGATGGGTGGATATTTGTGATCATCCCTCTAGAGATGTGATTTCTAGGTGGCCCTTTATAGTACATCAGAGGTCCCTAGGATCATGTAGGAAAACAAACCTGATTTAAGGGTCACTGAACAATTTTGTGCCATAGCATCAAAGTCATATGTATTTTACTTCACAACATCAACTTTTTTAAACGAGAATGACTCCAAAAGCGTATTTGTTATTTCTTTTGTTATAACCAAACCTAAACTCATTGGTAACACAAAATTTGCTTTCTTGAAAGGATGACCAGCACAGATTCTTTTAAAATTTACCACAGAATATAATTGAAGAAATTTGCTACCATTCATTGTGATGAAGCTTTTCAACCAATTTATATAAAGTATGGCTTTTTTTTGCTTGTGTCCTCCCAGTTCTAACATATGGTATGGAAACAACTGTACTGACCAAAAGGATAATACACACACTGGCAGTAACACAAAGAGCCATGGAGAGGAAGATGTTGGGTATTTCTTTAAGAGACAGGAGAACAAACACATGGATACGAGAGAAGACCAGGGTTGTTGATGTGGTGGATAGAGTTGCCACCCTGAAGTGGGGATGGGCGGGCCATGTGGCCAGATGCCCTGACGACAGATGGACCAAAAGAGTAGTGGAGTGGCAGCCTATAGACAAGGCAGAAGAAAAATGTCGGCAGACCCCAGGCCAGATGGGCGGACGACATCGCAAAGATTGCAGGCCGCACATAGATGAGTGAGGCTCAGGACAGGAATGATTGGAAGGAGAGGGGGGAGGCCTATGTTCAGCAATGGACGGAGATAGGCTGACGAAGAAGATGGCTTTTTTCACGTTTTTTTCTTTGTGGACATTTTTTCAATGGTATGATAATAAAGTATACTTTGCACATAAATTAATTCCATTATACCTCATGAATGAATACGAATTTGGAAAAATAAATAAGCAAAAAATAATATGTGAAAACGGGCCTCCCTTTACGCTTGTTACTGGAGCAACTTTTTCACCTTTTGACGTACACAAATATAGTATATTTCTAAAAGTAATTGAAGTGTGGCTACATAATAAGCATAAACGAAAATAAATAGAGAGTATAAATTAAAATCAGTATTGTTATAATTATCAGCATTATTCGATCTAGTGTCATCGCTGTTGGCAATGGTTGACCAAGTAGAAATTGTAATAAGATTAAAATACATTCTAAAAATAAGTAATAAGATTGTTTGGTTGTCATGCTTTTACGTTTTCTGTAACACTCGAAAAATCACCGATGATAATAATTTTCCGATTTATCATACTCCTCCAACCCAGCATCGCAATAATAACAAATCTATACGACGTATAATCAAAAAGTTATTTTGTTATTTCAAAGGAGTGATTAAAAGTGATTGTTGAAAATGTGCAGGGATTGGTTCTGGTTTGTATTTTTATTGTAGCTCTTTATTCTGAGCGTAAATCATTCGAGAATACTTCAGTTTACACACCTCTTATTAAGCATATTTTGGAGATTTTCTGAAGAAATCTCCGTATCCTCTAGCAGTCTTCTCCCGTGCCAATCTATCCGGCACCACATTCATTCAACTTCAGCATCTCCAAGTTACTCATCAATCATTCCCATTTTTTGCCATCCGATTACCCTCTTTTCACTGTATCTTCTCCCGAGAATACAGGGTTCGATTGATTCTTGAACTGTTCTCTGTCAACGGAATTTACTAGCTCATACGACTTTTCCAACATTGATGTTATCATAATGTAGTTTATTTATCATTTGTTTATATTTGAACCTGATTCTCCAGTTCTTCGGACACATTGACAGAAGTCTTTGTCTGATGATATTATTTGGTTGTTTCATCACATGGTTTAGTTTTTTCTGTTCTACAAAAGAGAACATAAGTTCTGATTACATAAAAATGAATACACTTCCTCGTATATAGGCTCTAGAAATTTAACCTTTTGGGCGTTGGTGTTGGATGGAGTGCGGTTGTGAAGTTTGTGGAGGACTAAAGAACCGCATGGCAAAGATTAGGGAATTCAGTTTGCTTCAACTAGGAGAAGGACATGGATAAAGAAAGAAAAAAAAAAAGAATTCACTTGAAATTATCATGGATCATAGAGGCATTTTGGTGAGAAGAAGTAATAATTGTAAGTTCGAAAATCGAATCAATTTTAACATTTATCGATTGTTTCGAGATTATTTACAAAGATGGCGGTTAATAAACAGTTGAAAAAAATATCCACCCTCATTACATTTTCAGCCGTCAAAACTTCATATTATTATGTCTTGAACTAGTTTCCTTCCAAAAGTTTTAGACTTTCCGTCCAACTTACGCGTTCTTTTATTATTATTTTCTTTCTTTCTAATTACTTCTAGGTTGTTTGTTCGCCATTTCCTTAGCACGTTCCTCTTTATACGTGAGCGTCATACAAATAAAAATATGAAACTTTTTCCGTATGAAATCATTCAAAGTTAACTGTCTTAAGGCAGTTCTAAGTCACCCTTAATGAAAACGCCATTTCGTTTGCTTCATTAGAAATAGTTTAAGCTGTAACTTAGAAATTTCGTTTTTTTTTACTTCTACCATTTCTTCATTCATCAGTGATTAGAGAACAAAGTAACACTTTTCTATACAAAGTTGTCAGTATAGCCGGTGGAACTTATTGCCTGAGTCAATTTTTCAGTATAGCCGGTGGAACTTATTGCCTGAGTCTACCGGTCTCGTCCAAACTGAGACAGGCCAACCCCGGATAGAAATTTCAAGTGAAAAAACACTTAGAAAAACACTGACCTGACCGGGAATCTAACCCGAGACCTCGGATCTGATGTCCACCCTAGTACAACTAGGCAAACGAGGTCTGTAGCCTAGTTGTATTTATGTATCGTAGCCTAGTTGTATTTGTATTTAGTACTTAAGTACCTAGTTGTCGGTAGCCTAGGCTGAAAATGTGTTAGTTCTAGTTTTCAAAAGGTGGAAATTTGAATAACAAATTATAAATCGAAAACCACTGGTCTTAAGCCCCTGAGATAATGGGAACAAAATTATTGCAAATTATCTACAGTATGTAACCTTTTTCAAGTAAAAGGTCGAATTACCAGTCTCCCTATACCTAAACAAGATTATGATTACGCTTGTCCTAGAATTAAGTTCGCATTTTTTGAATCGTAAAACTGAAGAGGTCAAGTACTTTACAGGTAGCTAAATATTTCCAATTATTGTATTTGAATTGGTTTGTTAATAGAACGAGAGGGTAGATACTCCATCTTTCTCTTTCCTTCCTCGTTTTCACGAGTTTGTTTTAAGTATTCCATACAAATTGGAATTTTGTTTCGTTTGCGAAATGTTTAATGGGTAGCTGTTATTATTTCAAATCAAATTGAAATAATATTATTATTGAATGATTTACTTCACAGTTGTTTGTTTCTGTTATTGTTTTTTTTTCTATCTTTATTATTGAGATCGTTTTTTAATAGCGATTATTTGTTTTAATTAAATTAATCTTGTTTCTAGACCTTACTGTTTTTCAAATGAGCAATGATTAGAGATCAATATGTTTATTATCTGTAACTCTTTTTTGAATATAGGAAATTTATAGAACCTTATTTAAAGAGTCTAATGAAAAAAAAACTATTGTACTCATTTCGAAAAACGTTCATTTGATATTCTCAATAGATATCCGAACCATTTGTATCTCATCTTTTTTTGTAAAAAAAAAAAGGATAGAAATGCTGCTTATTATAGGCGTAAAAGTAATTTTTTAACATATTTTCCATAAAAATATAAGTAGGTACCCTTCAAAAACTTATGATGTTTTTTTATTAAATATGATTTTTTTTTTTCATAAAACAAAGTTGGTTTAGTGCGAACAGGTATAACTCGAGATCGGCTGAACAGATTTTTCTATAATGCTAGAGGTTTATTGAGTTCTTCTCCGCTCCGGATAACAGAATAACTAATAGAAAGTTGAAAAAAGGATAAGAGATAATAATGAAATCTGATAATGAAGTAAGTATGGAACGTATTTCCTGCGGCGCCAACGCCGTCTAGGTAAAATTCTATAGGAACAAATTTATTGTTTACCTGGCAATCATTGCCATTAAAAATATTGGCTCGGAGATTTCTTATGAGTTGTTTTCAAGCTTTCAGAAATATATTTTTAACATTCAAACATATTTTAATCGTAGGTATTTTGTATAAATTAATATTTCAAACTAAATTCATAGTAAGGACTACAGGACAAATTTGAAATGGTTTATTCATTTGCTTACAATCGATTTATACGCACTCCTATTTTTAAGGCTAACACTGTGTATGGCTTTTTAAACGTAAAAATAGTTTTCTTTGATATTCACTACCTACTATAAGTTTTTAACTGGTTGGAAATTGGTGTTTTACGCAGAAAGATATGAACTTTTCTACAAAATAGTTGAATTTGTGTCAGAATACGACAGTGGACGACGGTGCTATTCAGAAATATATATTTTTCCCTTTCTGAAATATCTTGCGACCGAAGCTTAAACTCTCCAAAAAAAAAACCCGCTTATTATATTTCGAGATATTCTCAAACTTAGACAATATGTGACACGAAGGGATTTATTCCCACCCCTCCCCCTCTCTCTCGGTATTTATAGAGGCTGTCGGATCTTACATCTTCATCAGAGTGATACAAAGTACAATATCCTGGTAAATCTTTCACTGTGTCCTTTTGTATCCCTCTGCACTGACCCCTAGAAATAGAGATGATACATGGTTAACAGTCGCTGCTATTTTTTGTTACTGTTATTTTGATGTGTGCTTATTTATTTACTTACTTTTAATTGAAGACGGCGTGGATAAGAAAATCAAACAGTATTAATATGAATTCTTAATTCAGAAATAGTTATTTGAGGATTGTGAAATAAAAAAAAACTTATTAATAGTGTTGTTTGCTAATACTTTTTATTACCTACCATTTGTTATTATGTGGATAACCGTAAACTAATGTAACCTTAGATAGTTTGGGATTATTTTTAATGTAAGTAAGTTAAAGTCCTGTTAAATAAATTTGACATTTGGTTGCCTTATTTTGCATACCTGAAGTTTTTAAACTTATACCATTTAGGCCCAACGCATCAATCAGTGGATAGATAAATTTATCTTACAGAAAAGCCTTTCTTTGAGGTATTTGCCGCATTCATGTGTAGATATCGCTTATCTTCAAGATATACGACGCCATTTTTAAAAGGAGCTTCCTAGTGTTTGATAACGATTTATCTCTAGGATGGCTGTCAAAATAGCGTTCACTGACGTTTAGAAACACCCGTAACGCCATGAAAGTGAACAACTTTCGACTTGTTTTTTTCATAAACCAAAATGATAATTACAAAATCTTCGTTAAACTCAGCGAGAAAATGTACATATTATAATAAATTATCATTTTGAACCTTCGAACAAATCATATTTTTCTTCAATTTTGATCGACAAATAATACCAATTTGCCGGTTTTCAAACAAACGATCTGGTATAAAAAATCTAAATTGTGATCTAAATGTTGTTATATTCTCGAACTTTATGTTAAATCATTGTTAAATTTAAAGTTTAGAAATAATATTATAAAATTATAATATGTGAAACAAAAAAAAACAACATTACAACATAACCTAAATATTTGATTAATTACGTCAAAACAAGACTTCATCTGACATCAAATTAGGCGCGAAAACGCAAATCCATAGAAATATCAATTGAATCCATGGAAATTTCCATAGAAATCCATAGATTTCAGCATAGCAACACTGTTATCTTATAGACATTCATCTATTGGATAGTTTTCAATTGATGCGGCCGTCAGATTCTTTCCATCACTTTATCTTATACATGGCTACCAAGAACACACTTATCTACATATTGATGCGTCGGGCCTTAGGGAACCGTTTTAACTAAAAGGTCAACACAATAATTTAGCTTTCAAAATCATAATAGCTTTATTGCTAATTGTTGTTTCGTACTCAACTATACATATTTGCAATGGTAAATTTTCTCTATTTCAGAAACAGGGCCTTTATAATGGAAAGATAATTGATGACTTTGCTATAAATGCAAATAAAAAAAATAAACAAGGCTCCTAGAAATGGTAAAAATCTGAAAATGTCTACTAACAATCAACTATTTATTTATCAAGTTAATTACTTTATGGTTACCAATGTCGGAACATTAGACGGGTTTAAATAATAATAATAATTGAGTCAATTGATAATGTCTACATGAGATAGACCAAAGCGCTCGAGCCTCAATGAAATATCGTGAAAGTGCAACTGTGTTTGTTTAAATTCATAATAAAGCTATTACATATCCAATAAATATCAACTTCTGGCAAAACATATCATAAACTGTATTGTGATTGTTCCTCTCGTTGGATCCCTGTCTAGTTAGTTCAGTGGTCGGCCACAGTTTGTACTTTCAAAGTTTATTTGTGCGTTCATAATACACAGCCAACTGTCACACTTTCGTTTCAGAGAGCGACAAAAAGCAATGATGTGTACCAAATTTATTAAACACGACAATATGCCCTCAGTCTTGCCTCTGATTTATTAGCATCCTTGCACAACTGTTAAGCCGAGTCTTATTGAATTCAGGTTTTCTTCCTAATTCCCTGATTTATCACAACACCCGGATATAAATCCTCGCCGATGATTTACATTTAATATTGGTCCTTCCCTCACTTTACCAAACCTATAAGCATCACTGGTTCATTTTCGCCTGGATAAATCTTGACCATTGGCTTACTCCCTTGTTATTTGTTAAAACTCCCACACCAGTTCAACGTTTTCCTGTTTTATTTTCTACCCACTTATGATTTTTTCAGTTACAGTTTTTTAACACTACTGATATGGATAGGATCTTCTTCCATATTTTTCCACTATTCTCTGTTCTTGGCTTTGTTGTTTGATTTTTTCATTCATTTTTTTCATTCATGTCATCCTCCCTGTAACCTCAAGAGGTGGGGTTACAGGGAGGATGACATGTGCGAGTGTGGCGAGGTGCAAATATGATGAATGATGATGTCCGGATCCGGAAAGTAAGTAAGTATTCAATTGAAATAATGATCATTGTCTTGTTGAGGTTTATGTGTTTATTCGCGATCTTTCCAGACCAACTAGATAACTGGAACCTTCTTCTTCTGGAAGAAACTTACGGAACTTTTTGTGTGACATGAGTTTTGTCCCTCTGATCCAGTTCTTCTTATAAATTCTTTATTTGTATATAGGCAGTCTATTTTTAATGGTTTTTTTAAAGTTATATGAATACTTACCTACTTTCCGTTTCATCAAATCTGAAATCCCCAGTAACTGTCCACCAGAATGCCGCAATCCCTCGCCATCGTGGTGTCTATGAATGTCCGTGGCATTGTCGTCTCTCAAATGGGTACTTACATTTATTTTGAACACACATGATAAATATTACGAAGAAATAATTTTGCTTACCAAGTCATTACTATTTAGCAGCAATCCACCCCTGTTATTTGTATTTTCCGTAATGTCGTTACAAAAGTGACAAAGTCCAATTAAGCAATGCGCAAAGTTTTTGACAAAGTTTCTTGTTACTGAACTTAATTACGGCCGACACAAACTACGTTGTATTTCCCGTCTGAATTTCCTGGGATGTTTGAACACGAGAGGAACATTGGTATCTGCGCACGGCAACTGTTTTCAAACTAAGGTTTTATTCAAAGCCTAATTGCTTGTGTTTGGCAAAGGTTCAACTGCTTGTAGACAGCCTTTCCCATCTTATGCAGTCGCGAGCTGACTTTTCATTTTATACTTTTAATGTTAAAGTTGCATAACATCTTCTTTCTACTTTTCCTTATATTTTTCTTATTTATTATTTATCATTTCTTTCGTTTTGATTACTAATATATCTTTGAATTTCTAGTGCAAAAAGAGAACCAGGTACAAAGGTTCCATTTTTACCGCATACAATTACCGCTATAGTACTAGTATAGCAAATTAACCCTAAATAGGAATCAAAAATTTCTGTTTAATACACAATGATAACCAATATGAATATTTAAAGTATGTATCATACGTTTTATCAGTTTGCAAAGTATCTCCAGAAGGTCACCACCGAAGCCCTCAATCCTTCCAAAAATAATAGGAGCATCCTAACTAGGACCTAATACTGTATAGTATATACTGTCCAAAATTGAACGATCAGATTTCTCAGTCTAATAATGAAATATCTATTCGATTAACAGCGATGCACTTAATAACCAAAAACGACATGCCCTTTGATGGCGATTCAACGACTTTCAAGTCCTAAAGTTTACAGCTCTCTAGACACATTTTTGTAAAGCAGCACAACCTACTTCTTTAAGCAAGTAAATGACATGTCACGCTAAAGTATGTGAATGATTTTAAGATTTAAAAGAAGAAAAATAATCCCGACCATGAATAAAACCGGGATCTCCTTTTCTAAAGTCGACAACTAAAACGTTGGACTACTTTTGTCATGAACAAACATAAACCATGATATTTACGCGTTATTTGCCATCAACAAGTTATCCGATATTCCTTTTTAATAAACTTCCAAAACCATTATTGCCAAGTTTCTTATAATTATTATCTGAATGACCAGCAATTGGGTAGCAAACAAAATAGTTTGCCAAACATTTTAGTGGTTTCGGATGGTCCCTTGATTCAATTGTGTACCTTGGTAGTTGTTAACTTGTAAACAAACATTATTAGGGAAAGTTTGTTGGAGGAACACTGTGTAAGGCAGGTTGGGACGTAATTAACTTAGGGTTTTCTTCAGATGTTAGCTTATCGTTTTAATTCACTGTCCGCTTCATTATGCTTATTAATTCGTTTCTCTTGAAATCTGTGATTTGTTTGTCATTTTCAATGATTTGGATCTTTGGTCTTTGTTTTTCTTGTCTGTGATTCGTTTTTCATCTTCAATTATTAGATTTTTGACCCTTTTCTCTGCACTTTAGTGTGTTGGAATATATTATATTCCAGGTATTATCTGCCTGCTTCAAAGCATAATTATTCGTTTAAATTGTTCTAATTACGAGCTGAGATTTCTAATATTTAATTATTGTAGATTAGCGTTGGCTATTACTTAAATGATCCTGATTTTGAAAAATAAGGCTTATTTAGACTTTTGTGTTTTGAGCTCAGTGCACGAAAACCAGATTGGGCTTCGTATCTCCCTCAGCTAAGAATGATCTGTTGTATGTTACATTTATTTAGGTATTTTTTAATCAACCGCGTAGTATGGAACAACCACAAGCTTCATTGATAAATACGAGGTTTGCAATCTATTCTGCAGTTCAGTTATGACATGGAATAGGGATGATTATTAGTAGCGCGTGATATAAGTGCTTTATGCCGTAATAACTATTTCCGTCATAACAGTGTTATAACGCAGTTTCTATTAGTACCGCTGCATATTATTTTTTATTTGTTAACACAAAACTGATAGGTAACTGAATGCGATATCAATTTATTTATGATTTAAAATATCACAATTCAGCATAACAGTTTACGTCCTTTGCGACGAACAACGAGAGATGTAATGCAAATAAATATAAATAATTAAAAACTTTATAGAAAAAAAAATACAAATATTATGATACTAGCTTATACCCGTCTTGCTTTACGTTTTTGATTCCGATTGTCAGGCTGGATCGGTAGGTAATTAAACAGGTTCTAGTCTAGCTTCCCATTGCTTAACAGACCTCTATAACTGACATAAGCACAGGAAAAGAAGAATGACACTTTTAAAATTTTTGTTTCAGCGACCTCATAATATTATACGAACCTACCGACATAATTTGCAAGTTTTCATAGAGAGAGAGAGATAGCTCTGTGGTTTGAATCTTAGCTACATTCCCTAATGTGTGATAATTAATTAGGCTTTCCACCCATAGAGGGTGATTTGCGCTATCTGTCAAACTTCAAAATGGAGGAATCATTTTGCAAATTTTTTCATTAAATCTTTATTTATTGAGAATAATAAGATTTGAATAACATTTATATGTATAACAAATCAATCTACAATTATTTTATTACATTTTCATACCGTAATACCAAGATTCCATTCAACGTTTACATGAGTAATTTTGTTTCCAAAAGATGGCTTACTATCTTTTTGAGAAATTTGTATGAAGATCCTAAAAAAATGGACTTTTTTAAATAGCTCTAAATATATTAAAGTTAATGCAGCAAATTGTATTTAAGAACCTTCTCAAGCAAATTGCACCGCTCTGCGCAGATTCATATCTGACGTAGCATTTGTATTTTGAGCGTGATGTTCACATATACGATAGAGAGCACACAAACATTTCTGAATTATTATGTAGATGATAACACGCATTAAAAAGAGTCGAAGGACGGACTTATTCCGAAGGATTTCTTCCAGCCAACCCGTAAACACTTTATTCTATAATGAACAATGCTGTAATCAGACACATTTATTTTCACAATAGGTACTCTTAAATTCACATTTTTATCAGTCCTTGCCGAATTCAACTAACGTAGTAATAATATTTTCGATTCCATCTTAAATTTCGTAGCTTTTCAAATCACCTCAAAGAAGTTACAACACAATTTGTAATGAATTAAATCATTTCCTTTAAATATTTTCACTGCGATAATATTCCAATACATTAAAATACCAAAGAAATTAATTGAAACGGCAGCTTGGTGATATTTAAGTGAGGATTTCATCCCTGTTTTAAGCTCAGGTTTCCTACCAAATAAATCATAATTATTCTTATTCAAAACGGTAATTAACGATGTTTTTCCATTAAGGGCTCTTTTTGATCTTAAATATAAATATCAATCACAAAAGGATTTCTAATTATTTGAGTAATTTGAAATTATTAAAGGGTCTAGCAATTAAATGTGTCACTTAACCTTCGGATCATGTTCCGAAAAGAGGAAAATGCCCCCTAATTCCTAGAAATATTTAGATCGAACTACGGTTTTTTTTAAATGTTCAGTACGCGTATTCTCAGTTTTATCGGAAGGTAGTCACGGAAGTAAATTGAGTAACACGGTACATTTTGTATGGTACCTACAGGTAACACATTATTCGAAATAAATGTTGAACATCATGATATACAAATACAACCCAAAATAATAAAAATAGTATGTAACAACTAATGACTCTTAACAAGTCATTACTAATGTTCGATTTTTAAATGGAACAAACGACTACGGGCTTACGACCGTCTTCTACTGTTATTTCGAAGGCTGGCTTAGTGTGATCACTTTACGTTAACAACGTTCGCCATTAGGTGGTAATGTTTGTCTCCGAAACTCCTAATCATGAGAATTCTCAACATGTTCAACATGTCTGATTATGAGTTTCGGAGACTTAAACATTACCACCTAATGGCGAACGTTGTTAACGTAAAGTGATAACACTAAGCCAGCCTTCGAAATAACAGTAGAAGACGATCGTAAGCCCGTAGTGGTTTGTTACATTTAAAAATCGAACATTAGTAATTATTGTCAGAGTCATTATAGTTGTTACATATTCTTTAAGATCTAGTCCTGAAAAAAGGTCACAAGAATCTAGAAATATTTAGAACGTTGTGCTCCAACAAAGCCAATAGGCAATAAAGATGAGACATTAACAAAAATGGATATAATGAAAATAGCCATTGTGATGAATAATATTAAAATAATCGATGTGATAATTAATCAAAACCTATAGCTGTCTACATAATAATATAATTATTTTTTTTACTCATATACTCGTTTAAGTCATGTTTTCCTGTACAAAAGTGTCATTTTCAAAATTCCTAACAGAATACTCTCTCAATCAACCGGCCCTGTTCATTCTAAGACAACACTTCAACGTTGGATAGAAATTTGTAGATAAAAAATATTCTCATAATTCTCAAAAAAGGAAAGAATTCACGTCGACCTCTTTCACGAATTCAAACCCATTCACATTTTCTTTCTGAAATTATCGCTTTCATAACAATATATTCTTTTGTTCTCACCTGTTTGTCATCTTTCTCACATCCAAACATTCTAAACATAACGTGACATTCCGTATTTTTTTTTTATATTTCACCCCTATTTTATACAACGGTCTTGTTGGAAATACAATTAAGGGCTGAGAAAAAAGTGAAAATGTTTTTTTTTTAAGGTTATTTTATAAATGACACATTTTTGCAAGAACATAACTCTTTGCTGTATTAGATATTCAGATCAAATCATGTAGAATATTTATTTTGAAACACCATCGATTAAAGTAAATTCTACAATAGAACTGAATTTTCAGTTTCGTATGTAGTGGACTCGCGGAACCACTAAGTAAAATCGATAAATTAATAATGCAAATAACGGGTGTTAACGTTGTCATTAGTTGTTACATATCCGTGAAGATCTAGTCCTGTAAAAAAGGGTCACAAGAATCTAGACATAATTAGAACGTTGTGCACCAACAAAGCCAATTTTATATATAAAAATGGAGAGCTATTTCCCGTGGTCATCGCATCACGCCTAAACGGCTGGACCGATTTCGCTAATTCTTTTTTTGTCGTCTTGGTTTTTATCAGGAGAAGGTTTTTATGAAGGAGAAAAATAAAAATATTATGTGGAAAATTAGAAAATCAAAACTCTATGTAGGTAACTTTTTAGAGACTTTTTACAAAACCTATAATTATTATTCCATTTTCGTAATTTTTTACAGGAACTCTCAGTTGTTAGATAGTTGGTGCGATTAACAGAATGCAGATGGATTATACCTACATACATGGTTTAAAACAGACGCATCTTTATATTTGAATGCTCTCTTGTTCTCAATAATTTCTAACTTTTATCTTTTATCTATTTTATCGCAATGCTTTGTTCCATTTAAAAATCGAACATCGGTAATGAATAATAATTGTTAGTCATTAGTTGTTACAATATATTCGTTAAGATCTAATCCTGAAAAACGGTCACAAGAATCTAGATATAATTAGAATGCTGTTTTTGTCTCTTTGCATTTTATTGTTTAAAATTATTTTACATCTTATATATAAATATGTTACTGTATATTGTACGGACACATCTTTTTAATTAAAATGTTCGAACAGATAAAAAAATAACCAAAGGGCCTTGTTTGTCACATAAGACAGGACTCTTCTATTTTCCCAGAAACACGATCCAACAATAACACTTCCTTCCTGATCGAAAGGTGCACAAATGCCTGTATGTTTTATCCCAATATCCCCCCTTCCCTATTATCTTTATTTGCACTGAGCTGTTGTTGATGTGTGAAGATGGGCCCCCTCTTTCTTCATCATGTTCTGGCAAGTTCGATTTTCCGATGTTTATTTGTTTCGTTTCTGTTTTGTTTTATGTGAAATTCTCCTGTCGTGCAATTGTTTCTTATAAAAGCAAGACGAACGTGTGACTTGTACAATGGAGATCCAATAACGCGGATTTTACTACGATTTTCATAACCCGTATTTTCCCCATAACTTTCACCCTTGTGGAGAGGAGATGAACATGGCTGGGATATGCGTTAAAGATGCCGAATGACAGTTGGCTGATGAGAGCGCTGTTTTTCCACCCATCAGGGCCTCGAAGACGTGGAAGACCCTCTCACACTGTGTTCCGCTCCTTCGAAGCAGAGCTAAGGGATTTGGACATGGTGTGGAAGAAGGTCATAAACAGAGTTCGTGTTGCCTCTCTATGCCCCTTCAGTCACCATTAGCTTGTCCAGTACAAATGTTTCACTTATTTTTTTATGTATTACTAGCTGACCCGTCGAACTTTGTATCGAAATAAATAATATGGGTTTTATGCAACGGAGCTCAAATTCGTTTTTTTTTAGTTATTTAATACGAATGACTATTTACTGGCATTAGCAAAACCTGCATACCACGCTCCATTCATTGGGTCTGATATTATTTTTTCATCAAAAACATTTAACCTATGTTAATATGGTGTGGGAAGAAGTCATCATTGCGCAAGATCGAGTGCAATGGAGAGTTCTTATTGCTTCATCTTGCTCCTGAATGCAGTTCAAAGGGAGTTTTAATTTTGATTGATTTGATCTTAATATGTAAAAAAAGAATTTAGGTTTGTCATTATATTCGATATTTTAATAGTTATTATTTTGCTCAGTTAAAATAAAAATAATAATATGACAATTTATATAGCGCCGGCCGTTTAGTGCATTGCACTTCAAGGGCGCTGTACATACCTACAATATTTAATATCACCCAGTAGGCTCGTCAAAGAATTTTAAAATTATAGCCAATAATCCCTATACCAGTTCGTCAACAAAAAATAAAATAAATAAAAACATTCATCACAGTTATGCTCATAGATAATTGTCCCATTCCTATGTCGAATAATATTGATTGATTGATCAAATTACGATAAGGAATATCTCCGTACCGATTCAAAATACGCATTGAGGTGTCAATGGTTTTTTTACCCATCACGCTGATTCCTGAAGGAGGTAGGCAGAGAGTATGGACTTCCATTCTTTCCAATCCAAACTCATTCGCTTCCTCCAAACGCATAACATTCCGCACACATGCTCATAAATTTCTTTTGCTTCTGACTTGGCCCTCCTGTAAGACGGCAACGATATGGTCGGTCTATGTCATTCGAGGTCGGCTTCCTCTGCGTGCACCCATTCTTTCAGATTCATATATCCCTTTCGTCATTCTCTCTTCGTTCATTTTCTTTACATGCCCCAACCTCCTTTCTTTATTCACTTTCATTCTAGTCACTACACTAATATCCACTCCACATTCCTTTCTAATATTATCATTCTTCATCTTATCAATCAGTCTCTTTCCGCATATCCTACGCAGTAATCTCATTTCCACAGTATTTATTCCAACTTCCAAATTTTTCGTCCATGTCCAAGTTTCACTCCCATAAATCAGGGATGGTATCAGGATTGCATTGTGCATCAACTGTGGTTTAAAGAGAGAACTTCTTAGAGGTCATGAAAAACCATGAAAATCGGTCCAGCCGAATTGGCCCGTTGATATGTACACAATGTGCACTGCGCCCCCGTGAAACAAAACAAAATTAATTCGATTGAGTTAAGCTTATAAAATAATAACATTAAACTATTTCTGAAACATCCATATTTCATTCGTATTCACAGTTCTGGCGGGAAGAACTTGAGAATAATGCGCTCGCGCACACACCCTACCTCGCCTATTACCAACACAAATGTAGCGTGCCCGATAATATTGTTGACTTTGTATGAAAATTTTCTAACGTTCGTATCGATGCGGTGGAGTAAGTGGGATGGGCTAATGTAGGAGCGTATGCGAGAATGAGAGGGAACTACCCGCGATGGCGTTGTGACGCGTCATAGGTAACCGTTCCATACAAACATAAATATTGTATTTTACATCATTTCTTGCCAAGTTTTTAAACATTTTATTAGTTATTCTGTTGTCCGGAGCGGAGAAGAATCCAATAAATCAAACATCAGAAGATTCTGTTGAGCCGATCTCGAGTTATAAGTGTTCGCACTAACCCGAATTTCATTTATATAGTAGACTAATTAAAAATGTATAATTTATATCTTTCTTATTCATTTATTCAACTTTTTATTAGTTATTCTGTTGTCCGGAGCGGAGAAGAATCCAATAAATCAATCGTGGGAAGAATCTGTTCAACCGAACTCGAGTTATAAGTGTTCGCACTAACCCGACTTTCATTTATATAGTAGATACTTTTCGTATTTTGCGAACATTAAAAATAATAAAAGAATAGTTTTGAGACCTTATATCAAAGTATTATTTTAATAGGGCAAGCCTTTCTAATGCAGTGCAGTAGTAAAATAATATATTCACTAGAATTTTTTTTTTGGATTGGATTGGAATTGGAAATCCGTTCTGAAATAGTTCGTAAAATATCCGAATCCATAAAATTATCAATACTCGTACAATATAAGGTAGGTATTTAGATTTTGGAGGTTTTAAATTTCGAACGAAGACTCAAAGACCCTCTCAAACCGTGTTCCATTCATTCGAAGCGGAGATGACGGCTTTGGATATGGTGTGGGAGGACGGTATCGAAACTCAGAAAGATTGAGCGCAGTGAAAAACTCTTTTTTTTTGTGTTATTATGAGTCTAAAAGGATTGATTGATTGAAGCATTAAATGATTGATTGATTACCTATGTTAAAGTAAGTTGCTGCTTTTAATGCAGAGCTGAATACGCATCGGTAATTTTGGTTTTATAAAATCATTCGAAATTGTTCACATGTTGTTCCTTCGATATTTGACGTCTGAAATCTTGCTATTAATTTCACTTGGAACAGAAGGCTGATGAGGGGATTTGTGCTTGATGTGCGGACAAGCAAAGATTCTAAAAATTTTACCTGCTTAATCTTAGAAGATGTGACTTTCTGAATTGAGCCTTTGCTGTGACAACATATGTAAGTATACAGACTGCCGAAGCGAGAAAACTAGGAACTCGTGCCTATTACCAATGCGATATAATTGTAACATCTTAATGACATTCAATGTTAGTTTGAACTTTTTTATCAATACACAGAAGGTAATACGGGATTAAGTTCGAATAAAAAAGAACCAACTGTACCTATTCTTTTTTGAGAGAGAGAATAAAACAATACCTTCTGATGGACCGATACAAAGGATAGAAAAAAGCTCAATTTTATGGTTAATGAAATTCCGAAAAGCTTTTGGAAATTCGAAATAAGTAGGGGATGGAAAGGAAAATAAACAAACCCTTATTTTAATCATCAGAGATACAATGATATACTTCCCTCTATTCTGTCTTATCTAGGAAGTTCGCTATGATTCCAACTGTTTTATTTTCATGATAGATTTTAGTAAAATATACGCGATATTCTCGCCTTCATCAGCCGTATTAATGAAACGCAATTCGTCGAATAAGCGCAGAATAAGAAGATCTTCCACGACAGCGTCTTAAATGGAATGTTGAACCTAAGTGTAAGAAGTTGAAGTACTATGATATTTTAATATTGCATTAAGGAGGAGATGGACTTGGTGGGGAGGAGATGGATTTGGCTGTGTTAAGGATGCCGAATGAAGTTGGCCGAGGAGAGCGCTGTTCTTCCTCCCATCACGATCCCGAAGACGAGGAAGACTCTTTCACACTGTGTTCCGCTCCTTCGAAGCAGAGCTGAGGGATTTGGACATGGTGTGGAAGAAGGTCATAAACAGAGCTCGTTTTGCCTCTCTATGCCCCTGAGTGGGGTGTAAAAGGAAGAATTGCATTGGATTGGATTAGGAGAAAATTGAAAATTTCGTGGGTAAATCTGTAATGAAGAACTTTAATAAATATCGCTTTTTCAAAAACAGTATATCACATTTTCTTCTAAAAGCATTTGAGGAAACTTCTTGTATGAAAGCTTCGGTACTGAATTACTTATGTTATAAATTGTTATTCTCAGTCCTACTGGAAATAGACATATCTTCTAACTAAATAATATATGTATGTGTAGATATTATCCAATCAAGATATCCCTCTTGAGGTCCTTCATCCTCGGGTTATGTGGTGGACGTGTAATCCGCATCCTCTCAAGACATCCAAGTCTGTCAAGATCTGAAATCTCCATTAACCCTTCATCTACTTCACACCACACATTATTAATCTGTCAACCCTGATTCCTTATCCAACTCGAGCACAACTTCAGGCCATTGCTTGAGTGGCAAGCCCTGTTTTTTCCATAATAATTATATATCTGGGTATTTATACGCGTTGGATTATAATATTGTAACACTAGCTTTCCCGACAGACGTTGTCCTGTGTTCCATGAATATTGAATTCAAATTTTAAAGAATATGTAACAACTAATGACTCTAATGATTCGTTACTGATGTTCGATTTTTAAATGGAACAAACCACTACGGGCTTACGACCGACTTCTACTGTTATTTCGAAGGCTGGCTTAGTGTGATCACTTTACGTTAACAATTCGCCATTAGGTGGTAATGTTTAAGTCTCCGAAACTCCTAATCATGAGAATTCTCAACATGTTGAAAAATTTTTCGAATTCAAATTTGTTTAATGACAAGCTTTTAATAACCACTTTAATTTAGATCGATTCATCAATATTTTTCATATTTTTTTATATGAAAATATTTAACCCATAATTTTCATCGATTCCAAATTTTTAAATTTGGAATAAAATAATTATATTTTTAAAATTACTAAGAAGGTTACCTACTTAGAGTTTTCTGTGATTTTCTAATTTTCCAAGCAACTTTCTAAGTTTTTCTTTCATAAGAACCTTCTCTTGACTAAAGCCATGATAGTTCCTTTCAAACTTAATTTAATTGTTTAAATACTAAGAGTAAAATACTACTATGAGTTTTTTTTATTTTCTAAATTTCCACAAAATTATCTTGATTTTTTCTTCCATAAGAACCTTCTCCTGATAAAAGCCTACTCGACAAAAAAGTATTAGCGAAATCGGTCCAGCCGTTTAGGCGTGATGCATTAACTACGGAAAATAGCTCTCCATTTTTATATGATAAATACATTGCCCGTGGTTTCCACGATTGTTATCTGCATATAACTTACCTTTGTACTAACTACATCCTTTTTTACCCCAGTTAGAGGCATGTAGACTAGAGGCAACGAGAGCTCTCAACTGCGCTTGATTTGTGTGTAGCTGACATTTCATTGGTTGATCCTCAACTCAGTTTTCGTGCATTCTATTAAAGTATCCTATGAACATGAAAATTGAAACTACCGATCCATTTCATAATCATATTATTGATGTGAGTTAATGAGTTTCATTTTAAGAAAATCTATAATATTTTGTTTTGTTTCAGATACAAAATAACCTGGGATTGACAAAAATAAATACCTGTTTTTATTGGTAAGTCGTAATATATTTAAAACTGATCGTCCAAAATCTAAATTGATGGTCTGATTTGAAATAAAAACTTTATGCACTATATAAATTGTTGGGAAATTTTACCCGTTTTTTTATGAAGGTATCCAACCATTTCCAGCTCCACCTTCCATTTGAATACACCGCCTTCAAAAAGCTTTCTGCGCCCATTATGAGGCGCTTTTTATTTTACATTTGTTTCTAGGAAGATGATGATCTTTATAAGTAGCCTGTGTGTGAGAGTATCAAATATTACATAACACTACAGTAGTGTTTGTAATATATCTTTTGCATTGATTTGATCTATTTTTCAGGCATATTAAAAAAAAAATTGCATTCGCCACTCTTTCTCTATATAAATTATAAGTGTACGAAATTTCACACTCCACCGTCCGCGCATTTTTCGTCAAAATGGTTAAAAAAGTTTTTCCTTCACGTAGGTATATAGATTATTAATGACAGGTTTCAGTAGTCAAATCTATTCAAATTCGATAATACAAGTTCCAAAATCAACGCTTTCTAGATTTTAAATAGTATTGCTTTCTAATATTATACTATTTTTGTGTGAAAAATATCTAAAATTAACGAATTGAACGTGCATTCTTGGTGGAATTATTTAAATAAAATAATTTAAATGAAACAATTGATTTGTTATTCCACTATATTTATTTACCTGACTAGTTTCGCAGGAACAGGTCCTGCATGGTCACAGGTGACTTAGAAACTAAAGCTTAAAACGAATACAAAATATTATTGGTACGCACACAGATAGGCAGAGGTTGTAAACATATGGTATAAAATTAACAATTTTAATTTGTTTTTTTTTTTTTATATTTGACTAATGAATTTATATAAAGCAAGATAAAGGTTTTATTATAAGTTGAAAAGAATAAGTAGATTGACAATAATAATATTTTGAATTTACTAAAATTGTTTTTAATATTATTTTTTATATATAAAAAAAGGAGTTGATAATTGACTAATGAATTTATATAAAGCAAGATAATGATATTATGATAAGTTGAAAAATATAAGGAACAGATTGACAATAATAATTATTGAATTTACAAAAAAAAAAAATTGTTATAATTTTTTTTTTTTTTTTTTTTTATATATATATATATGTGTATAAAAAAGGATAGTAATTGACTAATGAATTTATATAAAGCAAAAATGAATATAATGAATAGAAATCAAGAACAGATTAACAGTAACAATACTTAATTATGTTTGAATTTACTAAAATTGCAATATTTGATTTTCTTCCCTTTTTCTTTCTATAAATAAATAAAAAAAAAATGACAATATTTGACTAATAAATTTATACAACGCAAAGAATGACAATATATTTTTTTCTATAATTTGTTTGAATTTACTAAAATTGATTATATAATTTTTATATTTATTTTTAATAATAACTTTAAACTAATAATTTAATAAAAAACAAAAACAGAGAAAGGGGTTACAAAATTAATTGTTATTAATGTTACGAGTAAGTAGGTATCTAAGAACTTAAAAAAAAAAATATTTGTAGAGACACATTCAATTTAAGACGAAATTGAGCGTGTTGCAAGTAGTTGCGAAAAGATTGCCGATGTATGTGGGCCTTCACCTGGAACAATAAGAAAGTATTCGGCAGTATCTTTATTTCAAACAATATTAAGAAAACAAAAGAAAAAAAAAAGATGGTGGTTTGGGCTTAGGACAGAGGATTTAACAAGGGAGAATAGTTGAAATCAAGTTGTTCATTTATTATTTTTATTTGGGTATTGTTCTTCAGGCGGTTAATTTCCATTATTTCAAGTTTCTCTAATCTTTTATGGCCGGCAATGTTACTATGGATAAGTGATATATTATTGTCTAAATTGAATGTATGATTATTTTCAAGGAGATGTTTAGCAAAATTTGATTTATCACTGTTTTTGTTTTTAAAAGCGGAAATATGTTCTTTAAGTCTAATATTGAGAGCGCGTTTGGTTTTACCGATATAGCTGGAAGAGCAAGAATTACAATCTAATTTATAAATGCCGTTTTTATCCAATGTTTCTATTTTGTCTTTATTATTTACCAAAATTTTACCAACAGATTTATTATTATAAAACGCGGGATTAATTTTAGAATTATTAAGCGATTTTTTAATTTTATGACTTATTTTATTATTGGTAAAGATTATTTTGTTCCATCTAAAAGAATTTTTAACATTATTATTATTATGAGACAGGCCGGGTGCGATGGATTTTAAAAAAACTTTTCGAAGTTTATTTTTAAGTAATTTGTCTATTAATTGGGGATCGAAACCGTTATTGATTGCTAATGTTTTTATTAAATTTAATTCTTTGTTATAGTTATCGGGAGATAATGGGATGTTGACTAGTCTGTGCAAAAAGGAATGAAAAGCTGAAAGTTTTTGTGAGGGATGGTGTTTGGAGTTATTATGGATTAGATTATCACTGAAGGTTGGCTTACGGTATATATCAAATTCTAATTTATTATTGACGATTGAAATATTTATATCTAAGAAATTTAAGCTTTTATTGCCCATCTCCATTGTGAATTTAATTGATTTATTTAAATTATTTATTTCCGTTAAAAATTGGGTGAGTTGTCTATCCGTGCCTATCCAGAGACCGATGATATCATCCACGTACCGGTGGTAAGTTATTAGGTTTTTAAAAAGCGGTAATTTTGAGATTTGATCTTCTAGGTGATTCATAAAAAAATTTTTAAAACATTATTTAATAATAAAGATTATTTTAGATTAAAACAAGACAACCCACAGTGCCCTCGTCTTTATGGACTTCCCAAAGTTCATAAGGATAATATGCCCATTAGACCCGTAGTTTCTTATACTAAAGCCCCGTGTTATTTGTTAGCTCGTTACGCAAATAATTTGTTTAATTCGATAGGTAATTTTAACCCTAAATACACCGTCAAAAATACTTTAGATTTAATAGATAAAATTAAAAATATTACGGTCCCTAAAAACGCGAAGCTAATTTCTTTCGACGTAGTCAGTTTGTTCACCAGCGTACCATTAGATGAATTAAAAATAATTTTTGAAGATCATTTAAACACTGTAAACCTTAACCCAATTAAAAAATCTGAACTTAAAGAACTAATTTTTACTTGCTTAGATCAAAATTATTTTAAATTTAATAATAAATTCTATAAACAAAAAACAGGTTTAGCAATGGGTTCACCGTTGAGTCCATTGATGGCCGATTTTTTTATGAATCACCTAGAAGATCAAATCTCAAAATTACCGCTTTTTAAAAACCTAATAACTTACCACCGGTACGTGGATGATATCATCGGTCTCTGGATAGGCACGGATAGACAACTCACCCAATTTTTAACGGAAATAAATAATTTAAATAAATCAATTAAATTCACAATGGAGATGGGCAATAAAAGCTTAAATTTCTTAGATATAAATATTTCAATCGTCAATAATAAATTAGAATTTGATATATACCGTAAGCCAACCTTCAGTGATAATCTAATCCATAATAACTCCAAACACCATCCCTCACAAAAACTTTCAGCTTTTCATTCCTTTTTGCACAGACTAGTCAACATCCCATTATCTCCCGATAACTATAACAAAGAATTAAATTTAATAAAAACATTAGCAATCAATAACGGTTTCGATCCCCAATTAATAGACAAATTACTTAAAAATAAACTTCGAAAAGTTTTTTTAAAATCCATCGCACCCGGCCTGTCTCATAATAATAATAATGTTAAAAATTCTTTTAGATGGAACAAAATAATCTTTACCAATAATAAAATAAGTCATAAAATTAAAAAATCGCTTAATAATTCTAAAATTAATCCCGCGTTTTATAATAATAAATCTGTTGGTAAAATTTTGGTAAATAATAAAGACAAAATAGAAACATTGGATAAAAACGGCATTTATAAATTAGATTGTAATTCTTGCTCTTCCAGCTATATCGGTAAAACCAAACGCGCTCTCAATATTAGACTTAAAGAACATATTTCCGCTTTTAAAAACAAAAACAGTGATAAATCAAATTTTGCTAAACATCTCCTTGAAAATAATCATACATTCAATTTAGACAATAATATATCACTTATCCATAGTAACATTGCCGGCCATAAAAGATTAGAGAAACTTGAAATAATGGAAATTAACCGCCTGAAGAACAATACCCAAATAAAAATAATAAATGAACAACTTGATTTCAACTATTCTCCCTTGTTAAATCCTCTGTCCTAAGCCCAAACCACCATCTTTTTTTTTCTTTTGTTTTCTTAATATTGTTTGAAATAAAGATACTGCCGAATACTTTCTTATTGTTCCAGGTGAAGGCCCACATACATCGGCAATCTTTTCGCAACTACTTGCAACACGCTCAATTTCGTCTTAAATTGAATGTGTCTCTACAAATATTTTTTTTTTTAAGTTCTTAGATACCTACTTACTCGTAACATTAATAACAATTAATTTTGTAACCCCTTTCTCTGTTTTTGTTTTTTATTAAATTATTAGTTTAAAGTTATTATTAAAAATAAATATAAAAATTATATAATCAATTTTAGTAAATTCAAACAAATTATAGAAAAAAATATATTGTCATTCTTTGCGTTGTATAAATTTATTAGTCAAATATTGTCATTTTTTTTTTATTTATTTATAGAAAGAAAAAGGGAAGAAAATCAAATATTGCAATTTTAGTAAATTCAAACATAATTAAGTATTGTTACTGTTAATCTGTTCTTGATTTCTATTCATTATATTCATTTTTGCTTTATATAAATTCATTAGTCAATTACTATCCTTTTTTATACACATATATATATATATAAAAAAAAAAAAAAAAAAAAAATTATAACAATTTTTTTTTTTTGTAAATTCAATAATTATTATTGTCAATCTGTTCCTTATATTTTTCAACTTATCATAATATCATTATCTTGCTTTATATAAATTCATTAGTCAATTATCAACTCCTTTTTTTATATATAAAAAATAATATTAAAAACAATTTTAGTAAATTCAAAATATTATTATTGTCAATCTACTTATTCTTTTCAACTTATAATAAAACCTTTATCTTGCTTTATATAAATTCATTAGTCAAATATAAAAAAAAAAAAACAAATTAAAATTGTTAATTTTATACCATATGTTTACAACCTCTGCCTATCTGTGTGCGTACCAATAATATTTTGTATTCGTTTTAAGCTTTAGTTTCTAAGTCACCTGTGACCATGCAGGACCTGTTCCTGCGAAACTAGTCAGGTAAATAAATATAGTGGAATAACAAATCAATTGTTTCATTTAAATTATTTTATGAAAAATATCTACCTTATTTGTTAGTAAAAAGTCCAGTTTGTTTGAAGTAAATAACCTGTAGTAAAAACTGTCTTTCATGTAATGTTCATCTCGGTGTGCTTCAAAACAATCTCGAAATGCTGTCAGTGAATGTGTAAACAATTATTACATTAGGTATATTTGATGTCAACATCGTTTTATTATTGTTTGATGTGAACATTGTATATTATTGTGATGTCATTTGTCATCGCGTTGAATTCGAGCAAATACAACAATAATGTAATGTGATAGCCTTTCAAGAGCCGAGTCTAGAATACACAGTTCAAATGAAATCAAATTTCCACAAAAAAATGCTTTGTTTGTTGAGAAAATAATAATATTATTATTACGCATTATTTTAAATGAAATGTGTTCTTAATCTTTGAATAATGTGAAATCAGAAATTAATTGAGACATGACTGATTTCAATAATCTCACTTGACTAGTAAAGTTTGTGGTCTTTTCTTTCCAACTTCCACGATTCTCTGTCTCTTGCTATTGTATGCCATCGATTGCCGGCCACTCTTCAAATATCGTCAGACCACCTCAGCCGTGGACTACCTGAGGGGTTTCTATGACCAGTTCTTGGTCTCCATTCCAGGGTTTTCTTGGTCCATCTATCATCTGTTGCTCTTTTATATGGCCGTCCCAGTTTCACTTTAGTGACGCTGTTTTCAAGTTACATTGGTAACTTTGGTCCTTTCTTTAATCCATACATTTCGCTTCACGTCTCTCAGACTTTTGTTTAACATCGTTCTCTCCGTCGCTCCTTGTCTTACTTGGAGTTTTTGTATTGGCCGTTTTATAAAGGTGGTAGTATCAAAACTATATGTGAATATATTTTATTTTAAATGAATAAATGTATTACACAAATAAAAAAAATCGTTTTGATTGGTAGCAAATTCTGTATAATCGCCACAAAACAAAACATTAATTTAAATAAAACGTTATGAAATACTTTCGTGAACATAAAAAATAATAAAATCGTGCTGTTGTTTGTTAAAAATCCTAATTAAGCACACATATTATGTATGCAGGGGTTCTCATTTGATGGGCAGTTTTCCTGAAAGTACGATAATGTTACAGGTAAATCGTATCAAAGGAGTATCTGATAAGTACGCGGAAAGTAATCCGTTTTAATATTTTGTTGATTCTATTAAGGCGACCCTTTTTAACTGTTATCATTTTGTTCATAATTACAATTAATAATAATGAAATTAATTTTTTGTTACATTTTTCAATGGATCTGTTCTATACCTATACACATTCAGTGTTATTAAAAATCTTGATATAAAGTTAAACAATGGTTTATACATACCATGGTCTCAGAAAAACCACAGATATACCACAGATTTATAGTATAAGCCGTAGAAAAAGCTTAGGTATAACATCCACGTTATACAACGGTTTTAGAAATTACACCAGGTTTAGTAATTCTATGGTTTATACCAGTAAAAAGGTGTTTTTTTTTTAATAACACTGTTTAGGTTCAGATTTTCTTGCCTTACACCCGTATGAAGTATAATTTCTACAGTCAAGTGTTAAGTGTTGTCATAGCAACATGACGTCACACAAAGTGTTGACTACAATAATTTGTATGGATTGAATCAACACTTGAGTAAACGTGACGTCATCTTGACGTAATAGCAAGATGTCCCATAGTTACCAAAGTGTAAGAAAGTAATCTGTAATGTGTAATCTGTATGTAATAAGTAAAATTCTGAGCCCCTAGCCAAGTGTTACATTGCAATTACGATTGACTAGCACCAAATGTTCACAATAAAAAAAAGATCGTGATAGTATCCGTATTCGCAATGTTACACTTGACTACGGACCCCATGTTCTTGTAAATACCTGCACACGTAGATTTAACGCCCTCGCCGTGTTTACAATGTTCCGTAGCGGTTGAACCCCCAGGCTGTGGTGTATTTACGTTAGGGGTGCTTTCAACCCTTTAAATTTTAACACACACACATACATAATGTAAGTACTGCCAGGTAAATAACCTTACGTTGTTATGTCTACGTCTGTACGTGAACCCAAACACGTAACATTGGAAACAGTGCCTAAAATTATTAAAATTAATGTGTTTTATGTGTTGTTTATTATTTTAAATCGGAGGCGTTGTAATAAATATGATTAGTGGTGGTTTGGACGTGGTATAAGAATAAATTTCATTAATAATTTTCCTTTCTTTTCTTTTAAGAAATCTTGCGATATGTTCTCACAAATATCTCGGTCTCTTGTGGTAATGAGACCTAATATTTTATGCTTGATTGAAAATAAAAGTGGCATTAATGTTTATATGTTTCACTGCTGGCAGTAAAACATATAAACGTGTAAAAATATATAATGAAAGCAGGAAGGAGACTGTGTGATCTTGCGTTTAGTGTAGTAGCGTAGCTTGGATCCCGCAGTAAACAAGACGCCTGAAATAAAGTGTTTGAACTATAAGTAAAAAAAGTTTCAACAACTTTTGCAATATTAGTTACATACATTGAAAATTAGATTTTTCTTTGATTACGACCGATAAATTAGTGTGTTTCCGCTTTTCAGGAAAATCATTGCATTGGAGGACTACCGCACGTTCTTCTACGTGATGGCAGTTCGTTGGATGCTGTGAATAGTTAAGCTTGCATCCCTCATTCTATCAATATGATCCCTCCAGAGCTTACAACGGAATCTACGCCTATCTATATACTATGTAATACATGGAATCGAAATTATTTTTTTACCATATTGACACAAGTTTTTCTAAGATAGCGGTGTTATTTGTAACCCACAAAATGCCACTAAAACTAAAAGGAAAGGCGTATCAAACTGTTATGAGACCCTTAATTATGTATCGCTCCGAATGCTGGATGGACGATGTATAACAGCTACACTAGTCAACTTGAAACTGCATAAAGTAGAATGCTTAGGTGGTCTGCAGGAGTATCGTTCCAAGATAATATGTAGAATAAAAAGTTCACGCATTCGTCGGGGGTTGGGAGTCACATCTATTGTAAATAATTAGAAGAACGCCAGTAAAGATGATATGGACACATTAAAAGATTACACTGTAAATAAAGCAGCATCGATCAATTTCCCATGTCACCTATATAGAGAGAAAAACAAGGTTTGGCACAAAAAAGGCATTACAGAAGACCAAATCCACAACTGTATAATATACCGGGTGGGGCATAATGGACTTCCTAGTTTCAAACATTCACTGTAGAGCGCGCAGGTGGGTTAGCGGAGTGGGAGTAGTGGCGTTAGGTGGGGGAATCGACGCCATTTTCATTTCAAGTAGTCGCCATGCAGTGGTCCGGTGAGCATCGAGGCTTTGTCGTAGACACGTTCTTTAAAAACAAGTGCTCATTATGCCCCACCCTGTACAAGCTCTGGATGAGAAGAGCCAACCCCATAGCCAAAAAGGCAATGAGTTAGGAAAGTGCCAGGAAGAAGGAAAGAAAGAAGTGTGGCAGGTGGCTCTATGGTACTAATGTCAAAACCCGCCAAGACGTCGCGACTCACAGTTTGAGGCTTCACTCATAATGTGGGTGGGGAGAAAGGGATTATTCTGATTAATATATTCCTGATTATCTGGACGGGATGATATTTCTCCGGATGGACGGATTATTATACGGAGAATCGTTTTGCAGTAGGTAATTACTATTTCCTATTGATCTCTTAAGCTCCTTTGATGTTCGCCACACTCGTCCCCCGCTTAGCGAGCAGAATTATTGCTCCGCCTCGTATTTACGTGTTCCCGGTTTAAGCTGTTGTCTCTTAATTATTTTAACGTGAATGAATTTGATTATTCGTTCTTGTTTGTCAACTCAAAGCTCGTACGCATTCTTTAGGGAAGACGATGATGTCATCGAAAGAAAACAAATCTTTTGTGAAAATATCCTTTTTAAGATTTCATTTATATGAAGAAGCACCCATGATTAATTTCACCATTAGGACAGTTTTCCAATGTCTGTCTATGTGTAATTGTTTGTAAAATTCAATGATACAACGGTTTTCTCATTGACCCTGTTTTATTATTTCAACTAATTTAAAACTTAAAAAAAATACAGAAATAAACAGATTCAGTATTATTATTATCAATGTCACATTTGTATTATTGAAACCATGTTACAGACACCTGTTATTAGAGTATTGAGGATTTTATGTGTTTAATTTGTATACTATATTGAATGTGTTCTAAGTGTTCTGTTGGTGTCTTTTGTAAATAAATAAATAAATTTGTGTCATTTTTTTTGAAGCTGTACAAGGTTGTTTATTGGATCCCCCAGCTACTAGAATAGGATAGATCACATAAAAACAAATAAAAGTGATAATAAAAAAGTAAACAAAAATCAGGACTTAGACACTGCTAAATTCCACACTACATTTTTACACACTTCAGTAATTCTACTTTCAGCATTTTTGTTATATCAACGTGTTGAAAATTTACATGTAGGGTCAAAAACACTACAGAGTGCCACCTGTACACGAAAACATCAGTTGAAAACTGGTGTAATACCGTAGAAATTCAAATTTAAAAGAAGAATTCTGTATTCGAACACAATTTTTATCGATGTTTTTTTTTTTTGCATCATCCGGTTTGTGCGTCCCTACCTAGTTTATTACATTACCGTTTTGTCATTGTGAATGTGGTTACCCTACTCAGTTTAATTAAAACGAAGCGATGCCTCTCGCATCGGATAGCAGGTACAATGGCTTCGCTTACCGATACCAATATGCACACAGGCCTGATTACGTGGGTATCCCGTCCCAACATACTTTGTGTGTACAAAGGATATTATTATTATATAGAAAATAATAATATAATATTGGGAATTTCCTTCTATTCAACTATCGAACACGGGTTAATATATATTTTGTTCAACTCATTTTCCATCGACCACCTGAAAGTTTGAGTAGTGAATCCAAACTTCTAATCTCGAAAGGTTATTTTTTTTTTTAATTTTATTAAATGAATGTAGACCTCGTTTCTAAAGCGATAAGACACTTGTGTGAAACGGGGATATAACAACCATAATACATTTGGTAAGAATGCATTTTGGTTTGATACATATATCTAGTTACATTTAAAGATTTATTTCTCCAAACAATGCATCAATCAAAGCCAGGACGCGGGGAGAAACATTGTGTTATTTTGTTCCTCAACAGGGTCCCACTTCTGATTTTCCATATACTTAATTGACAGTTTATTATATAACTTTATGCGAACATACTGGAAGTAGTGCTGGGTCGCAGCGGAGTTACTCTTCGGAATTCGGAGTTTAGATCTTTTAACTTGGTAATGTATCTAAAGCTCTTCAAGTGTAGAAAAAAATTGCCGATATTAAAAAACACTGTACTTTTTTTTACCCATCACGCCGTGTGCCGTAAACGTAGGTGTACTTTTATTGAATCAAAAATAATATCTGTGAAGCGCTGCGGTGGCACGCAGGGAATGAATTAAAAACATCGGAGTGCTTCTATGCAACCAGTAAAGATCATGACAAATGGCTGTTCCTACCGAATACCACGTGACCTTGTATGTAACTTCTGCGGGTGGCTTTTAAAAATTACCCATTTCAATGGCCTCAGAAACATTGGTCATATAATGTTTCGTTGTCATACATTTTGGTTTCCCACAGTATTCCCACGGAAGCGTGCGATGGTTAAGTTAACTTGACGCCGACTTGTTAGTTGATGTTTGATCCCTGTGCCAACCATTTTCTTTTTATACAATTCAAGGTTTGCTTCCTTTAGACATTTCAAAGTTGTATTTTTCTTAAATTTTAAAAATTTTGCTAAATTTATATTTTTGAAAGAGATTTTATAAAAATTGTCATTACGTATGCCAACCTTTTTCACGGTTTATCAAGAATTTTTTTGATAAATCATCGTGGGTTCGATTTTAATCGTTTTGTCATTTTGCTTATAATTGCTACTTAATAAATAAAAACGTTTGAAGTTTGTCGAAAGGCAAATCATTAAGAATGTATAAGAAAAACTCACTAAAAATGATTTCTTTAAAAACTATGATTTTATTTGAAAACCATGAAATTTTCGGGTTGATGATGTTTCATGATATAGTATTATTTAATTCAGGTTTGGAATTTTCAATTAAGGTTTTTGGAAGCGTATTGAAGGTGTTCCGTAGTTATCTGCGGCCTGGGCGAATCTCTGTGACACTATCTAACTTTGAATTAGAGAATGGGGTATATTTTGGGAAAAAAAAACACAGTTTTTAAGTGAAAGAATACCTTATAAATGAGCTTTAAAATTATGAATTTTATAGTTTGTCAATATCGTTTAACATAATAACCAATTGAGTTCAAAAGCATTATTACCCATATTTCGAAAAAGAATTCTTAAGGATATTCTTAAGGACTCTACATATTTTTAAGTGCCTTCGGTAAAATACTTTTACTTTTTTCCATGTTCAAATAATTCTTCTTCGAGAGGATCTTCCTTTTGTACCCCAGATTATAAATGCCTAATTCTATCTACTTTATAAAATTTCTTAATGTTCTCTACTAGTATGTTTGTCAGTTTTTTTTCCTTTCTTTGAAAATATGAACAATTAGTTATTTTAGCATTAATAAATTTTAAGGTCTGACGATGTTTATTCATCACACGAACCTTCATTTTTTCTGCCAAAACCTATTTCTTTTGCTTCTTAAAGAAAAAATAACAACAAACGACTCTAACAATTCATTACTGATGTTCGAATTTTAAATGGGACAAACCACTACGGTTTTTGCTTCTTTTTACAACTTGCCATTTCTTTGACATAATATTGAGTAGTACATATGTATTTCAACATGATCATACCTATTTTTCACCCTTGTATATTAATTTCGTTATTCTATTAGCCGTCATTTTTTCTTATCTTGAAACTATCTCAATTTGTAACTTTCATGTGTTTTTCGAATCTTCAATTGAACATTCTTTCATTAAATCCTCGTCTATTCTTCTTCTTTTGAGTCACAATTCTATGATTGGTCTACATCAAGCATGGCTACTCTGTTTCTCCACTTCTCCGTGTCACAGCACCGGCCAGACCATTCATCTCCTGGTAGGTGCTGCAGCCATGTCCCTGATCATCTGGTCTATATAACAACTTTGGGGTCGGACCCGGTTAACCCGGATCTATTCAGTACCTCATCCATTATATGCTCAAAAAACATTTATTTGAGCATTGTCTGCGCTATTCAATTCTAGAAAATCGCTGTGTGAGTTAAACTATATTTACCTTTCCGTATTAACTAAGGGTGCTATAGCTGTTCTGAAATAATTCCTTGGGCAAAGAGTATTACATCCATTGAAAAGAGAACAGATGATAATAATGTAGTATGGAGAAATCTGTATTATATATTTTTACCTCAACAATGGGTCTTTCCATAACAATGTGCTGAAGTGACCCAGTTCTACATCTGTCGTACAATATTCTCTTTCTAAGCGGACTGAGCCTACAAAGGCTAGAACCATTCTTTAACTTGCAATTGCTCGTCTAAATTACATCCGTAGTAAATAATAATATGACTCTATGTGCTATTACGAAACATGGCTGTGTTTTACCATTCAGAAGGTATTGTTTATTTCTGTTCTGGTTTACGGTTGATTAATGGTCTATAAATGCTTCTGTGGTCATGATTGTAACAGTTCTTATCCTAAACTAGCTTTCCCGACAGACGTTGTCCTGTAGTCGTCACTACGAATATTGATTTATAATGTGTAATTCAAACAAAAATACGTTTGAAATATTATGTTTATATGTTAAAAATATACATATTTCTGAAAGTTTAAAAGAAATCCTATCAATAAACTGCTTGCCAGTGTTTTGAAACTCTATCGTTGTCAAATAAATAAAAATTGCGTTGTTATGGAATATTCATAGATGGCGGTGTCGGCGCAAGAAATCCATTCCATACTAATTTTAATATTGTATGATATTTCTAATACATTTTTTCAACTTTTTATTGGTTTTTTTGCTATCCGGAGCGGAGAAGAATCCAATAAAATAAAACATCGGAAGAATCTGTTTAGTCGATCTCGATTTATAAGTGTTCGCACTAACCCGACTTTCATGTATATTATAAGACGTTAATAATACCCTATGTAACGTTACGGACAGCAATATTTGAGAATGTTCAGATGTCATTAGAATTTGTAACATACAACAGGAAAATATTTACCTTCTAGTTAGCGATTGATTATCCTAACAACACGATCGGACCTGGGAGCAAACACTACCACCACTGGTGACCTCGGGGCTGAGCTCCCAATACGTATCGGTATGGCAAGTGGCGCCTTCAACAACATGACCAAGATATGGAAGGCGTCGGCGTTTAGTGTCGAGACGAAATGTAAACTGTTTGATGCGTGTGTGTTGCCCATTCGTCCTGGCACCTGACTAAAGCCCAGGCACAAAAAGTATCTGCATTCGAAACAGAATGTCTCAGGAGAATTTTGGGTATAAGATGGTACCACCGCATCACGAACGACGCTATACGTCGGCGCACCCGGCGCAGGGCCATCACTTCCACCATTACGGAGAGGAGATGGGCATGGCTGGGACATGTGTTGAGGATGCCGAATGACAGTTGGCCGAGGAGAGCGCTGTTTTTCCTCCCATCAGGGTCTCGAAGACGTGGAAGACCCTCTCATACCGTATTCCGTTCCTTCGCGGCAGAGCTGAGGGAAATGGACTTGGTGTGGAAGGAGGTCATAAGCATTGCGCAAGATCGAGCGCAATGGAGAGCTCTTGTTGCCTCCCTATGCTCCTAAGTGGAGTTCAAAGGGAAATTTGATTTAATTTTGATTTCAAGAGTAAGGTTCCTGATAGACTCGTGTCCAAAAATCTTGGTTTGGCAGTTGTCATGTTTTATTTAAGTAGGTTCCTATTGTTATTTTTCCGCATATTTTAACTCTATGCTGATTAAATGAATGGCAACATTTCCCCAGTGCTGTCAACACTATTCCCCAGAATAATAATTGTATAGTGGAAATAAAATACGCACTAAACGCCAAAAATGAAAAAAATGAGTTGAGAATGTGGAAATGTTCTATAAACCATTGTCAATAGCCTAAATATTGCACTAAGTCCATATCGATGATCTAAAGGCGTAAAAAACAGATCCAAAAATCATCATAGTACTATGTCTGTATGGGGGAAAAATCAGTTTTATTAGATTATCTCAAAATGAAGATTTTGGCATTTAGTGCGTATTTTATTTCCACTATACAATTGTTATTCTTCTAATTACTGTGCACGTTGGCCGCACGTCTGTGGCTCTTCCCTTTTGTTTCCTGCATTTTTAATTCATTCCGCAACCAATCGGCGGCGCACTAACGAGCATTTCGACTCGAAAACCGGACAAAAGTGAAAAATACAAAGTACATTAATTGTCACTTAAAAAGTGATTTTTATATACATAAATAACCATTCTATCATACACTTAACCAAGATAGAGTCTACCCTTCTTGCCGTGGTTGCCAATCAGTTGGAAACTGCTCCTCGTTCACTAGGCGCTCATGCATCTTCGTTACGCTCTATTTTATTCAACTTGGGTTTGGTCTTTGACATTGTCTAAAGTGAAAATGTTAAAAAAATTGTTATGGAATCTGAAGAACAAGGTATCTACTTTATTTTAATCTATAATATATTTAATTATATGACTATTTAACATTATCATGATCTAAAAAGGATATGAAAGAAAACATTCTTGTTTATTGTAAGTTATTTTTACAAATTGGTGTTTTTGTAAATGTTCCGAGTGAGATCGCCTAATTATTTTATTTTTGTAATAAAGCATAGAGACTCACCATATCATATCGTTCAAAACCTTTTCCACATCTTTCCACCAATTAAAAAAAAAGTAATTTTTATAACGCAGGAACTTTTTCAAAAATGTCGTTTTCTTATATGGATCCTTTTTTTATGTTTACAGATTTGACATCAAATCTTATAGATATACATGATTTAACTTCATACATGCTTTTTAAAGCAAAATTTATGTCAAAATCCCAATCCCAATTCCATTTTTTGTATGTTGTTTTGTAAGTTCGAATCAAATATAATATTGTTTCGACATTATGCATTTTGATTGATTTCCAATAATAAAATAGGTATAAATAAATTTAACGTTCTGAACATCAAAAGAAGATGATCGTAAGCCCGTAGTGGTTAAAATTTAAAAAAATACCTCTTTAAAATCGAATTGTTTCAATTATTGCACCAAATAATTTTGTCCGGTTATTGAGGTAAAATGCTCGTCAGTGCGGCGGTTTGGTTTCATTTTTCAAATTAATGTTTCATTAATCATCTACTAACATAATATTTAAAGTATATCGAATATCATAGTTATACCTATATATTTTTTTAATTATGATAAAAATAGATTAAATCAATAAAAAAAATATTACAAACACTACTGTACCTACCTAATGTTATGTATTTGATACTTACACACATTTCTACAGACTACAATAATAATTTATAAAGATAATTAACTTCATGGAAACAAATGTAAAATGAAAAGCGCCTCTCGAAATGGCGGGAAATATATGAAAATAGATTAGGTAATATTGTTTGCTTTGGTAATTACAGAAAAGTTCCCTTCTTGAATTTTTAAGATGATTCTCTTTACCTGATTTTTTTCAAATACAAATGCATAAAATGTTTATATCTACATTTGTTTTAAAATAATCTATAAAAAATATTGTAGGTATCAGTTAATTCAAAGAAGTATATTTTTTTCTTCGAATTCGTTTCCAAATCACCCCTAATAGAAAAGTGAAAAAGAATCTTCTTATATATAAAAATGGAGAGCTATTTCCCGATGTCATCGCATCACGCCTAAACGGTTGGACCGATTTCGCTAATTCTTTTTTTGTCGTGTAGGCTTTTATCAGGAGAATGTCCTTTTAGAAGAAAAAAAAATAAGAAAAATGCAAGGAAAATTAGAAAACTCTACGTAGACAACTTATTAGTACTTTTTACCTTGTATGTTATATTCCAATTTTGAAATTTTGACAGAAATTGTCAATTGGTGCGATTGACAGAATGCTGATGGAATATACATGGTTTAAAACAGATTCATCGTTCGGAATCACATTGGTCAAATGATAATAATTAATTCATCACCATACAAATTCGAATTCAATATTCATAGTTAGGAACACAGGACAACGTCTGTCGAGAAAGCTAGTACGTAATATTTTTAAATGATGAATTATTTATATAAAAAACGTGTTCGCCCCGATCTTTTCCTCAAGGGATATATTTTATCTCATTTATGTACCTATGTAAAATAAATATAGATACACAATAGGTTATTTTACAATTCAGATCATTTTGTATGTCATTCATAAATCTATATTTAGCTCATAAATTGAAATAAAAAAGTATTTATTGAATTTTATTTATTTCATAGTGTGCTGCTTGCTACTCAATTACGTAAAACGTACGATGACGAAACTATAGCTGATATTTTGTTAGATTTGAACTATAATTTAAGGTATTTATAAAACTTTTATTTAGTTCGAGTAGAACGAATAATTTGTATTTAACGTTACCATATTTATTTATTTAATTTTATTTGGGCAAGCACCCAAAACAAGGGTGAAGCAGCCCACCAAAAAGTAAAATACATCACGAGTAATTCAAAATGTATCATCATCAAAATGAATTAGGAAATATTCTCAATCATATTTTTTTTTATTTCAAGGATTTCGAAGTCAAAATTCTTGAAAATCCTAGGTATGTTAAGTTAGTGTAATGCCAACATATGATAATCTATACATAACTCAATAATTATATATTTGGTACTCATTGCAACAATCGTGGTTTCAAAGAAAAAAATACTGGAAAACAAACAGTTTATATAGCCTTACGCCCAAGATAAGTTTTATAAATTATTCTATTATTACTTGGTTTTTCTCTTTTTTCCGTAGTTATTCTTAATTTCGCTTTAGGTAACAATACCCGCTGTTGATTGAAGATCCGAGCTTGGGAATCCAAGTTTCTTGTTGAAATTCGCTTGAGTTGTTTACCCAGGTTCAAAATACTCATTTAATTTAAGAAATATTATTTGCCTCGAGGTTTGTTGAAAGAAGAAATCTTTTGAAATGAAAAAAAAAGATGGATGGATGAGTAAAGTTTCTTTATGTGTCTTTTCTAAATGAATTTCTAAAATTAAAATGTACCTATTTCGCTATTTTAAAAAAAGCACATTCGTTGTGGGTAAGTTTGAAATTTACCCACTACGAATAGTGTCATCATTTTAATCCTTGACAACATTAACTTTTACTTTTTTTTTTATCAAACTTTGTCACAACTAAATGCTGCACCCATTTTAGAAACTACCCTTAAGGTAGAATGTTGGAAAAACTCAATATTTAAAAAAAGTATTGCGTGAAATTTTGTGCGGAAAAAAAACACAGTCTTTTTTTATCTAAAAAAACATATTTTCCATGGGCGTATATTATATGCGGCTATTACCAGAAATTCCCTGATGGAATCTGAAATTGAAGGGGTCACTAGGAAAATAACACCCATGGTGATTTGGCGGGGAAAAGGGATGGTGTTGTTACCCTTGAAGGCTGCCAGGTTTCTTCTGTTACTATCGACCACCCCATCAGAAAGGTTAAATCTTCACCCTTCTCTTAACAAAAAAAAAAAACGAATTTTCGATGTTGCCCTAAGGAGATTGTCATTTTATAGCATTTCTTGAATTTAATCTTAACCTTATATTATACCTTTGTTCAGAAATGAAATTCACTGTTTATTCTAAAAGTTGAGAATTTAGGGACTGTCAATTTTAACAAAACTTTACGTTACTTTAGTCTTATTCTTATGTCCTGTTTTGATAAACGTCCCTCTTGGACTCCCATTATTCTGTATATGATGTGAACTTTTTCCAGTGAAGGCACACTACTTTTCTACATGTCGAAGAAACATCTTGCTTGTGGTCTACCAACGCATCTGCCTCCCGTTATAGGCCTACTACAGTCCACCAACTTCTTCGTCCATCTATCATCAGACATACTTAAGTGTGTCATGTCAATCAAAACAAAATTCCCCTTGAACTCCACTCAGGAGCATAGGGAGGCAACAAGAGCTCTACATTGTGCTCGATCTTGCGCAATGCTTATGACCTCCTCCCACACCATGTCCAACTCCCTCAGAACAAGGTATGAGAAGGTCTTCCACGTCTTCGAGACCCTGATGGGAGGAAAAACAGCGCTCCCCTCGGCCAACTGTCATTCGGCATCCTCTACACATGTCCCAGCCATGCCCATCTCCTCTCCGTAATGGTGGAAGTGATGGGCCCACGCTGGGTGCGCCGGCGTATAGCGTCGTTCGTGATGCGGTGGTACCATCTAATACCCAAGATTCTCCTGATGCACATCTTTTCAAATGCGGAGACTTTGTGCCTGGGATTTGGTCAGGTGCCAGGACTCACACCCATTAAGGAGAATGGGAGAATTGCCATACCGATATGTATAAGATGATCGGTTCCGAGGTCACCGGAATTGGTGTGTCATGTACCTCCATGTCAACTGTAGGTACCAATACAATCATTCTGCGGGTTTCAGTGTTTTGTTTTCTTTGGAGGAGTGCAATTTTTCAATTGAGGTTTTGACGGCTGCACGCAGCCATACCTATCGACTATAAATCGCTTCTCATCCCTGCTGCAGTGGACCATCCGTGGATATTGATTCACTTACATGAGTTATGATTTATTTCAACCCTTTCTTTTCCAAGCCTTTTCATCCCCATCTTTCTGGATCATAATATTCCAGCTTCGCATGCCTCTCTCTCTTTCAGCATTACAACGATAAGTTCATATTGCTAGTCTTCTATGTTCATCACTAGCAACGCTGCGTTTGTTTCATCTTCCGCCCTCTCACACTTGACTTTATCTCTGATTGCAGGATTCGCAATGATCATTTTGGCCTGTCCCTATTCTATAGTTGACAGATCCCTGCCGCACCTGAGCATCGCTTCAAGTTTTATCCGCCCTAACCTTACTAATAAGAATCTCGTATTCAACAAAACTCGTGTACTATAAAAGAAATTTCATATGCCACCTCGAATGTTTTAAAATTTTACTTAACTCAACAACGTTCTTTTTTTCAAAATAAATAAAAAAATGGTATTCGGTGCATTTTAAACTGACAGTTGGATGACAGGTGCGGACTCTAATTGCTTTCCCACGAATCGCTATGTTTTTTTTTGTTCTTGAATAAAATATCAAATTACCTTCACATCTTATGGTTATATACCAATATGTTCGCAATGTGCAATATGCAGGTAGAAATAATGCGATCTTTTCAATTTTAACCTAACAGATGTCCAGATTTATTTAAAATTATTTTATTTAGTGCAATATAATATTATTAACGATCGATTGCGAATTTTTTGTGTTGAATTTTACTTTTTTTCAATATTTCTTAAACACCAATATTTTTGAATTAGGTATTCAAGAAAATATCCAAATTTATGTGTATAAGATTATTACAACAAACGCTTTTGTTACCTATAGGTTAATAAAATAAATAAAAAGCTACCAACTTACAAAATGATATTAAAAAATAGTATATCTGAAGTGATTGAACATTATTTTTAACATTGAAGAGATATTAAATGTTATTGATATATGAATGATATTTCAAATTTAAAAAAAAAAAAAACATTCTTTTTTCGAATGCATTTCGTTCGCTAGTCTTTGTAGCTTGTTGTTAAAATTGATTTTAATATTGTACTATTGTTTTTTCAATAACCCAACCCAATTCATCAACTTTCCAATTTTTAAGGTTATCGATTTCTAGAAAAACAATTATCAAACCTCGATGGTGGATAAATTTCAAATTCCTTCTATAATTGATCTTTCTTTCTAATCCAATAGCACTGACGGAATAAATTGGAAACAGAAATATCGGAAAAATAAAAGAATTAAACAAATGCAAGGATTTTCTGTAGTTAAAAGGTTAAATAGAATCCTCCAGTCCGTGAATCCGATTCATTTAAAATTCAATTTAAATTGTTCCGAAATGTCCGTGTATTGCGAGTGGATTAAAAAAAGGAATAATAATATTTGAACCGTCAATGGATCACGTTCTTTTTTTGAAAAAAAAAAAAAAGCCGTACAACAAAACGACGCTGGCCTTTTGTTGAGGACGACATGTTGGTGAATAAAATTTCAACATAGATGAGTAAGTACCTACCTTTATAAAAAATAATAAATTGGAACAATAGGATGGAGTACACTCTGAGTACGTGTCTGTTTATTTAGGAGCGAATGAATGCGATCGAAGCGCCATTGTGAACATTTCTAACAACGAAGGGCGCTGCTGTAGTGGTCAAAAGGGTTTTCGGATATGATTGTTAGAAAGTGTTCTGTGTAATTGAATGTGTGCTTATTTGATTGCAAAAATTAATTAATTCAACAGGACAATATATAATTAATGTTAGATTAAAATTACATCATGGATTGTTTAGGGAAGTTTATGTTTCTTTTTAGGGGTAGAAAGAAAAGAGAAACACACCATTTATTATAAAATATTGTGGGACAAATTTTTCAAAATGAATCAAAGATTACCTACCATCAGTCAATAACACACCTTTTGATGTTTTTTTAAACAATATGTAAAGGTTAGTTGTGTCGTGAATAATAAGATGGTCGGCAACCCGAATCGAACCTGCGATAAACAACGACCGAACCACAATTCCTAATTGTCGAACAGTTTCCATCATTCCATGGTAATAACGTACAAGTGACAGCTTTTTACTATGTTGCCATGGTAACGCTGACTGAACGATACCGTTGGTGGCCAATTTATTGCACTTAACTTCAGTCCCTATTCAATCTGATACGGTAAGCCTAGAAATTACAAGTGGAGTCGGCTCTTGTCAGATTTTGGATACATAATTTTTTTCATGCCTTTCTCTTCAGTATTCTGCTGCATTTTATCATTCAGGTCTTTTTCTAGGCATTCAAATGATGGGGAAGATCTACAGAAATTGCTTGACTGTGTGATCTTATTGTCTTTACTTTAAAACTGTACAATTAATGTCGGCAAATAAGAGGAAGTTATAACCCACTTTAGAAAAATATTCAGTAGTTTTTTGATAGTATTATCAACAAGTTGAAACGTTACCTATTATCCTAACCCTCTTTTGAATTCAGCAGTGCACCAATTTTACACGTGTACAAATGCACGTGCAAGTCAAGACGCCATAATTAAGACATCTTAAAGCCATAATTATAAGCGAGCAGCCATCTGCGTTTTAGTCTCTATTGCGTTTTAAGCTATTGCATAATGATTGTTTGAATGGTGCAACTATTAATTATGAAATCTAGTTTTGTGTTGGGTTTTTAATGGGATTGACTCCCTATTGCGGCATATTCAAAGCGTTTGATTTTTATCAAAAGCATTTAGGGTATAGTTTATCGGCATTCTAATAATCTCTTAAGAGTTTGCATATAACTCACTCATTTCTATCTAAACGTCTTTCCTCCTTCCTTCTCCTTCTATTTCTTTATTTATTTATTAACTGGTTTTCCTTGAGGACGGTGTGTTCAGTCCACGTTACACCTTCCATTTCAGCTTTCATATACCAACATACATATTTCTCCATGTAATAAAATATGTTACATTGAAAATTTGTAGTATTGAATGAATGGGATGTTATAAATTTTGAAACTACCTATACTCTCTTACTGGAAACCATTGTTTCCAGTAAGAGAGTATACCATTATATGGTCATTACCAAAAAAGTTAAATTTTTTTAAAGCAAATAAAAGCGGTTCACAAAAGTGTTTTTGGGCGAATATACAACGAACCTGTAACTGCGCAATTAACTTTCAAATTCGTTTATTTTTTGGTTATTCTCTCCATAAACATAGAAAACAATATAAGTTTTTATACTTAAAACCTTTTAAAAAGATTTTCAGTTCGTCATTCTGAGTGTTTCCCTATTTCGAAGTAAATATATTTTAAGATTCAACTCGGTCAAAATGCGCTGTAATGAGAATTGACTTTAATATTGCTGGATATTTCCAAAAATTTTCTAGAACAAACGATATCAAAATAAGAAAATGTGTGCTCGAAATCAAACATAAAAGAAGAAAAATATGTTGATTAAAAATTGTCTGACAGCCACATATTATCCTTATAAGGAAGACGACTTCTTAATCACCCCCCATTTCATCCCTGATTGAAGTTCAAAATATAAAGCGAAGTGGGTACATACAGGAGGATGCGCGCATTTCTCCCTCACATGCCGAACTTTTCGAATTATTATTCCTTAAACGTATCGAAGAATTTCCAAGACCTCTCGAAAATTCAATCTAAGAATTCCTGGGGCATTTTTCCACGTTTCATCAAACGTGTTTTGCCCTCTCTGATCCCTTAATTTTCATCAGTAAACACAGGGCTCTTTAAGAACTGTTTTAATGACTGAGAGCAACCTCCCTCACCTTTAATTATAGCCTATCGATTTCGTCAATCTAATTATAGCATCGTCCCTTTGAAAGAATTGTTCTTGTACTTTTTTTACGTTTTTTTTTTTAATTCTTTCTTGAACAATCCTCCCCTTTTTCTAATTATTATAAATTTCATTGACTTTATTGTACTTGTCAAAATCTACATGAGTGTCATTATTATACTCTTTTGTTTCTTATTTTACATTAGCTGATGACCCGCCCGTCGACCTTCGACTTAACCCAGAATAAAAAAGATAATTTTGACTTATTACATAAATAAAATGTGATTAACGACATTAAAACTTAAACAAATTTTTAGCAAATAATTGATTGCACTATGTAATAGTTATCGTTGATTCGGAAGCGGGTTGAAGTTCGATGGGTCATGAGTTTGAAATCAAAACAATTCCTCTATAATTTCTTTACTTTTTGAAAAAATCCAAGATGGCGGTGTAGTAGAAAATTAATCACATGTGAAACCTGTTAATTGTTTATATTGTTGAAAGAATTGACCTCATATAAACCCATTTTTAATGAAATATTATGGTAAGATGTTCTATAAGTTTTCTTGTGTCCATTACTTTAGGTACACAAATGAATCTATTTTACTTTGTTGATCGTCAAATGAATATATTAACAACAACTGTTCTATTTTTTAAATGGTATGAACACACACCAATACGGGCTTACGACCGTCTTCTACGGTATTTTCAAAGGCTGGCTTAGTATGACCACTTTACGTTAACAACGTTTGCCGTAAGGGGGTAATGCTTAATTCTCCGAAACTCCTAATCATGAGAATTCTTGACATGTTCAACATGTCGAAAAATCTTATTCAATAATAATTAATTAATGAAATATGTATAGAGATAAATGTTGGAAATTATTGAGAACAAGACAGCAAACAAATTTAAAGACTGCGACTGCTGTCCCATGCCCCGGACAGGATTCGAACCTGCGTTCTTCGTCGTACCGTGCCAAGATGGTAAACGCGGAGCCAACTGCCCTGACCCTAATTCCTTCATAATACCTGTATAACATAACAAGTAGCTGATGTTAATGAGATATATAGCCATCTGTTGGATTTTTTTAGAACAACTAGAGCAACCAACTTTTTATAGAAAGCTACTGCTGTCATATAGTTGGCGCCAGTATATGACTATATCCATTTTTGTTTATGTCTCACATTTATTGCCTATTATTGGCTTGATTGGTACACAACGTTTGTCTAGAATCTTGTCTCCGTTATTTTAGGACGAGATCTTAACGAATATATCAACAACTTATGACTGACTTGTACTGTTCGAACTTCAAATTCAAATGTATTTCGAATACTTATTATTTGTCTCAATTTCCAGTAGATGTCTTAGTATATTTGAAAAAAAAAAGAAACATAAATGGACAACGTGTAAGTAGGTACCTACATACCTTTAAATTTACGTAATACTATTGAAATGGATCAGGAATGCATTTTAAACTTGCAAGTAGATTTTACTATACCTACAAGAAAAATACCCTCTCTTTATAAGACGTCATGTGGGTAGGTACCTTCTGCAATCCTATAATATCTATGAATGTATATATTGTATATGTACATATTTTGCACGTGCGACACTACGGAACACGACTGTACTTTTTGTTATATCCCAAGACACGGGGAGACAAGAATTTTACTCTCGGTCTGAGCAACTTTATTCCAAACATAATCCCACTTATTATTATCCACGACAAACAAAACATTTTCCGTTTATTCTGCAAGACGAAATGTTTTAATTAATTCATAAAACTTGATTGAGTCACTAATTCTGTCTCGCTCTAATACACTAATACAGTAGGGAAAGGTGTGAAAGTGATACCAGATTATGGTACAATTTGCGTCAACGAGGGATGTCAAATTTTTCATCGAACATCGATTTTATATTCTAGGCATCATTTGTATTAATCTAAAAACTCTTTTTACCACAGAGATGTGGAGAGAAGGACCAAAAAAGTATACGAACTTCAAACTTTTATAAGCAATCGAAGGCAGTTCGTTGAGCTTTCGTCCAATAAAAATGCTTGTCAATGTCAATGATGTGTGGTATAAAGTGGCTGTGATTCGTCTTTAATTGCGCAAAAAAGTTTAAAGTCGTATTATTTTTGGTCATTTATTCGGTAACGATTATTAGAGTACAAAATGATGTTTTGGGCATTTTGAATATACTTAGGTATACTGTAACGAAAAGAAAAGTAAGGACTGATACCAAATGTTTGAAAAGGCTTTATTTATGTATTGAGAGCGATGTGAATGTCACCGACCTCGGTAGCCTAGTTGTACTAGCGTGGACTTCAGATCCGAGGTCCCGGGTTCGATTCCCGGTCGGGTCAGAGTTTTTGACGCACCGGCTCACACTTCCGCTGTCACCACGGCTAAATTGGTCGAATTGGGCTACGAACTGCTGCCCCATCCACCGTATTCTCCAGATTTAGCTCCGTGCGACTTCTTTTTGTTTCCAAGCTTCAAAAAGTCTATCGCAAAAATTTCAGTAAAACGAGGAGGTCACGGCCGCCTCGGAGGCATACTTTGCAGACCTCAAGAAAACTATTTTTTCAGACGGGTTAAAGAAGTTGGAGCATCGCTGGGTCAAGTGTATCGAGCTAAAAGGAGACTATGTTGAAAAGTTTTTTAAGTGTTTTTTCACTTGAAATTTCTACCCGGGGTTGGCCTGTCTCAGATTGGACGGGACCGGTTGACTGGAAAAAATTGCCTCAGGCAATAAGTTCCGCCGGCTATACTGACACCTTTGTATAGAAAAGTGTTATATTATTATTATTATTTAAAGATTCTTTTAAATTTCAACAATGTTCAAAGATGAACTAACTAAGCAGCCTAGTTGTCTTAGGCCCCAGTCTTTTATTGAGATTATTCAGTTCAATTCTTAGCTGAGTCATGATTTTCTTCATTTGAAATTTCTACTAGGGCTGGTCTGTTTTAAAAATTGTAAAAAATTGTTAGTAGACTAGCGGTTACAACGCCGGCTTTCGTAACGTTTCGTGCGGATGTCGTGGGTTCGATCCCAGGTGCCGACCATCTTCCTCTTTCACGACACAAGCTTTAAGTAGCTTACTGTGAAAGAGTCAAAGAGTGTATTCCCGTTCACTTTGAGTGAGCAAAGATTCATTTTAATAAAAAAAAAAAAAAACAATATCACTAATGATTACTTTACTTTGTCATTAAGAGAAGAACAAACAAACAAACATTCGTCTTTATCTAATTAAACATGACATCAAACAAAAACCGAAAAGCAGGGGTACTCCGGGTGCCCTCATCGCCTCTCGACAAATTACACTTCACTCCACAGCCACTGAGAACACTCTCAATTTTAACCAAGTACAGTCTAATGTGTTTTTGTTCTATGGGAGTACCTACACACATATCAAGAGGTGGTGGTTTTAACATCTACTCTTGTTCCCCATACACAAATTCATTGTCTTCGTGGTGTTGTTAGGTACTACTTTATCTGCAAAAGGTTTTCGTTGATCGGAAACCATCGGTTCCAGAGCGATATTCTTAACGTAATGTTTTAAAATTTTCTATTAAACTTACTCATTATATCACGTCGAAATGTTTTGACATCAGTACCTCCACCTAACTTCGCACCTCTTTAATTTCTATAAAAAAATGTTTGTTTCCGTTAATGATTTTATAACCATCCAATAAATGTGTCCAAAATCGCCGTATTAGAAAAGAAATAATGCGAAGCTGGGTTTATATCCACAAAAAAAATAACTATCTCTTTCTTTGGAGATATATTATATGCCGGTTACTGATTGTTTACAACCTTGCCAAAGGATGGCGTTTCACTGCGTTTACACGTTTTGTCGGATCTGATTTTTATCGTACACGACAGGATAAATGCTGTCGGAAAAAAACGAATCTGCGCTAATGTAAACGCAAGTATACTGCCAATAAATCCGTAGCGGCTTTTATTTTCGCGTGTCGGATCCGCAACAAGTGTCATTGTTTGGTTTAAATAATTGTTTATATGTTCTAGTGGATTAATTTTTATGCACTTTACATTGTCGAAATCTTCGTTTGTAGTCGAACGCCAATTTGAATTTGTCTACGGGGGCAGTTCTGCGAAAATCAGATCCAACTTGCCTCCGTGTGAACGTAGCGTTACTCACATATATTTAAAACACCATTGTGAAACACGACGTGAAGTTAACACATAGACTCAACCACAAATAATGAATGTTTTGGTGTAAAATAATGAAAATTTTCTCAAGAAAACTGGTTGACGATATCTGATTGTACAGTAACGCCTCCACACTTGGATACGGAAAATCTCAACAACACTAAACATAACACTTACCCCAAAATGCACCATATTTTCATTTACTCGCTCATCCCTATTTATGACACTTGCCTGGCGGCGGCAAGGTACCCCCTTGTCAAGATCAAATTTTCGGCTAATCCTACGGAAATAGCTTTCTAGGCTATTAGACTTTTCTCATAATTTCACATTAAGTATATTATTTGGGTAATAGTTGACATTTTGGAAGAAACTTGAAACTTCTACTTCTAAAGCATAAATAATTAATTGTATTGCAGTATAACGTCTATATCTTCGATTTATTCTTGATCCTATTCTTTTCTGACATTTTTTTTTTTGTTTGGTAGCTTGATTGAATAAAATTATTTTTCCAAGGTTAACCAGTTCTGGGGCTGTATTGCATGGATCGATTAACATGTTGATAAATTCAAAAATCAAAATTTAAGTTTAGTCCGCCATTTTTTCTAGTTTTCAGTTGTGAAGTTTGAAAAAGACTTGAGACCCTTTTCAAAAGTACACGATAAAACGTATAACTCAAATCAACATAATCCAACTTCTTGAAGATTTTTTTTCAAACATGACCTATTTTAGTCAAACCCTTGACCCAGAATCCTTTATTTTAGTAAAAATTGTAACTGTATAACTAATTTTTGTAAAACAACCATTCATTGTTAAAAAATCTTCAAAGTGTTGCTGTTACTTCGAACACCATGTTGTATTTTTCTCGTTCTTTTGTCATCAAAGCCTCTTTCACCACAACATGGCTAATAATTCCGCTTTGTGTCATATTTGCCTTTTGCTTTTACTCCGTGTGTCGTGGTGTTTTTGAGAGCGCACCAGCATCCATTCTCATCTGCACCCCCGTATCCAATTGCATCCCTCAGGGTGTTTACTCTGTAACAATGCAAAAGTACATCCCTCGTATCGGTGTCGTTTACAGCCCCAAGAATGTTTCATTATTCGAAGGGGTGCACCAAATTCGTTTCACATTTGATAAGATCAGATCACTAAATAATCAACTTCTTTATCCAAAATTGTTTTAGTATCTCCTTTACTCGTACCTCTTACCTTATCATGTATTTTTCTTTCAGTAATACCATTATCGTTAGTAATTATATTATATTTATGAGCATTTGATACTTTCTTGGTGAACGTCTATAACATTGTTTGATCTGTAGAGTCTAAATTTAGTTCACACTTTTCAGAGAGACTTTGTTTTTCCAGTCGACCGCTCCCATCCAATATGAAAAAGGTCAACCCCGCGTAGAAATTTTGAGTAACACTTTCTTCTAGAATTCTTCTGACCCGACCGAGAATCGAATCTGGGACCTCTTGATCAGAAGTTTTTGTCTATTCCACTAGACAACCAAGGTCGGTGTTTATTTGACATCGGCGGTTTTTCTTTGTATCTCATCTTCTTCTGCTCTTTATCTTAACGAGTCCTCTTCGCCTCGACATTCAAAAATTAATTTTTCCGAAAATTTCATTTTTACCTCTTTAATGTAGGTTCTTCGATGTAAAATATCTTGATCACCTTTCATTTACACCAACTCTTCCGATTCTTCTCACATCACTTACTCTTGTTCTTCCGACCATCATCAGAATTATCTTCCTCTCCAGGAATTCTGAATTTCAAAGTATGGTGTGTCAAAAAACCGATGGATGCGCGATATTCCAGAAGAACCATCCCAGACCGCGATTCCGAATTGAAAGTTTTTTTTCAAATGAGGACAACAAAAAAGTATTGGAAACCATTGCACACTCGCATTTATACATTTATTTTGTATGGTAGCGTTGCCTCTCGAATTTCCACTATGGTTTGACAACCACCTCTAAGACTCTTTTCTCACTTGCAACAAATAATTTAATAAAATATTTCCGCATCCCTTAATATAATAATACGCCGTCTCCATACCAGGTGTGTTTGATATATGGATGACGCTAATATGTCATTGTGCCTTTGTACTTGGTAATTTGAGATCTGCTATACGTTAGTGCGAGCATGTTATTTATACCAATCACCCACATAAAATTTGATACAAAATGTACGTAGACAGATAATGGTGGAAGAAATATCTACTTAATTACTTTGGAATAAGTAGATTTGGCAAAATTTGCCTAAGGCTTCGATTGCCTCTGTTTTTACTGACAATATTGTGTAGCAATATTTTTGCATTGTCTATTCATTTGTATTTTTCGATTTTTATTCATATTTTACGCTTCTTCTACTTCTGTTGTCTCAAGAATCTGTTGATTCAAGAGTGACATTTTGGGATGCTAAGCCACAAATTTCCTTAAATCGATTCAGGCGCATCCTCAACTATCGGGAGGGCCATCCAATACCAATATTTTGTGGCTATTCTTGCCGCGTTTTTTCTTTGAACACGCCGTTATCAAAACGACAATGCCGTCACATTCATCTGACCATAGGATCCTTCAAGCAGTTCTTCTCGGTTTTTCATAACGTGCTTTTAGTATTATCCTGTGTTGGATCCATTGAGGAGATTAACAACTAGTGGAAATCCAATATCCATGAAATTAGACGAAAAGAAATCGCGATTTGGATCCAAAAGTATCATTTTTAAAAGGCCATCAATCCAAAAACAAATCAAAATAAATTTCTTTTTTTTTTAAGGTGTTGAATATTATTTATTTTGGGTGTAGAATCATTTCTAGAGTATTTTTATAATTCTCCCCCGGATCTTCAGAATATTATAGAATGATGCATTGTATTCCGATATATTGTTGGAAATTGAGGTAAAAAATAACCCACCTGTGCTTAGGAGAATGGGGCTTAGCAAGGTCAATGTATTCTCATCTTACCTTTCTTACTAGAGTACCTGCCGTTTCTTTTGTTAAATATTTTGATAAGAGTAACGATTTCCTTCCAAGAGATTTTGTTTTGGGTATTATTTTATTTCAGTCTTGCCGTGGGACTAATAACTACAATAGATATTTTCTTTCTAAGAATTTGAGAATTCCGTAGGAGTAAAAGAAGAAACTAATTCTCGATAAAATAATTTTTGTAACAATATATTGTTGTATTACTAACATATTATGTAGGTAGTTAGAAACTTAACTCTCGAAAAAAGTAAGTAATTTTTAATTTATCCGGCTCGAAGGACCACAAATTAAGTCGAGAGCCTTTTCAATTCCTGATTAAATGGTTTTGCGACCTTCGTAGCTGAAACGTTCATGTTGACTCTATAAACTCTGGCCTGAGGGAGTAAAAAAAAACGTTTCCGGTAGTTCTGTTGTTGGAGATGCTTTTTCTACCAGAGTTTGATGAAAGAGAAAGCGGCATATAGAATTAAAAACCGAACATGATTAATAATAATAGCAACATACAGAAACCACCAAAATCTCCTTTTGTAAAAATAACCATTACATAGTATTTGATATATGTAATAACAATTGTGTACCTTATAAGGTAATTATTGGTAAGTGATTAATTATGTCTAGATTAAATCAAAACATTATTTTCGTTTTCCGGAAAAGATGCTGTACCTGTATCAATATATTCCAATAAAATCAGTCAATCGCAAGCAATTATCGTTGTATATAATGAAAAATTCTACTTCTAGAGAATAAACATAACCTTTCTTTTATCTGACTCATCTCCTATCTTACTTCTATATACACAATCTGAATCATTTATAATATAAAGATCCCATCTTACTCAGCCTCCTCCCCGATCCATTCAATCTTCCTCTCTGTGTTCAACCCCTCCGATTCTACCATCGCCTCCATACACACAATGCTCTACGATGTACTGCTGCACATTCTATTGAATCGTATAGGCTTGTACTTGCTTCTATTATTATTGGTACACTCTTTAAGTGGATTTTGTATTGGATTATTTATTTATACACTGTTTACCGGGTTCTTTTGTTTGGATTCTTTAGATAAGTGGCGTACTTTACTTGTTTGGTGTACCACAGGGAACAGTACTTGGCCGTTTTTTTTTTCATTAAAATACAAAAGCTTAAGCATCTACCTGCCACAAATCCATATTTCGTTCCAAGATTTATTTCATCTTATAATTATTAAACAAAATATTGATGACGGCACAATTGGATTTGAGATGATCTTTCAATAATTATTACCGAAGTTCTGACTGCAGTTAAAAAAAATCTTTAAAGATGAGGAATTGAAACCAAAATCTGGCAACTAAACTTCAGTGCTTTATTTGATGTTATATGCATATCAGCCATAAAACAATAGAAAATTTAAAGAATAATATTAATAGCTGGCAACATTAAAGGAATAATATCATTGTCCCTGGCAATACGTTAGTACCGAGAGCGCTCATGGTGGCGTTGTTGGTGTGGTTTCAAACTGTCATTCAACTATCGTTACGTCTTCCGCCTTTAGTAGATTTTATGTGTTTGCATTGCGATTTAATGATCATAATATTATTTCAGTGTGCATAAATCTTTTCGCATTATTCTCGCCATATGTGAACGTTTCGTACTATTAATATCCTGCTAGTTTTATTGCATATAGCGTGATGGCTATTATTCCGGAAATGAATATCTTTGTCCCAGCACAAAATATCATTATGTCCATAAAGCGGTTCTTTTCTACGGATGTGCAGTCCGAGATTTCCGATTGAATGCCAATTTAAAAATTTACGTTTTTTTTTGGCCAAACTCTTTCACATTTTGATCAAATCATATTTTTCAATGACGTGATCAAAAAAAATTTAGTGTTTTTTGTGACCTGAGATAATATGGGTCGCAAATTAGTATTGAACATTTTAAGAAAATAAATTTAATCACAAGGGACAACAACTGAAATGTGATAACCATTGCCATCTGTTGAAATCGAAGGGAAACACGATTACACCTCTTCCATTGATGCACAATGTAATAGAAACCGATCTAAGGTAATGTGTACACCTCATGATAAAATTCACTGAAAATGAATTCAATTCTGTAAGAAGTATTAAAAATCAATTGCATTAATATCCAAACCAATTTGCATATCTGAAGCAAAGCGTTTTGTTCAATCTGTGACATACTCACCAAGTATTTTTTTTTTTCTATAATACTATTATGTAATGTAATGTGCTGTTGTCATAATTTCATCTTAATTCTCCCAAATTCTATAGACTCATCGTCTGCAAGATTGTATTCTTTGGTTTGATTACTTTAGTAATAAGGAATAAAGCAGTATCCAATCGGAGACTACAAATAGATTAAAATCAGTTGGAAACAAATAATGTCTTTGGCTTTCTTCATTGTGAAAGTCGTTCTAATTCGATAAGTGAGTTAGAAAACAGACATGCATTAAACTAATTAAATAACTTCGGACGCTGCATTCTGCAGGACGTTAAATAATACATCTGGATTATTCCTCTCGGGAGAACGAGATATTATCATTTTGCCTCCAGTAATACCACCTCTCCTTCTTAATCCTATTATCTGCCCAGGTAGGTCCTTGCCTCCTGCTTATCCAACCGTACAAAGACGTAATTATACGAGAGGGAATCCTCATGATTAAAGATGAAAAAAAAAGAACTCGATTTTTTTCTGAAATTAAAGGGTGAAGATCTTTCTAGGCTGAAAAAATATGTGTATAATTTTGAAAGCTGGTTTTGTTTCGAAATGCTTGTTTATTTTCATACGTATCGATACATTGAAGTTGATTACTAAGGGCATTTTATAGATAATCGGTTTCCAAAATTTTGCAATTTCGACATCCGTAATGGTTAGTTTTTAGCTTCTATTTAAAATGCCGACTGTTTGGTAGAAGAAAAATTTACAGGATATACTATCGCTTCTACAGATATAATCCAACAAGTAGATGTACTGATAAGAACGCATCTAAACAACTCAATTAATGCTGTTAAAACTGCTGAGATGAGTTGTGGAACAAAGATAAATATGTGTACCAATTACTGATATTCTCACTTTTATGGAATATGGATGACACAAACTATCGACCATCTGATAAAAGTTTGACAATACATGACTTGCACGCGTTGATGGATAACACCATTCAATGACTTTGGACTGAGAAGAGCAAGCTGTAAATGATTCTAAGAAGTATTAAAGACTTGAAATCTTCTCCAGAATTTAATTTGCATGACTTCCAGTTTATGCAAAAGCAGCGTTGGTTATAAAACGGCAAAATTTTCTCGCCTCCGACACATGATGAGTATTTTTAGAATCAACTTACGCGTTGAATAATCTACAGCAAAACAAGGCATTCTCGATTTTTTATTGATTTAAATCTGAGAGCTAATAAATGCGATTCTGTTTCATTGAGTTATTTCATATCTCGAAAGTGTAATAATAAGCAATAAGATGTCTTTTAAAAGCACGTGAACATTGTCCTGAATTTTATCTTTACTTGTTAAAATATTCAACATGTCGTCTGGCATATTTCCAATCGTCTCCAAGATATCTTCTTCGCTTTTCCATTCAAATCACCTTGCTGGGGACCGAGTAAGTACCCAGCTAGACGGGTGCAAGAAGAGAAATGTTTGAATAATTTAATATCTTAGAAATTTCTCCAGGTCGCTTCACGAATTGCACGTAAACTTTGAAAATCTTTTGAAGTCTGGCGCATCTAATGAAGCAGTCCCACTATTCCAACACGAAGATATGGTAAATATTTCCTGCAATATTCATATTATTATCTATCTGCCTATCAATATTGGAAATGATTTTTTCTTGCCTTCAACACGTTAACGAATATTCCAACTTACGAAGTATGTTTAGTAGTGATGGAATGTGTGGAAATGAAATGGAAGGTAGGAAAGTGTATGAAAAAAAAAACAAGAATATAGTAATTAAGCAGTAGAGATGAGAGTTTTACAAAGAGTATGTGGAAAGCCTCTGTGGGATATGGAAAGGAATGAGATAATTAGGAAGAAATGTGGTATGGAATTTGGTGTTTTTACAAATATGAAAGTTAAAATTCTAGACATATAGAAAGGATGGATGCAAATAGAAACGCCATAAAAATTTTAAAGGAGAGGGTGCCTACGCCATTGGAGAGACCACGTTGACGAAATGACGAAGATACTTCCAAAAATTTGACGGCTTGATTGTCATTGGGACACAGACAACCATGAGGACCATCGAGAAGATGGGAGATCTGGAATAGGATTTATCTGCGCTCTGGAGATTGGTCCGGATTTTTGTTGTTACAAAGTTTTCAGAACATGAAAAAATGTTCCTTCTTAAAATATCAGTACAGCGTGTAATTTATTTTATATATTTTGTCTTTGTTTTGAAGAATGGAATATTTTAAAATTTAGAATGTGTTCTTTTTAAAAATTCAAATTATCCTAATCCATAAAAAGTGTCTAAGGTACAATATTCGTTGTAGTACGGAAGTACCAACATACACGAATAATGATAACATGGTGGAAAAAAAAATCGCGTAAAATTTACATATTATTATCAAAGTCGTTATGTGATTCCAAAAACGACCGTAAAACACGACTGCATAACGTCAAGTATCGTTGTCTGGCAGCGGCAAATTGAAATTGGCTCCCAAAGGTATTTTTTTTTCTAAATGATAATTTATGTCGCGAATAAGGTACAGAGCAATTTCGACTTTATGGCCTTTTCGTAAAATCCGTTTTAACGCTTCGGTTGTGAATTTGTTCTTCCCTTGAAATTTCCCTTCAGTTTATTATGAAACAAAATTAATTATACGAAATTTACGTTTGAATCAAACCGCATACGAAATTTTCCACGTGAGTGTGAAAAAAAGCTAACATTAAACTTTCTTACGTAAGTAATTTATCGGCAAACAAAGTTTATTTTGAAAGTGAAACAGTAAGAAAGATCGATAAAGATTTAGACAATAATACAACATAATGTACTGTGATAACTTGCGAGTTGCCCAGACTAATGTTTCAACCTCGAGGCGATATGGAAACTTTACTAAACTACTATTATACTACATTCCTATACACCATTACATTATATTATATTGTTTTAGTTAAAGTTTAAGAGCTCATTATCAAAACACCATCTGTATAGTTAACTAATATTACGAGGCAACAAACTTATGATAATGCACTTGCAAACGTTGAGACATTTCAAATCACATTAAAAGTGAATTTTTCAGAGGTCACCCAGCACATCGAACCATCCCTTGCACTCATTATGTTAATATACTTAGGGATGACCAGTTTATGTACCTATCCGGGGAGTTTGGTCACTGATTCCGTTAACCAAGATTTGGAGGAGAAATGCAGAATAGAAACCGCACCTAAAACATTCAATAGAATCTTTTGCAATGACGATTTGAATTAAGAATTTAGGCAGATAATGGTAAAAGTACGGTAATGTATGACTCAGAAATCTAGACTCTGAAAGTCCACAAAATAAATCGGTTAGAGGCCCTCAAGATATCCTTACACAGATGGATGCTTGTAATACAGGGGACAGACTTAATTTCCAACACTGAAGTCCTTAGAAGAGCCAACACCATTAGAGAGTTACTACAATCTATCTTTTTTCGTAAAATATCCTAACTGAAACACATTTTGTGCATGGATATAAGTACGAAATTATGAACTTGAAAAGGTCTAAAAAGTCTTGGACGCGGCAAATATCTTGCATGCGCAACTTAAGAGAATGAACCAGAATAGGAACGCTGGAGGAGTTGTTCTGATGGGAGATGACCGAGAGGCCTTAATGGTGGTTGCCAACGTCGGGGAGAAATAATAATATATTTCACTAATATTATGTTTGCTATTTTCAGAAAAAAAAGGAGCTTGTGTAGAACATTGGAAAATTTAAGACAACTTAACGTAGGTAATCTGCTTACTGCTTTTGGCAGTATATACACTTATCATTTTTTTAATTTTAATTGTCATTTGACATCAGTCAATGTTAGAGTAATCATCGTTTAAAACAGATACATCGATTGGAATTATATTGGTTAAATTGGCAGTAAATTATTTATGAGTTTTAATGTTAGAATTAAATGTGCATATAATAAAAAGGACAACTTTTGCCGGGAAAGCTAGTTTCTTATAAAATAAATAAAGCTTGAGTCTAAAACTTGAATTAACTCTCTCACTCCTTCTTAAGAAGAAAGCTGTCGCATTCGAAAATGGTTTAATTCGGTAGTGGTTCCTGATTAAGATTGTTGTTTCATTTATAATTGAATCGTGTTTATGTTCTTTAGTATTAATCTTCTCATTTCATAATAGACTAATGTGTGTGGGATTAAGGCGAAACACATAATAATTATCCACATTCTGAGTCTCAGTTTATAGCATTCAGAATGCAGCATTTAATTTGCTAAGTAAACATACATTAGACAAATCAAGTGGAAGTATCATACTTCGTAAACACAACTAACTTTACTCGTCCACCAACAAATGGATGATAGAGGGATGAAACGCGCTATCTCTGAAATCGTTGAAATTTTCAAATTATAAAGGATGCTTAATGTACTGAGCAGAAATGAAACAGATGCAGCTTACTCTAGTTGTATTTATTCTTCATTCCTTGTGCTGATGACGACAAGTTTATTTGAGCTTACCGGGATTTTGAACTTATCATTTTATCTTGGGTTGTTAAGATATAACTATTAGAGGTTCGAAACATGGATAGCAAAGAATATAAAATATAATATTTAAGTAAGTATGTAACGAATTTACTGACAACAACGCCATCTGTGAAAAAATCCATAACAACACCATTTTTATTTACTTGACAACCATTGAGTTTCAAAACATATGCACGCAGATTTTTCATAGATTTCTTTCAAACTTTCAGAAATATTATTTTTAACATTCGAACATATTTTAAACGTATTTTTGTATAAATTACATATTTGAAATAAATATTCATAGTAATAATAATAAACTCTTTATTGGGCATCAGATACAATACACCCAATTGGCGGGTTTATTGCCTGAGACAATTTCTGCCAACCAACCAATAGTAAGGACTACAGGAAAACGTCTGTCGGAAAAGCTAGTAGTTAATAAAAGAAACGTGTATAGCATCATAACTATTGATGAAGACATCGTACAATAACAATGAGGTGTTTGAAAAATTTGCATGATATATTTTTTTTTTAAATGAATCTGTGCTCACTCGAAGTGAACACAAATACACTTTTGACATTTTTCACAGTAAGCAAATGCTTGTGTCGTGAAAGCGGAAAATGGTCGACACGGCCGGGATTCGAACCCACGACCTCCGCACGAAACAGTGCGGAAGCCCGCGCCGTAGCCGCTGGTCTATCAACCACCTCATCATTATTAATTAATAAAGAAATTTTGTTTTATGTTTAGAAGTTTAAAAAAAATGTGTTTCTTAAGCATCCATCTATGTAGTTTCTCACCCATTCTCTCATGATTATTCATAACTAACCTTTATAATTTGATCCAAAAAATTACCCACCCAACGCATCAGCGTGATAAACATTATTAACATCTCATTTTTTTTTAAAAGAAGCGTAATATTATAAAAAAAATTAAAGTAGTAATTTTTTAGTTAGTACATTTTATCCATTGGACAGCCAGTCCTGACGAAGAAACATTAACCCACACGCGCGCTCCTCTCTAATATATAAAGTTTAACCAAATAGGGAATACATTCCGTTCCACTGCATTCTGAATAATAAACGTAATGTGATTATAATTTCATACTTCCTGCTTTCCCATTTTGTGCTTTATTGCAGTCAGTCTGTAACTGTGATCCTTTTATGTTCGATTCTAATCAAATTTGCCTAGAATCAATGGCTTGGGAAATTCGATCAACGGAAATATGTACATACTACACTTTAGGAACGCCTTACATAATTTCTTACTTCAAATGTTGTTATTTGACGGGATAGAACATTTTGCCAAAATCTTGACAATGAAAACATTATCATCTTTAACAGTGGTATTGGAACTAGGCAGTTGTAGCTGCTATATTCAAATTTATTGAAACAAGTTTGAATTCACCCATAGGGATGAAGCAAGTTCATTTTTCTCAATATTATCAAGTAGGTGTACGTCACCCGTTTATACGTTGATTTACGATTCGACGCGTAGACTGTATGCAGGTGCCTACCCAAAGTTTATTGAGACTTGAGAATTTATTGTAAAGAACTCTTAATTCAAATTGCCCTTATAAGTTCACTTTTATACCGCCGGGGCGTTAGTTTTGTTACAACATCCTCATGTTGTAATGTTCTTATCTACACCAAATTGACAACATAATTTTTATGGTTCCTGTGTAAAGTACTTATATGTGTAAGATTTCAAATAAAAAAACTCACGCACCATTAATTAGATTTGTATATGTGTAACCCGAGGAAGATGCTGGGTAGGCGGCGTAAGTCAATCTAAGCTTTTTCTGGACCATTTTTATATGGATTTATTCTTAAACAGGCAACTAAACCTACCAAAAATGTGTAGGCCCGAAAAATTCTCATAAGAACATTCAAAAAAATTTCACCTACTGTTTCTCAGAAAGATGAAAACCCGAATTTGGCTGTATATCGCAAACTTTTCTTACAGACAGTATCAAATTTTAAAAGACACGGTTTCTGAATATTGGCACATTTATCGAATTCGACATTCTTCGTCGTAAGCATCGAAAAATTCTTGATAAAATTAGCTTTTTTTCTCTAAGATGCTTACGATCAGCAAATTCAGCAGCCAAATTGAATATAAAGAACCGAATTAAAGTTAGCCCATTTGAGGGTTGTTGCGGGGATGAAAGTTCGCGATACGGCTCTACGTTCTGAAATTACGCCAAGGGGTTGGTAAGATATTTGGAGAAGATGCTATTTTTTGGAGGAAGTAAAATTTTTATTGGAATATTTTCAATATAAAATTTCGTACCAAGATTTTAAAATTATTCAATTGTAAAAAAATATTTTTTTAACGAAGAGCGAGGGTTTAGTTAAAAATTATCAGCCTTTAATATTTTTTTTTTGTTGAGGATATTCTTCGCTGGTATGTATTACTCAGTCGTACTGTTTTAGCTCTGAAGTAAATTTTAGCTAGCTAAGATCGAAATAAGGAAGAAACATTTCTTTTAACCGTAAAGGGTAGGCCGAGAGAACGGACCTCCATTATATCCAAGCACACTTCTTTAGCTTCTTCCACCAACGTGCAACCTCTCCTATTTCTTTTTCTCCTGATCTGGCCTTCTTTGAGAACGGAATCAATGTAAGTATTTGATTGGCGTCAATTTTAAGTCGTCGACGCCTTCTTACGGCATTCCTTTCAACCTTACAAATTCTCTTTATCATTATTTTTGGACATATTCTTTCCACATAACCAAACCATCTCAACTTATTAACTTTCATCTTTGTCACAACACTAACTTTCATACCACATTCCTTCCTAATATTCTCACCATTACGCTCACTGCCAATACTGTACATAAATTAAAATGCACACAAAAGTCCATGGAAAGACAGATGTTAGGCGTGAGTCTAAAAGACAAAATAAGAAACGAAGAAATAAGACGCAGAACTAAAGTCATTGACACCACGGACATTGTTGCTAAACAGAAATGGCAGTGGGCGGGACATGTCGCCAGACAGGGAACGGAGCGATGGACACCCAGAATCCTGAAATGGAGATCATGGGATAAAAGAAGAGGAGTGGGCCGATGATATTATCCCAGTCGCGGGCAGAGGGTGGATAAGAAAAGCCCAGGATAGAGGAGAGTGGAAAGGAATGGAAGAGGCCGAGATCCAGCAGTGGAGAGATGGCTGAGGAAGAAGAAGAGAAGAAGATTCTCATTAATTTCCTTCACCCACATAGTCTTTTCATATATTCTTCGTAGAGCTCCCATCTTTTCTGCATTATTTTATAATACACGCAGTATTATGAAATTCTTCGTTTCAAAAAAAAAATGCTTCAAAAACCGTATAACAATTTCATTAAAATCAAAGAAAAGGGTTGGTTAAGAAAAAGATAGAGGTTCTTGGGTGTTAACTCATATTTTTGACTGTCTCTTCATTGTGTTTTTAAGCTGACAACAAAACAGAGATAAATACAACTTCCACCTTCATTCCCTTATTTTCTTCTTATGTAAGATTTCGGGAAAATTAGCCATCTCTCCCACTCCAAAGATTCGCCCCGAATTTCCACCCTGCTGCGAATTTCCGCATGGCTGCGTTCACAGCTTCAGTAATAGTAAATTTTAACACCGTAATTCTTTTGACGATACGGACCGTCCCTCCATTTGGATGGGTTGCCCCAAATTCCCTTCATCTCTCCACGTCTTTTCTCTCGTGATTATACAGAAAATGTACAAGATAACACAATAATCCATTTTGATCACTTGTCCTTGTCGTTCTCAACAAATCAAAATTGTAGAAAATTTTATTGTAACTGATTGGTTAATTTCGTTTCCTTTGAATTTGAATTTCGAATATTCTCTGTGCTTTTGTTTACTCGAGGGACTTCGTCATTAGAGATAGGGTAAACTTTATGAAGTCTTGATCTATATCTATAATATAAAAAAGTAAGGTAGGGCGAACACTTATAGCTCGATATTTCCAGAACAGATTTTTATGATGCTTGGTTTATTGGATTGTTCTCCGCTCCGGATAACAGAATAATTATTAAAAAATCGAAAAATGGATTGCAAATAGTATAAAATATAATATTAAAGTTAGTACGGAACGGATTCAATGACAAACTCCGCCATCTGTGAAAAATTCCATAAGAACACAATTTTTATTTACTTGACAATCATTCGAAGTTTTATGATAGAATTTCGTTCAAGCTTTCATAAATAATTTATTAACATTCAAAAATACTCTAAACGTATTTTTGTTTTACCGAAGGTTAACATTGGACTGAAATTTAAGTAGGTTTTGTTTTTACCAAATTGTACATTTTGTTTGAACGTTCTAATATATTATTTTGACTACCTACCTAAGTATGACCATATTGTTTTATACAACTGACGTACCTATTATGATTTAAAAAAAAATGACCAATAAAGTATCTTGTAAATTTTCATAATATTGTGTTCATGAACATCTATTCAATATTTTTTCCATAAAAGTTTTCTATTGAAATCCCTTCTACGTCGATGTTTGTTACACATTTTAAAACCATTAGTTAAATTACATCAGTTTTCATGATAAAAGTTACTCGGTAAGGGTTAATCTTTGGTTTAACCCTCGTCTAACTTTCACCCAAATAAAATAAACTTTTATTCGATAATAATTTAACACAATATATACATACACGCTTCTTTCTCTATTATTATTATAGCTGTTCTTTTTAAAGAATTCGTTTTGGGGTTGGATTACAGAAAGGTCCTGGGTACAACCCATAGAGATATCAAATAACAGCGGTCGGAAGATCTTAAGTGTCCCGCCAAAAGGCCAAAAATTGTTATTATTTAAAATAAACCGGAATATAATATGTAAAAATAAAAGGGACTGCAGTGAAACAGGAACACCATAAAAGGGCGCCCCTTCTAAACCGGATGATGTTTTACCAAAACAGAGGACTCGTCCTTTTTCTGCGTGAAAATGTTTGGTCACCCTTTTCCGCTTGGGAAATACACCGCGTTTTTTTTTTCAGACAAATTTGTCAAAACAAGATAATATCTCATTATTTTTATATTAAGTATGTATTTTTTTTCAAAATCTCTTAGCTTTATTTACACGATAAAGGTGACTTTAAAATGTACAACATGACAGCAGTCGCAGTCTTTAAATCTGGTTGCTCTTTTGTTCTCAATAATTTCCAATTTTTATCTCTATATCGCATTAATAATTATTAAATATCTACTGGTTGTATACATGAGATTTTTTGACATGTTGAACTTGTCGAGAATTCTCATGATTAGGAGTTTCGGAGACTTAAACATTACCACCTAATGGCGAACGTTGTTAACGTTTTAAAAAATCACACCTAGCCAGCCTTCGAAATAACACTAGAAGATGGTCGTAAGCCCTTAGTGGTCTGTTCCATTTAAAAAATCGAACATCAGTAATGAATTGTTAGAATTATTAGTTTATACATATTTTTTGAAAAATGTATGATTGTTTTCTCCGATTATTTACGGTAAAACGTTCGCGGAAATATTCCTATTTTTTTTTCATACATAGTAATAATAACATTTCAACTGTGATGGAATTTCTGTGATAATATTTTAGTAAACATTTCAAAGCCTTCCGATCGTCATAGTTTTTTTATACAAAAACCAAAAAAATGTATCAAGTTTCTTATTATTTTTTATATTATGTGGGTTGTAAATGTTATGAAAACGATTTTATACCAATATTTTTATCGCTACCCATGGTAGTAAATGGAGCAACCGCACTGAAAGAAGTGCTAATATACATAAACTAATTTATATTTTAACTATACTAGCTTTCCCGACAGACGTTGTCCTGTAGCCCTAGTATAAGTTTTCGATAATCGAATATCGAAACGATCATCGAAAGTGTTTCGAAAAATTTTCATACTAAAATGATCGAATGATTCGATCGTTTGATTTTAGAACACTATTTGCACGCTAATAAGCGCTTATTTGCGTGCAATTAGCTTTCGATAAAACTCGTACTAGCCCCACTGTGTTGTTTAACTATGAATATTGAATTCGAATTTGTATGGTGATGAATTAATTATGATTTTTGTCCGATGTAATTCCGACCGATGCGTCTGTTTTAAACCATGTATATTCCATCCGCATTCTGTCAATCGCTTCAACTATTTAACAATTGACAGTTTCTGTCAAAATTTCGAAACTGGAATAAAAATTATAATATGGTAAAAATTATCTACTAATTAGATTATCTACGTAGAGTTTTCTTTAATTTTCAAATTTTCCACGTAAGTTTCTTAATTTTTAGTTAATAAGAACTTTCTCATGGAATCTCAACATTTCTCACCCTCCAATCACTCGACAACGAGTGCAAAGGGTTAAAAAAAGAAACTTTCATCTGATAAAAGCCAACACGACAAAAAGAATGAGCCAAATTGGTCCAGCTGTTTAAGTTTCTCCTGATAAAAAAAACTGGTCCAAATTGGTCCAGCTCTTTAGGACACATACCTACGTCAATTTGAGTCTTATACAACAAGTTATAAAACGATATACAAAATAATTTTTTTTAGTAAAGTAAAACTCAATAATTTATACGTACCTACATAATTCTATTGAAATTTCGATATCTCTAATTTGTATCAGATAGGTATTCAGTGATGAAATGTATTTATCCAATTTTCAAAAAATGGATAACGGTTTTCATAAAGTCTATTGATCATGCACAATGGGGATGCATGTTGGTATATAAATGGGATTAGCCTTATTCCGTATAAAAACTCGTACTTAACAAAAATAAACCAATTCGTAAGCCCTGCATGCAACGTTATCAAATTTCTCTTTATAGCCAATATTGTGTTTATTGCTTCTATATTTGCAAAGTATTGAGTGCAATCTGCACGTCGATTCGTCGATAAACTTTAGCAAATAACTAAACATGATTCGATGAGACACAATATGCTCTTAAAGAATATATTATTATAACAACTAATGACTCTAATAATTCATTAGTAATGTTCGATTTTTAAATGTAACAAACCCCCAACGGGCTTACGACCGTCTTCTACTGTTATTACGAAGGCTGGCTTAGTGTGATCACTTTACGTTAACAACGTTCTCCGTTAGGTGGTAATGTTTAAAAGTCTCCGAAACTCCTAATCATGAGAATTCTCAACATGTTCAACATGTCAAAAAATCTCATGTATGCAACAAGTAGATATTTAATAATTAATGAAATATTGAGATAAAAAGTTTGAAATTATTGAGAACAAGAGAGCAACCAAATTTAAAGACTGCGACTGCTGTCATGTATTTGGCGCCAGGTTATGACCGTATCCATTTTTGCAAATGCAAATACTTGTTCTTAGTTGTGATGTGCTTAGATGTCTCTGTGCTAGAATCATAAAGTAATAATTGCATGAAAATATTGGCATTGTACCTACATATACCTACCTAGCAATTCGATGTGGTTGGTACACTAGCGCTTCATTCGGCAGCTTGCAATATGAAGTTCGTGGGTTTGCCTATTTAAAATTCTTATATTGCAGAACAAGCTTTGCTCGGTGTGAAAGATATCAAAATGTATGCATGTTGACATTAGAAAATAATGAAAAAATGATATCATAATCAAAATTAACGATCTGTAAATATGTATTCAATGTATAATCTAGCATTTAATAAATCATATAAAAAATGCTTATATAATTACACCCAAATAATTTATTTCGTTTCTTTTAAGCATGGCCGAGGTCTTTTATGTGAATGATGCTTGTGAAGTGAAAAGAAAAATGAAGTTTTCGACTATTGTTCTCAACGTCAGCTCTTTTTATTCTTGTTTCTCTATACATCCTTTTTTATTATTTCGTTTACAATTTTCTGCCTAGTGTTTGACTTCCTTTGAATATTTTACTGCACCATTTAAACGAACGGGAAAAAATTTGAATAATATTGTAGGAAAAATATAATATTATCGTGCTCGTGCGATAAAATGAAAAAAAAAAATGGTTTTATAAAATGAATCTGTAAAAGATAAGAAAAATATACATTTGAATGCCTCAGAAATTGCGTTTATCCAAATCATTTTTTTATTAAAATTATTGAATAATTATTTTTACTATAGTTAGGTACCTACAATTTTTTTTATAATTCCGTATGATTTTTGCAACAAGTTGCGTGGGCAAACATACCATAATTCTGGGCAGTTATAGGAGTCTCGAATACCTTTTCTTTTTTTTTTTTCAAAGTTTCTCAGTTTACGTATCGATATATCAAAGTACGGGGCTTAACAATGATGACGAAAGTCGAAAAAAAGTATTCAAATGTCGACAAAATCAGTGTTTATTATAGAAAAGGTAGATGTGATCCGAACTGCCGATACTGCCGTTGATCGAAATCCTCAGAAAAATAAATCTAACAAAATTGCATAAGAAATATGTATGTTAAAATACCATAGCTAATCTGGGTAGAAAAGATCGCTGCTCGCTCAATCTGCCCACCTTTTAAGGAGCTATTTAGGGGTTATCGTCAACGAAACAGCCAGGTTTCGGTAAGCATAATTACACCGTACTGTTAAGCTTATACGTTTCTATACTAACAAGTTTAGTGAATATGAGAAGCTTTCATATTATTACAACATAATATATTATAATATATCGGTTACATTTCGAAACTTTATATGAAAAAAGTTATTAAAATTTCAATGAAGGTTTTACAACACAGGCAACCTACTTGAAAAGCTCTTCATAATATTTGAGTTGACTGCGCTTCATATGAAAACTTTTAACGAGCCCTCATGCTCGGAATATTGAAATATTATGAATGTTGTAAACTATAAAAATATGGCGACAGTTGGAATATTTCAAAACTTATTTTGTTTAGTAACTGAGGTTGAACAAGAAAAGTACAAAAATATGTACTTCCATATTGTTAATTTGTTATATTGTATGTGAAAACATGGTTTTTTTTTTTAACAAAATTTAGAATAGCGGGAACATTAGACAGCCCACATAAATCAGACTGGTTAAGTCTCTGGTCTTCTCCATATTTCTGGACACTTGGAAGCCGGATTTTCGGAGCCGAAACTTGCACCATAAAGTCTCAGATGATAGCTAGAATAGATGCCTTTGAAATGTGGTGTTGGAGGCGCCTGCTGCGAATTCCATGGACAGCTCACAGAACAAATATATCGATCCTGGCAGAGCTGAATGTTACAGATCGACTCTCCACTCCACTCCACTTGCAGACGCATGCGTCGAGTCCTACAATTTTTTGGACACGTTGCCTGACGAGGAGTGGACAACTTGGAGATAATAATTATGAGTGGGAGTGTGGAGGGCAGCAGAGGTAGAGGGCGCTCACCTATGAGATGGAGTGAGCAAGTGAGAGAGGCGACTGGGGAGACCTTTTGTAGAGCACTGCGGTTGACAAAGAACCGGAGTGAGTGGAGGGAACTGGTTTATGGTGTTAATGTTGAAAATCACGATCCTCAGCACTGAGGGAACGACGAAGAAGAACAAGATGTGAAAAAATATTCAACTGTATGTTCTTCCATTTGTAGTGTATTTTAATAATATTCACGAAAGAGCTTAAATAAAAGAAATTCCAATATAAAATTACTTATAATACTTTTTTCGCAAAGAAATACCGGCTTCAAAAGAGACCAATCACGAAATTCTTTTCATGATTGGCTACCACAATCTAAATATTATGATATTATTGAGATTGCAATTGCATCAGAATCGCGATGTTAGTGCAGGATACCCTTCAGTTCCCCCAGGATTCGAAAAAGCGTGTAACAATTAATTAATTGTTAAGCGATCTTTATATCTCAAATTGTCAGTTAAAATAATTTTCAAAATAAAAAAATCGTATTTTATTGAGCAAATTAATTTTCAGAATAGCTCATTAATGATCAAATAAAGAAACCTTCAAAATTAAAGTAATATTTAATTAAATTTGTACCTAACAAACATCATAGTTGTGAAGAAAAAAAAACTGAGAAAAAGTAATAAGAAAACCGACTTCTTAAAGGGAAGTCTTATAAATTGTTTCCGGAATACTTTTCAGCGTCTAAATTTTTCAGCGAGCGTCTGGACGTGTTTCTCGGTGTTATTGACCTCCAAAACTTAAAATGGCGCACATAGACGCTGCTGGGTACCTACTTACTCTACATTCTTCCACCCAGCTTCTTCCTTCATCCCCCACACATTATCCCTTTCTCTTCTTCGTCTCATTTTCATTCAAACCTCTTGTGGTTATACACCAACGTAATAAGATGTTTGTTTTGATTTACGGAGATGGTAGTTTATGGTGTCAACTGATTCATGTGTTTATTGATCAATATTTGCAAAATTAAAAAAAAAAACTTATAAAATTGTGCAAACAGTCAATCGTGGATTGGCTTACAAAATCTACCTTTCTCTTTCTGCTAAATTTGATGGATAGATATGTATGTTCTGAAAGAGTTAACTTAAATAGTTTTCGGTAAAATGTTGATAAATGTCTTAGCCAGAATCAACCAAATGCAATTATGCTATATGCGAGCGTTAAATTAAACTATGGGGTGCAACATTATACTCTATCTTGCTCAATTCAATGACCCGTTTTCGTCTTTTGTTATGGCGTGTACACATCTGAACACGCTGTAACGTTGTATGCAACGTATCGAAATTCCATAGTTAGTAGCTACGTTGTTCTTGACGAACCACCGCGTTGGTTCATTGGTTACCTTACCACGCTTGTTCAGATGTTTACAGACACTAAGTAATGTCTCTGCATCACTTCAAAGGAGTGTTATATATAGATATTGTGTGAGGGAATCCCTCTACGGTTTCTTCGACTGACTATAATTTGACTGTCTATTTCCTGGTATGGTATGTATATTGAAATCTCGTATTAAAAAGCACGATCTTAAACCTCGAACCTTTGGAGAACCTAAAATTTAGGGTGATAATCTTTATAACACTTATCAAGAAAACCGCTTTCCACCACATGTCAGATTTTACTGGCATTGATGATGTGAAGGAAAAGACTTGCTGTAATAACGCAATGCATTATAACATAATCCTTAGTTTTTTTCTACGATTGTATTACTAAGTTAACCGGTTTTTGTAGACCGAACGTCCTTTTTGACTATTATTTGATGTTTACTGTTAACATCAAAATAACCTGAAGAAAGCATTAGGTCTTCGGTTAGGGTGCATTTACACCAAACGAACATAGAGCCGAATCTAGAAACATACTTTTCTTTATTTTATGGTTGATATTGGACACAATGGAAACAATTGAAGTGGATGGTAGCGGTTACGACGCAGGCTTTCGCACTGTTTCGAAAAAAAAAACATGAACTAATGGGCGATGACAGATTAGTGTCCATATCAACGATGAAGAAAATATTCCCTACTTCCAGCTCTGGCTCTTTGTTCATTTGGTTTAAATGCACCCTTAGTAATAAAATTATGGAAAAAACTAAATATTTTGTTATAACTTATGTTAAGAAGTTCCAAAATATGTTCTGCCAACTACTTATGGTCAAGAAAATATATTATCTAATACAATTCGTCCAATATCTGATGTTCACTAGAACAAAACTTTACCAATCAGGCCATCTGTAAAATTTCTCAGTGTCACCAAATTTTTAAGCATAAAAATAAAATATGTAGAAGTTAACCTTTTTTGGGCTTATTTCTAATCACTTTGTTGCCTGTGTCTACTGACTGTGGAGTTAAAAACATGAAAGATTCTATGTATGCTTTAAAAGGTCAGCTAACATCCGTTTCCTCTCGCTTTTTAATTAAAATTTGATGTTGTGTGTTCGTCCGTTCACTTTTTTTCTTTATTGTTTCCTTCTATTCCAATGTACTTTGTTTTCCGTGGCGACATTTTTTTACTTACGTATTTAGCAAACAACGTTACAACAGCATAATGTTACGAGCTTAAGATTTTTAATTAAATATCTCTCCAGTCTACACGAAACTGTGTTATATTATGAGTCGTGTCTTCATATTGTATGTAGTGACTGTACTATTCTTTTTTTAAGCTATAGTTTGATTGCGGATTTTCGCCCTCTTAAAAATATTACTAGGGAATGATAAAAACACACAAATAATTTTGGAATATCAATTATCCTTTTTTTATTATCTGTATGATATTTTAAAATAAGTATTCATCAATCAAGTAATTTGTTTTATTAAATTTGTATTTATGTAATGACTCTTTTTGATGATGCTGATGTTGGATGATTTGTTTGGCGCCGTTTAATGGATTTGATAGTGGTTTATGTAGGTTTACAAATCCAAAGATTATGATAAGGTATAACAAATTAATTTCCTTTTTTAATTTGAGTCATCAATTTTAAATGTTGTGACATTTTACCGATTTATTAAATTCTAACTCTTGATAGTATTATTACAATTTCTTCCTTTCTTTCTTCAGCCTTCTCGCGTCCATTGTTGGACATAGGCCTCCCCCTGTGACTTCCACCGCCCTCTGTCTTGCGCCAGCCGCATCCACCCATTCCCGGCAATCCGTCTAATGTTGTCAGACCACCTCGCCTGAGGCCTGCCAACACTTCTCCTCCCGGTTCTCGGACGCCACTCAAGAACCTTCTTGGTCCATCTGGTGTCGGTTACTCTGGCCACATGAGCAACCCAACTCCGCTTTTGTTTAGCGACCTTCTGAACCACATCGGTGACTCCCGTTTTCTGTCTTATCCATGTGTTGGTCTTCCTATCGCTCAATGAGATACCTAGCATTCTTCTCTCCATTGCTCATTGTGTTACAGCTAGTTTATTTAATATTCTTTGAGTGAACACAAACGTTTCACAGCCATAAGTGAGCACAGGGAGAATACATGCATCAAAGAGTTTTCTCTGACAATGACAATTTACCGATTTATTATTCTAACTCTTGATAGTATTATTTATTTATTTATTTCATAGAGACACCAACAGAACACTGAACAACACAAACAATATAAAAACATGAAACAAACACATAGAATATCCAGCGCTCCAATAACAGGTATTATGACAATTTACGGTTTTGTTATTGTGATAGTTAAATCATTATAGGTACGAACGAAATTAACCAATTTCAAATAGGGATATATACCGTAGAAGGAACACTCCCTTTAAGCAGATACAGTGTTATTAAAAATAATAAAAAAAAAACACTTTATTGCTGGTAAACAAACATAGAATTACTAAACCTGGTATAATCTCTAAAATCGTGGATGTCATAAGCTTATTCCATGTTTTGTATCATAGATCGGTGGTAAACCTGGATTTTTAATAACATTTTTCGGAGACCATGATATAAACCATTGTTTAACTTTATAACAAGGTTTTTAATAACACTGATAATGTAAAACAATGACAGTGGATATTTTATTGTAATGTCTAATTTTCCAAATAATTATCTAATATTTGTTTATTTCCTTTGTTTCAGGTTTTAACTATCTAAGGTGAGTTTTACATTATTGCATCTTTCTACAACTTTACTATTCAGGTAGGCAGTCAAAATATTTAATTTTTCTTAAATCTTTGATGGTCAACAATTTCCACTAAAAATCTCGTACGTGAAATTTAGAAGTTTTGTAATAGTCATAGTCTCTTCATTCTTTTTTTTAATTTTATTTTTATTTGAGTAGATAAAAGTATTAAATGTAATAACAACAATTACAGTTAATAAAATTTATAAGTTGTTGAACATGCATTTTTCTTGGTGGAAGTAATTTGAGTTTCAAATAACCTGTGACCATGAAGGGCGTGCCCCTTCGAAACATGTCAGGTACAATAAATTTGTGGAATAGTTAAAAAGTGTTTTATTTAAATTTGGTTAATTACAGTTAAGCCGTTGAACATCCAGCACAATTCGAATATACTAGATTTTGCATACCAATACAATTACCTTTAGACTAACAAGTTCGTTGCAGTACTTTTGGATTAAGATAATAAATTTAGTTAAACGAATATTTTTATAAAGAGTTATTTCATCAATGTAGTGTTGAAGTATCTATCTACATAAAGCACTCGAACAAAACATTCATATGAATGTAATCTCGTGCCAAAATGTGCCGTTCTTCATCATAAATTAGTCCAACTAAGAGATGTCACGTATTTAATTAGAGATTCAACTCATTTTCCTTAAACGAGCAGCTTTCAGTAATTAAACATTAATCACCCCCTTCTTTTGAAGCACCTATGTTTTCAGAATAGTTATCCATTGTCTGTTTGTTACAAATTAAAAAAAAACTCTTGTGAAGCCATCAATAATGGCGCAGTGCATTTTGTTAACATGGGTATTCTTTGTCTACCTCTGAATAATGTTCAAAGTTCACTGAAAGCCAGAATTATAGGTTTTTAGTTTCATAAGATTAAAAAGTTTTTGACTCAGGAAGTCCCTGGTTTCTGACATTGCCATTTTAAAGATGCCATAGATATCTTAGGTAATTGTACAGAATCTTACGCAGGTCAACATTTCTGTACTGTTAAATTTGACACAGTATACGGATAGCATGTTTAAAAATTACACTCTCGACCTGCATAATATTGTTTTCTTTCCATCAATAATGATTTCCTCTAAAATCAGGGATACTCTTTTTGTCAACAATCGTGACTCACTTGCTCCTTCTTTTGCTATATTATCAGGTCACCCCGACATTGGCGATCACTTCGACGAAAGCGTTTCTGTCTTGCGCTATCCGGAATAATTCCTCTACTCTTCTTATTCCGGTCCAGTCTCCATTTCATCTTCCCTTTCGAGTAAGGTTTGTAAGGCTCCAGCTATGGTAATTTGTCATTTTCGTACAGGATCTACGGTTAAACCCACAGTTTTTTTTCATTCCAGTTCTTCTTGATCATGTGATATAATTTCTGCTGCCACCATAGCTATACGATAATTTCTCCCATTCTATTGATTTAATCCTTCTACTAAAGTGTCTTCGTCTGCTTCTGTCCCGTCTCACTTTGCATATTCCTTAATGGCGCTGTCCTAAAGCTCTGATTTCCAAAAATACTAGTGCCGTTGTATATCGGCTGTAATAAAACGAACACCAAATAAACAGTTTTACGGTGTCAACTATCGCTCTCTAGAAAACCGTAAGGGTTGTACCCGCGATGAAGTGTTCTCATCTCGGTTGTGAGGGAACATTATTGGTTTTGGAGGTATCAATCCAAGTTTCAACAGTGCACGTCATAACGAGGCTGAAAATGTATTCTAGATACGCAGTTTTTTATACTAAATTGCGAATTAAAGAGCCAGCGTTACAGAAAACCTTGTAATCTTTTAGTCAAGTAAAATACAATATTTACGCTGTTCCAACCAATTCGTTTGAAAATTTCGTTTAATTACAATGTCTGACATTCTTTCAGTACGGAGTTCCATATCCCCGGCTGTCACTTGTTTCCTAGTAAATAACGTAGCGGCTAACATACTTTCTGTTTCAACCCCCTGTTCAGATAGGGATCTCCCCGCGTTCGCGTGTCAAACGAATAGGACTGTGTCAATGTTTTTTTATTCCAACTCCTCCCCCAATGAATATCCACACTCATGTCAAAATGTCCATAGATGTAAGAATTTATGTTGGATATTTTAATGATATGGATTTATACGTCACTTTCAAGTGCCATTTTTTACTGTCAAACAATTTGTTACAGCAATATTTCATTATTTAGAACACTGCTCGTTTTTTCACCTTGCCCCATCCAGCTATATAATCCATACCATATCGTTGTCCAGTGGAAAATTCCGTCTCATAACTGAGAAAAACAACAGACAAAAATGACAAAACCGAAAATTTTGTATAGTGCGATTCGCCGGCGCACCCGGCGTGAGCCCATTACCTCATCTATTATGTGGAGGAGATGGACTTGGCTGGGATATGTGTTAAGGATGCCGAATGACCGAAGGGGAGCGCTGTTCTTTCTCCCATCAGGGTCCCGAGGACGAGGAAGACCCTCTTATACTGTGTTCCGCTCCTCGAAGCAGAGCTGAGGAATCTGGACATGGTGTGGGAGAAGGTCATTAACGTTGCGCAAGATCGAGCGCAATGGAGAGCTCTTGTTGCCTCCCTATGCCCCTAAGTGGGGTCTTAAGGGAGTTTGGTTTGGTTGGTTTGGTAGGCAAGTTTATCATTTTGATCCATCTTGTTCTTTTCTTCTTCTTTCTATCTACTATTTTATTTTCTTTCCATATTTTTTTTCAAATTAGCTCTCCCATTCCACATTCTTCAAATCAAATTCATAATGATGAATCTTCACTACGTAAATACACAAACCCTCCAAAAATTTCAAATCAAATTCATTTAAGTCTATCAAATGGCATACGACTATCACTACCTAATATTTCATTGATGATGTGCGTTCAGATGATTCCATTTTTTCAATTATTATTTTCATCAGACTAGTTGAGTCTTTGTATCTTCATCTTTGACTTCTCCGTTTCCCGTTTAAAAATCTGCCTGCTACTATTTGATAATTATTCGTGATCTGTCTTTAAAGGTTTGTGAGCTTAAACCCTACGTTTTTCATCCGTATTCTTTGAGGGCATTCAATTGTATGACTTGGTAGATAGTTTCAAATAATCATGAACTAAATAATCAAAAAAGTCAGTGCTTTACGAAGAGCCGATACAGATGTCCGAAACGCGAGTCAAACAATATTCTATACGTTCACAATCGATTGCACATCGAGATAGCAGATGCGTTATTTTCCTTTGAATGTACATTGAGATAACTTTACGACTGGGAGAATTTAAAAGCGATTCGTAAGAATCTTTTATTATTATTCAGAATGAATCCATTCGCTTTGGCGCACAATGCACTTTCATTAGATAAAGTATCTTGATGCTAATGAACCATAATAAATCCTTGAACGTTTCTTGATTATCAACGTGAGAAATTTGTTAAATTTTTCTTGATGTCAATACTTTTATTGCCGACTTTTTTCTTTCCTTTCTCTTCGGTTGTTTTTTTTTCAACAATATCAATGTTCTCCGTTTTGAGTAATATTTGCCATAAAATTTCTTCTACAGTCCTCTATATGACGCCTCTTACAGAAAAAGAAAGTCAACAGATATGTCCACTGTTTTCTTTCTTGGGGATTATCCCTCATATCCCTTGCCAAGAATGGAATACTCTATGATATATTAGAAAAAGGAACAACGAATTTCTTGGTCAACCGTCATTCACCATCCTTAACAAATACTCTGTTCTTACCATGCACCTTCTGTCTATTATTATAGTAGAAGAGATGTGCCTGCGGCAATTTATTCATTTACTTACATTGCACACTTTTCTTGGCATTTCGTGACAGTAATCTTTATTTGAATAGCCCAGAATAGCCGTCTACTCGAATCGTTCTCCGCAGGCCTCATATAGGTCACATCTATGTCAATTTTGGACATCCGATCAGACATTGTATCACACATACCCAATTCTCCACTCAATGGTCACAGATTTTTTTTTTTTTTTTGAATAACAAAATCTGCCACTTTGTATTTTTGAGAAAACTTAGTAACAACGTTTCATGGATAAGTTTATAGTGTCAATGCATCATAAAGTCAGTAAGAGCCATTTTTCTCCCCTTTTGAATGCCTTATAACGCCAGTATATTATACAAACTTTTAAGCCTTCTCATTCATATTTTCATCCACGTTTTATGTGCTTCATTTTTCGAGGTTCGTATATAGTTTGGTGTCCGTATAATAAATCGATCCATCTCCAACTAATCCTCGTACACTGGACCCTGAACAGGGCTGACGTGCAGCAAAAACACCACCACCTGCTTTTCACCCTCATAACCGCAGACCAAAACAACCCTTGCCGCCTGCTTTTAGTCTGCGTTGAATAAACCGCCTCTTGTTTGTATCCACGTACTAGTACGTAGTTCAGTACAAACAAATAGCCTGTATTTGTCATGAAATTGAAACTAAAAACTTGAATAGTTTAATAACTGTAAATTATGCTGGAACCGAAATGAATAGATAAAACAAAAGAACCACCGTTTCCGATGTAACAAATTGAATAGCGGTGTCAGAGAACAATAGATGACATATTATTAAGCAAGAAAACCCTGGAGTGGAGGCCAATAACAGGTCATAGAAACCCTAGGTAAGCCGGTCTCACGATATTAGGAGAGTGGTTGGCAATCTATGGCTCAGAATATCGGTAGATGAAGGCCTATATCCAATACTGGACGAGGGATGGTTGATTTATATGAAGATAGTAGGTAGAGGATATAGAAATAGGTAGAGGAAACTGACCTTCATTACATTTCTCTTCTTCTTTAAGTTCGACTCCTATCGGATGTTGGCGACCTTCTGCGAATAAGTCTAACTGTCCTGGGCAAGTCTCACCAACACTGCAGCCTCTTACACACCAAATCACTGGCGTAGATTCTTAAGCCAAGAGGTTCTTTTACGGCCCATAACTCGCCTGCCCTCTAGATACGGAACATTCTTCGATAGACCCAGAGTTCGAATGCCTCAATCTTATTCAGGGTTGAGACTTTGAGGGTCCAACCCTCCATTGTATACAGCAGCACTGGCAGAACATAACATTTAACAGTTCATTACATTTACCGAAATGGAAATGGGCATTCGTCATCTTTTTGCAAACCAAATTGTTTGATATGGATGTTTCTTACTTTGCGAGCCCAGGACCATTCCACTATACGGCGACGGAGATTGTCTTGTCGTTAGCCAAAATCAGTTTAATATTTTTATATGCAAGGTTTTTCAATATTAAAATATGGACCGATAAAGAACGCCTTCAATTAACCACTTTTGCCATTGAATGTTCAAGCAGTATTTATATTTCTTCCATCGCCATAGATATCTTAATTTGTTTCATTTATCAGTAAGATTTTTAATAATTAATCCATAATACACCTTTTCATCGTCATAATAATATTCTGATTTACTTCGCCATTCAACGAAACACCTGTCTAGTGTTAATTATGAGAAAAGCCACCCTTTCTCTTTGTAATTTTCTGTTCATTGGGATTCCCCATCAATTCCCATTTCTATTATCCCGAAGAATCGCTCTACCCTTACTCTACATACCTACAATGTTATAAACAGGTAAGAATGTTCCCATTTATAAAATGGAAGAGTATGAGGTAGAAAAGATGAAAACAATAAAGAAGGAATATTAAACAAAAGACTCACGGGATTATAAAACACATTCTTTTGTTTTGTGAATGGAACGTTTTGATATTAATTGATTCTACTTATTTTAAAATGTTTCTTTATTGTGCTTTTTGTTTTGTTCAAAAATGTTTTCTATGCTGTTTCTTATTATTTTTTTAAAAAAAGGTCTCATTCTTGACAGCCACTTCACCAAGTAATTTTGCTAATTTACCTATTAAACTGAAGTGAACCTAAACAAAACGCGACTAAGAAATAAAAATTCAAAACACAGCTCTAGTTCTTTAAAAATCATTTCCGATTTTGAACAGTTTTCTCCATAAAAAGTATTGAATTAATTCTTCAAACATATTTTTTGTAACTTTGTACTTGTAATAATAATTGGTCATTTTATCAATTTGAAAAATAAATAAAACAAAACATTGCAGTGTTACATTAATTTTTGAGCCAGAATACTATGCAATTTGTCCATCAAAAGTCGACCATTTTTAGCGGAGAATTTTTGAATTCTAACCGGCCGCAAAATAGGCATACCTATCATGGATCAAAAATTATTCACTTCATACTGCAAAATTTAATGTTGAAGTGATTAATCTTACCACAATAATTCGGTAAAATTTGGGTTTGATGGACGTCTATTAATTCTTTCAACATGTCATAAACTGTATTTAATTCATGTAATAAGTAAAATTATTTTTTTATTCTGGATTAGGTCGAAGTAGAATGGGCGGGTCAGCTAGTTTAAGTAATACGTCAATATTTTTTAACAACTCCTGTACACCTTCAAGTTCCAGAAAAAAATGCATTTTCTCATCACCCTACAATGATTTGACCCCCTTATGATTTCAAATTCTTAAGGAGTTTCTTAATTTCCTATGAACATGTTTATTGTGTAACGTGTGCCTACGAAACCAGTAAAATACCACAAAAAAGCGAGTAAAATTTTCAATTATATATTTTTATAGTTTAGAAAAAAAGGACATAAAAAATAATAGCAGAAATAATAATAATATTTAAGATGTACCAACCCTTTAACGACATGCTGTGGAGTGTCATAAAGGATGTTAAAGAGAATTTTCCAGAGGATCTTCACCCACCGACTTCACATTGTTTCGGAGGAAGCCAAGGTGTACGGGCACTAAATGTTCTCTTGTAAACTTCAAGTGTTCTTGTTAACTTTGTGTTTACATACAAAAGGAAGTTTCACCGTCCTACCGTCATGACAATGTTCTCATATTTTAGTGCATTTCATTTCTTTTATCGAGTTTTCGATAAACACAATTTATCATTTTGTCGATAAAATGCATAAATTTTCTTTCAATTTATAACGCGTACAACAAGTTTGTATATCAATGTATTCTCTATACTTTGATGGAATATTGTTTAGCTGCAGAAGCGAGTAGGTACTTGGTACTTATTACTTCAGAGATGATCATGACCAAAGCATAAGATTTACGGATCTTAATGTCCTCAGAACCTGAGAATTTCTGACCATATCCGTCTTACGGTGAAATTAAACGCTCCAAAATGTCTTCACTATTGAATTAATGAGAACTAAAGACTTGAATTATTCAATACTGTTGTTCGATTTACAAATGGACCAAACCACTACGGGTTTACGACCGTTTTCTACTGTTATTTCGAAGGCTGGCATACTGTGGTCACTTTACATTAACAACGTTCGCTATTTGGTGGTAATAATATTTAAATCTTCACTGGTGTATGTTTCGTAAATTATATGTACTGTCTTATCTTTGTATTAATTTCACTGTCTGTATTTGAATGTTAAAAAAAAAGTCTCCGAAACTCCTAATCATGAGAATTCTCAACACGTTCAACATGTCAAAAAATCCCATGTAGGTATAGTACAAGTAGATATGGAACCGTCAGGTTGACCACTTCACGTCCTTAAATCTCAACTGGTCAGAAAAGGCACAATGAATCTCGGACGCCTTCGAGCGCAATGGAGAGCTCTTGATGCCTCCCTATGCTCCCGAGTGGGGCTTAGGCCCCCGCATTGCTGGTCGGTTTGGGGATGATTCGCGGCGGGCTTGGTTTGTGTGGGGCCGGCTTTTTGGTTTGATTGCTTCGATCGAGCTAGAAGGTCGGTTTCGTGCGGGTCGGGTTTGCTGCGGATTGGTCTCCTCCGAGCTGGCTTACGGTGTGCGGGGGGCCTTAAAGGGAGAATGTATGTAATGTAAGATATTGAACGATTAATGAGATATAGATATAAAAGTTGGAAATTAACAATTGATTTACTATTTTCATTTTATTGGAACATACCGCACCGAATCGATGTCTAAATGTTTTTTTAACGAAAAATTATATGTTTCCTATGAACTATGTTTTGTAATGGATTTGTTCTAGTCAATCTTTCCTATGCAAGCTGACACAGAATGCCGATCGAGGGTTTAAATTATGTTGGCAAAACTACTCAATCGGGAATCAAACCCCGGAAACTTCAAAAACTAACATCAGAACTTTGCCGACATATTCTTATATCTTCGACTCGAGAAATTTATTTCGAATTTTCGAGAAACGGATTTTAATGTGAAATAATTCTTTTAACTCTTGTACCTACCAGGTATGTTATTTCGTTTTCTCAACATGTCTCCCGGTTGATAGAAACAAAACACCCACAAGTTTTGAAGAGATTCAAAGTTTTGGGGCTTTTGTAGATTTAATGAGGTTAATGCACGAAGTTGGAATTTTGTGATAAACGATCATTAAGGAGAAAGTAGATTTTATCCTGACACACGCAAGTTTGTCCTTTCTGTCTTTCTATCTGATTGCGAGCGACGAAATGATAAAACCGGCATGATTAGGTACCTACGTATTTTCAAATCAAAGATTTCACATACAGACTTTAGCCACTTATTTCACAAACATTTGAATTCTGGGATTTTTAATATGATTAGAAATAAGAAGGTTCACCTTTGTCATAGGTCGTCTGTAAAGGTCCCATATTCGATTTAGAACGGGTCAGAATTTTGAAAAAAAAATGTGGTTTTCAATTGAAACTTTAACCCTAAGTTGGCTTGACTCGGACTAGACGGGATGGTTTGACTATCAAATTGCCTCAGGCTTGTAGCTTTGATGGCTGAACTGACAATTTGTGTCGAATTTATAGTGATAGGGAAATATGTGAATGCATCTTCAAACATTTTATATTTATTACTAACCTTTGTTTTACTTTGACATTTAAATTATTATTAGTGGTGTTCCTTAGTAAGAACATGTACGTTCTTACCCATTAGTTAAACAAAAATATGTTATACTCTTTAATTGAAATTTTTATGTTACGAAATGATCAACTTTTTTTAAATTTATTTTATACTCGTTATTAAATAGATGGTTGTTAATTTAAATTTAACGTAAATTTAATTTAAAAATGATACGACGCTGTTTTATAGTCAAACTAAAACTATCAAACAAAATGTAAATGTTGAAGGATACTAACAACCATTTTCAAAAACATCTGAAACGAGGTACTAGGAAAAATAATATATTATTCGCATCTGTTACATAATTAAGTCGCTTAGCCTTTGGTAAAAAATGTAAATAAATAATTATGCTCACTTACTGTGCATTGACTGATTACTGCTTGTAGTGCCGGGTGCTTGTTATTAAATAAGAAAGTAAGTTACGATCCTAAACAATAAAACGAATACTTAGGGGTGAACATACATAGAAGTTCGCATGTTTAACATCAATATAACAATAATTAGTTGAAAAATATTAAGATAATTGATTTTTATTTATTTATTTTTCATTTATTTCCCCCCGTTTTTGGGTTTTAGGGGAGATTGACCTGAAATAGAACCACATTGAAATGTGTTTTTTTCGATCTTTATTGCCAGATTTTTTTGTTTACCAAAAATTGATCGATTATAGTTAGGTATACAAGTGTCTTGAGAATCATCAAACCAATACAAGTTTCAAAGTACGCACTCTGTAAATATTGCTGAAATATTTTTGTAAAAAAATGAACACTTAAATATATAAATTTTTCACTGAAAGCAATGCTTGTTTTTTTTTAAGAAAAGGATGGACAGCACAGGGATCGAACCCAGGATCCTCAGTTTAATCCTCTAGGCTACCGATAACTTCATTATTCTCCCTATACGGGGCAAAAAATCCATTCAGGAGGCAAAAAAAAACCTACAACACTTATTGAATCTGCACATTTCAATGGGGTTTCCACGCTCGCTCATTACCTCTGATGTACGATTGAATACTTCGAAGAAACAATACATATTATCATATCTAACCACAACAATGCGGTAAAGTTTGGTTTTTGAGTCTATTCTTGCAATAATATATTATACAATAACGTAACATGTTTCATATGTGACTTATTTCCTACTACATCGCCATCTCTTGGATTGTTTTTAAAGTCACGCAATTTTTGAGGAGTTGTATTAATTACAAACTTGTGTGACCCGTCGAACTTCTTTCCGCATCCGAATCAACAATTACATGTTAAGGCAAGAAATTATTAGACTTATTTAATTAGGTTTTTTTGTCGTAGACTGTATATAATTCTAGTCCAACTGTCGATTTGTGGAAGAGAAATTATTTCTCGAGACAGATCGGCAGTATCAAGCCGAGATACGTGAGATTTGTATGGCCAGGTCTACATTTTAAACGGTTTTTCAAACTTTGACGACAAAAAACACCAACTTAGAGGCTTCGCAGCATATATGTTCCATATATGGATTTACTCAGAATTCGGAGGAGAACATTTAGTGTGTCTGTGTGTGTGTGTGTGTCCGTCCCCCCCTTATAACTTTTGATTCGCTTGATGCACAGATTTTAAAATTTCATAAAATATTTAATACTTTAAGGATACAAAACTTGTATACTCAGAATTTTTAAATTTTCTTTCAGTCAGGGGTAATCAACCTTTGAATTTTTACTTAATTTTTGCATATATCTCGAAAACTATAAAAGCTAGAACCCTAAAAATGTGTATGTATATAGAAAAATACAATATCTCAAATCCAATTTAATGAAAAAGTTCCAGGATTTCTCAAACTTTTTTTATAAAGCAAAATATTTTTTTTATGACAAATTTACGAGTTTCAATGCCTATATTTCAGAATTTTATAAAAATATCGAAAAACGCCGAAACTCATCAACTAAATAATTAAATTTTCTATAAAAAATACATACATTATATCAGTACATCTCAAACTTTTCTTAACATTTTTTGTAAAAATTTAATTTATTGACGACATCGTTTCATACAATGAACATACCGACTCAGGCCATCGACAGTTGGATCTCATGTATACATGCAACTAGTAGATAGTCGAAATTATTTTTTTATTCTGGGTTATGTCGAAGTTTGACGTGCGGGTCAGCTAGTGTAGTTTAAAATGGCCTTCTCACTTCGCAGACTTCGAAACTCTGATTGAAGAAAGAACTACATTCTTACTTATCCACCATTCAATACTCTTCATTTGTGTCTCCATTATGGTTCACCAACCTGCATGATAAAAAATAAGAACTTAAATTTATTAGAAACAGTAGGTACGTTCGAGGGGGAGTTTCTCCTCACAATGTATTCGTGTCGTTTGAATTATTTTAATTACACTTCGTTTCTGATATCGTATCGTTTCATTATTGTGTTTCTATTTTTATTACCTTCCCCCTCGTTTTGTTTCAACCTGAACTATTTCAGAAGTTGTGTAATAATTACGAGAAAGAAATTTCAGAATAAGTTATCATTTTTTTTTATATTTTTATGGAATTCCAAAGAAACAAAGAAGTTTTTTTTTTAGTGTAGATTTTTTTCCAATAAATTTTGTGAACTAATGTTTTTTATCGTTTATTTTGTCAGTCCGGGGTCCCAGTGTTTTTTTTTCATTTGAAATTTCTACCCGGGGTTGGCCTGTCTCAGATTGGACGGGACCAGTTGAGTGGAAAACATTGCTTCAGGCAATAAGTTCCGCCGCCTATACTGACACCTTTGCATAGAATGATTTTTGACTGATTTTAATGATACTTGGTTTATTGGATTCTTCTCCTCCCCGGATAACAGCATAACCAATAAAACATCGAAAAGAAGCTATAAAATATTATGACATACCTATAATATTAAAGTTAGTATGGAACGGATCTATGAAAAAACCGACAACAACTCCACCTGTGAAAAAATCCATAACAACACAATTTTTATTTACTTTACAACCATTGAATTTCAAAACATTGGTAACAACGCAGATTTTTGATAGAATTTCTTTCATGTTTCAGTTTTTTTTAACTTTCAAACATATCTTAAACGTATTTTTGTATAAAAATTACAAATTCGAAATCAATATTCATAGTAAGAAGGACTACGGGATAATGTCTGTCGGGAAAGCTAGTTATAAATGAAACATAATTAATACAAAATGTCTTGATCAAACGTTTAATAATAAGTTTTATACTAAACAAAAAAAAATATGTCGCTTATGAGAATCTTATGAACAAGCAATGATATGTCAGCTAGACACACACAAACACTATGATATGTCAGCTAGTCACACACAAACACTATGATATGCCTTAGTTACGCTTTATGTTGATAGTACCTAATCATCGACAATTAGAAAGAGAACATTGTTTACTTAATGACATTCTAAATGGCTGTCTATCTAAATAAAATCTACATGGCTGGACATTCTAAAAATACGACACCCCTTAAACAGTTGAGATATTTTTATTCGAATACCAGCTTTCCCGTAAGACGTTGTCCTGTGTTCCTAACTATAAATATTTCATTTAATTTAATTATCATTTGACCAATGTAATTCTGACCGATGCGTCTGTTTTAAACCATCTATATTCCATCCGCATTCTGTCAATCGCATCAAATATCTAACAACTGACTGTTCCTGTCAAAATTTCAAAATTGGAATAAATATTATATGGTAAAAGTACAAATAAGGTTGCCTTCGTAGAGTTTTCTTTAATTTTCTATTTTTCCACCCCAATTTCTTAATTTTTTCTATCATAAGAACCTCCTCCTGACAAAAGTAAACAAAAAAAAAGAATTAGCGAAATTGGTTCAACCGTTTTGGCGTGATGCGATGACCACACAAAATAGGTCCCCATTTTTATATAATACGTAGATTTCCATATTTATGGATCTGGAGTATTTCTTGTATCGAGTTCATTGGTATAATATGACAAAACGTAATAAATTTATTTAAAAGAAAATATATTGTTATTATTTTGGAAATTGCCACTCGAGTAAATTATACGAAGCACGCATGTTGGCAGTTCAGTAGGTATGGCCTATCAAGTCGATATATCTTCAGGGTGATTGGAACAGACAGACAGGGTAACATTACACACTTAACCTCATTTCTAAAGTACAGAGGGCGCGGAAGGCTTTCACCCACCACCAAGACAATTCAGTACCCGTCTAATAAAATTTCACCAAACTTACTTATCCTTCCACAACGACGTTACGACCCCAATAAGGTTTTAAAGGAAATTCTATTGCCAAGTAGACACCCCCAGGTAAAATAATATCATCCCTCTGTATCTTAGGGTGGAACGTACATTTCTCCACCCAATATTGTAATCAGTTTTGACTTTTCTTTGGATTGTAGCGATTTGGAAATTTCTTTAGTTTTTTTATAACTGTATAAGTCGTACGTTCAAATCCTATCACCGACTTTCTAAGATGTTAACGTTTATCTTAAACTAGCTTTCCCGACAGACGTAGCCCTGTGATCTAACTATGAATATGAAATCGAATTTAAAAGAGTTATAAAGATTACTTTTAACCAATGTCATTCCGACCGAAGCATCTGTTTTAAACCACATACATGTTTAATGTCAATGGTTGTCAGGTAAATAAAAATTGCGTTTCTATAGATTTTTTTCACTGATGGCGTTGTATCAAAATTGGTATCATACTATATTTTTTTTATTAAAATGAATCTGTACTCACTTGAAGTGAACACAAATACACTTTTGACAACTTTCGCTGTACGTACGAAAGCCGCCGATTGATACCATTGGACTACCAACCACCTCAACTTGAATATTATATTTTATATTATTTGCTATCAATTTTTTGATGTTTTATTAGTTAATAATTATTCTGTTATCCGGAGCGGGGAAGAAACCAATTAACTAAAAATGATATAAATATGGTCAGCTGATTTCAAGTTATAAATAACGTTCGAACCAGCCCGACTTTCTTTTATTTCTTAACAGCACAATCTTAAAAACTTCTTAGATTGTCTACAATACTGTGTATTTTGAATTGTTCAGGTCATACTTGTCTGTTTTATCTATTTTGATCCCGGATTTTTGCTTTATTAAATCAATTGGTGGTTGATTCTTCTGATTTCTACAAGATAGATCATTCTCTCGTTGCTTGCTCAACCTTCGTTCACTTATTTCAGAATAAGAATGAACATTTTCAAGCCATAAAAATAATAATGTAAACACGGTATACAAAATACTGACACAAGTGATAATTGTAATGAGACCAAGGCTTGTTTTTTTTTTTATATTAAATTTATTTCGGGTTTTATAGGTGGGTGGTATGAAAAAATATTTTCCAAATTTATTATTACTTCTACATACCGAGTTTTATTTTATTTTGATTTATTTCATTTCAATTTTCTCGTAGCGGTTCGCCGAGGGGTGATTTTTTAGGGTTGCAATGTTTTATGGTGATTCCCTTTGGCATGCTAATAATCATTATTTTTCTTTGTTCAGTTCAAGTGCGTGGTAAAATAAAGGAACTTCTTAAATCATCTATAGTCTTCTTTTATTCAAGTCATATGTAGTTACATCCTCTACAAAATATGACTTTTACGAATTGGTTCATCATGTTTCATTTGATAACCTCACTTCTCATAATGCCCGACAGATGTCACGAAAATTTCTTAGTTAAATTATTATATCCAACTTCTTGGCAGTTTCGTATTCCCAGCTCATGACCCGTAGCTTAGCACCTCGTAACTCGTTATGGCGAAACTAGGATCGTAGGTTCAAAACCTGTCGAGGACATGTAAATTTTCAACATGTTCAAGACACTCATTAACGATTAAAGGTTCACACTGAGTCAGAGTAGAATACGGTCGTCAGCCCATAGTGGTCCAAATTTACAATTCCAAATTCAAATCTTTTATGTATGCATAATTTGTACCAGGCTTGTTAAGACCGAGTCCTGAAAATCATACCAAATTCTATAAATTTTTAGATCTTTTTGTTAATTATTTCGTTTGTTCAATTTGTATTCATTCCTGATGACTCCGCTTTGGAAGGTGGTGAGGCAATAAAACTATTCCACTACCTTCGTTTTTGGGCAACGTCAATGAATTCTTTAACACTTCTTCTAAAGAAAGAACGACCTTTCTTGTATGTTTAATAAAAAGACTGAGAAAGAAGATATTATATATTTTTATAAGCCAGTAAATAGGTAGGTACACTAGTCTTAAATATTATAAAAATTACAGCTTTTAATATATTATTTTGAAAAAAAATTAAATAGTTAATTTATGTGTTACCTTTTGAAATCCTATTAAGCCATTTTTTAGGTTATTTTTTTATTAAAATTTATTACTAAAACCTTCTAATAAAAAATACGTTATGATTATTACTTCTTATTTTCATTCAACTTCCTTCAAAGCTTCGTTGTTATTACATTCTGAAATAACTTTCAAAGGAAAACTAATTTATTTCTAACATAAATCAAAACTTGTAACGTTTACTTATGTTTCTATTAAGTAGTATTAATTAAACTATTACGAAAACAATGATTTATTAGAACAATAAACGTTATTATAGTCGAAACTATGGAGGTTTTACGTTAAATAAATATATGAAAAGAAAATAAACTTTATATTCACGTTAATGTGAAATGTCTACGTTTTGTGTTTGAAAATGAAACAAGTTTTGATCACAGAGGGGCTAAATTAAATAAGGGTTTCTACCTATGCATGTGGCTTTTAACAATAAATGTAAATTCATAACGTCTTTATATTTTGACGTTTTTATCATACGTAATTCTCCTTTTTGTCAGTTTTCTTTTTAATTTTTTTCTTGAAATTTCTACTCAGGATTCTCCTCTCTCAGATTGAGGGAGATCCGGGTAGGCTAAAATAAATGAAAAAATAACAACTAATGACTCTAACAATTCATTACTTATGTTCGATTTTTAAATGGAACAAACCACTACGGGCTTACGAGCGTCTTCTACTGTTATTTCGAAGGCTGGCTTAGTGTGATCACTTTACGTTAACAACGTTCGCCATTAGGTGGTAATGTTTGTTACCGAAACTCCTAATCATGAGAATTCTCAACATGTTCAACATGTCGAAAAATCCCATGTATGCAACAAGTAGAAATTTAATAATAGATGAAATATAGAGATAAAAAATCTTCAAATTTTTTGTCGTGAGTAACTTTGTACGACCCCAAAAAAGATGGGCCGATGATATTATCCCAGTCGCGGGCAGAGGGTGGATAAGAAAAGCCCAGGATAGAGGAGAGTGGAAAGGAATGGAAGAGGCCTATATCCAGCAGTGGAGAGATGGCTGAGGAAGAAGAAGAAGAACTTTGTAGAACATTTTAGTAAACAAACATAAATGAAAATAAACAAAAACTTCAGTTTTACTTTATGTGGTTAAAACGTTTTCGGACAACCGTCCATCTTCAGTAATAGTATTGTTAAGGTTACTGAAGATGTTTATTATTACTACGTTTTAACCAATTAATATACATACTCAAGTAGAACTGACAAAGTTTTTTGTTTGTTTTAATTTATGTTTGTTTATAGAGATAAAAGTTGGAAATTATTGAGAACAAGAGAGCAACCATATTTAAAGACTGCGACTGCTTTAAAATAAATGATTTAGGCGATTGGTTTTCCCGGGCAATAATACGGACTGACAATTTTTTACGATACTAGTCATAGTTGATTTATTTAATTATTATAATTTATATTTTTGTTTATTTCGTTTAGTATGTTTTTATGGTAAAATATTAATTACTATTGTATTCGTTTGTATTCCAGTAAATTCTTTATTTAGCATTAATCAACTGGTAAAGTGCTCCATAATGTGACTATAATTAATTATTATTATTTCTTCTTCTTCTTCGCCCTCGCCTTTCTTCCATTATTTGGGGTCGGCTCTCCGTGTCCTGTTTCGCCAAGATTTTCTGTCCAACGCCATCTCTGGCTCCACTTCGCATTATTTTAGGTAATTATTATTTCTATTGAATTGTATTATTTTTTGCCTAATGGTGACACGAAATTCTGATCTGACCGGGAGTCGAAAATGGGACCTGTTGATGTATAAACTAGTGCTTTATACAACGAGGTTACATAAGACCGTCAATACTTAACCTTTATCAAGCTTATAAAAGCATTGCTTAAAAGGAACTCTAAACTATCGAAAACATTGTTTGAAAAGGATTATTAAACCCAGGGAAATGAATGTTGTAAGTTTTTAGCTCATCTATCAAGATGTAACACGTTATTTCAAAGTTTATCATTGTTTATGACGTGATCTTTGATGAATTGATTTTCATCATAAGTTAGGAGCTTTTTCATATTATTTTCCTTTAGAAGATTACTAAATGAAACACGTAATAGAAAGCAATATATGTACAATATGTCGCCAATAATATTCACACAATATTATTTATCACCCCCGTATATTTGTATCCACTAACATAGTTTCGCTCGACCTATTTCATGCATATTGTGTTACTTTTATCGATTATTTCACACCGTTTATTCTATATACAAGAGGGAATGGAAATTCCTAAGCATGAAAATTGTTCAATTACCTTCTCCAATCTTACCGAGAATAATGCATATAAAATATACACTTGAATCGGGACCTGAATAAAATATCAAGAAAAAATCGTCACTTTTTACATTGGTCCTTCGATCCGGCTTTGAAGCAGCGACCTATGGATGAAATAAAATTATTGAGTGTGGTGGAACTTACTTTGACTGACTGAATTTAAGGTTGTTACATGAAATCTAAGGTCAACAGATTTTACCATTACAAAAATTATATTAAAAAAAGTGCCTGTGGAGAATTTTTGGGTATAAGATGGTACTACAGAATCACAAATGATGCTTTTTTTTTCTGGCGCAACCAGCGTAGGCTGTAGACTTCTACCATTATGTGTGTGATATAACGCTACGTAATGTAGTATTTCATAACAGTGTGTTATATAACGTTGCATAATGTAATCTTTCATAACAGTGTGATATAACGTTACACAATGTAATGTTATGTACTGTAATGTAACCCTGCGATGTCATGTTGCATAACCGTGTTTGATATAACGCTACGAAATATAACGTTGCATAACAATGAGTGATAAAACGCTACATAATGGCATGTTACATCTCAGTATGTGATATAAAGATACGTACATAATGTAAAGTTACAAAACAGTGTGTGATATAACGCTACTAAATGTAATGTTACATAACAATATGTGATATAAAACTACGTAATTTAAAGTTACATAACGATTGTGATATAATGTTACTTTATGTTGTATAACTTACCATTGTGTAATATAAAGTTGTATAATGTTATACATAAGTTTATGCATAACATTGTTATAGAACATAACGTAACGTTTTATAACGGTTTGTCATATAATGTTACGTCATGTTGTGTTACAAAATATTGTGTAATGGTGTATCATTGTGTTATAACGTTATGTAATATTATATGATACTGTGCGATGATACGTTGTTAACCTAATGTAACGCTACATAACGGTTTGCCATGTAACGCTACGTAATGTTACGTTTTGTTGTATTACAAAATATTGTGTAATGGTGTGTTAACATATATATCATTGTGTTATACCTATAACGTTATGTAATATTATATGATACTGTGTGATGATACGTTGTTAACGTAATGTAACGCTACATAACGGTTTGCGATGTAACGCTACGTATTGTAATGTAATATAATTGCGTGTGATATAAGGCTATGTGATGTAATGTGACATAAGAGTGTTAGGTATTTGAGATATATAGCTATTGTATGAGATCATTCTTTCAACCGCGCCAACCATAAAAAACCAAGAGTTGGTAAAACGCCATTAATTTGTTTATCGTCGCTTTTTTTTTTAAAGCCGAGACATTTTTAGAACGCACAAAATCTACATGTAAAGAGTATATTGATTCAACTCTCCTACTTTTTACAGGTTACCTTTTACAAAACCTAAATAACCAACACATGCTATACACAATATTATGTTTGTGTGTAGGTGTTTGGGTATACGATTCCCCGTGTTCCCTTATTAAGTAACTAGGAAACGTGCATCCCATGTTCCCGTGTACCGGAAACTCGGGAGGTGTTATCTGGCAAGCGTAGCCTTCTCACGTGGTATTGCCAATACAAGACATGAATATATTATATTATTCCTAGCATAGGTGGGAAAAAGCGGAATACATTTTGCCCTACAATTTATATTTCCGTGATATTTTTTGTAAACAACTTATCTTAATACAGTAACAAGAGCGCTTTTCTGCATTTATAAACACACGAGGAGTTAGCAGAAGGGTGCGCTTATACCAAAAGAATATAGAGTCAGAGCTTGAAAATTGAGTCTCGATCGTTGACTTATGGTCACCAAGGAAAAAACAACGGGAAAGAACTGTCGCCCGCTAATTAGTTCTTGCTCGCATAGCGTCCAATATCAACCATCATGAAAATCTGTACCTACTCTTATTTTCCAGCTCTGGCTCTTTATTCGTTTACGCACCCCAATGAAGCATTCATACAGTTTAAGTGAATTCATCATAGCTTAAGCAAAAAAATTGAAAAACTGAAGTCTGCCTGTGAGACGTCTTTCATTGGGTCGGTCGTGCAATGCCATGAATGAATGATATTGAAAATCATAATCAACCGTACTAATAAATCTATATTCTTCGAATGCGCGCAGAATAAGCAAAAGTTCTACTAATAAAACGAGGAATCAGCTATAACAAGAATAATTTCCATGCCAACTTTATTCCTGGCTACCCCCAGGTATAAGGAAGGAATAGCGAAATTAATGAGACAGACTACCAGTGCACTCTTCATATTTTGACACTCAACTACTTATGAAAACAAACTCGAAGTCGCAACAAGTTCGAGCTGTTAATGAATCGTATCCACCTTCGGAAATATTCGTACCGATTCGTACATACTCGTGATAATTCGCGCACGAACTTTCCCGAGGATCCGATTATTCATACGGAATGTATAGAAACCTAGAAACCAACCCCGTAGTATGGAAGAACCACAAGCTTCATTGATAAATGCGAGGTATCCGAAGTATTCTGCGGTATACTTATGACACGGTATAGGGTTGATTATTAGTAGCGCGTGTTATAAGCGATTTTTGCCGCAGTAACTATTCCCGTCATAACGGTTGTTAAACGCAGTTTTAACAAGTAGGTATGTACCTACCACTTGTCTTTGTTTCACACATGACTTCACTACTCGTAAGTCGAATCTTATAATTATTTGAGTAATTTTTCAAAATTCTACCCAGTAGTTAAGAAATACAGTTCCTTATCAGCATAAATATTTCTAATTAAGTGTCATGTTACTTGAATATCAACCACAATAATGTTTTTTATGCATTGCTTCTTTTCAATGTAATTTGATGTGTCTTCGAAGACAAAATCCTCAGTTTATCAAAATTTCTTATCTCTGAAAAACTTTTAATATAACGCGCAAGGTAAATAAAAGAAATTCCAACAAAACGGACATAAATTAAATACTTTCTTTCTGGGATTATTAAGGGGACGAAATTCGAAAAAAAAACTTTTCGAGAAGACAAATATTTAACTTCTTCGGGTTATCTTCCAGGCGAGTCTCCACCTTTCTCACATTTTCGAAAGTTTTGATTTACATTTTTTATTTCGAGTTTTGAAAATATTCTACCCCCTCATGTCCGCTTACCGATATCAAAATTTACGACCGAATATTTTATTTAAGGGAATGTTATTATCTTTTGGGGAAGTTTTTATTTGTCATACGATAATTTCAAAAAGAAAAGTTTAAATTAAAAGAAAAAATGGTTAGGTTATTTATTGAAATTTGTATAATTAATATGCACCTTCTGTAAAGGGCGTCTTGAGACGAAATCTAAAAAGAAATACATAGGTACCTACTTACGCCTTTAATATTTTTACTATTTTTTATTGTTCAGACCCCGCAGAAAATTCGAATATCGCGAACGAACAACGATAGTTATTTTTCTTCCTACTCTACACTGAAAAATTCGTTCGAAAATTTAAATTGTCAAGGGCTCCTGATATATCTATCTTATTTTTTACCTTCTCACCAAGAGACAAAATGTTGTTTAATATCTTTTAACTAAGCAGAAATACACACCTAGTTTGAATGGTTAAAATGGTACAGAGTGGTCAAAGAGATGGACAATTTGGTCAACTATTGAGCTCTATATATGGAAAAGAGATAGATTATCAAATGGATTGAATTGTGAATTGGTCTAAATTTATTTTTTTATTTTTTATTTTAAAGTATGTATCACTACGGCACCAAACAACTACAAAATTTTTTTCTCATACTTCATACTACCTTCTTTAAAATCCAAACTCGTAATCAATCAATGAGTCAGTCAAATTTCCCTTATCATCCACTTAGGGGCATAGGGAAGCAACAAAAGCTCTCAATTGCGATCGATCTAGCACAATGCTTATGACCTCCTCCCACACCATGTCCAGATCCCTCAGCTCTGCTCTGAGAGGGTTAATAATTAATCCCGTTTTTTTCTTGATCACACGTTCCTTACATTCATAACACAATATAGAACACACATACATTCATAAAGTCTTTTCAGCACATTTCACAAGCATCATCCATCACCAATTTAACCATTCGTAACTGCAAAAAACAAAAATAATAACTACTACGCAACAGGTCGTCCAACTCAGAAGTCTATCTTAAAATTTGCATTAGCGCACTCTCCGATTCGTCAATTCCAACCCGCATCAGCCATTGGTTTACTAGCCTCTTCAAATTCGTTCCCCCGGCGTTCAGAGACTCGGAGATATCCGGCATAATTTTATTGTAAATTCTAGGTCCTAAAAATAAATAAATAAATAAAAAATAAATTTATAAACACAATATGGAAATTTCTTAAACATTTCACGAGCAGGTGTATATTTTAATTTTATCACACTAATCATGCCTTCAGTAGATGCATGAAACTGCTTTGGAGATCGGTTATTGGAGTTCATATGTTTAATTATAATTTTAATCCAGGTAAGTTTACATCAATATTTGAAAAAATTGTTAAGTTAAGAATACATATTATGAAATAATCAATTCCGTTACATAACGTAGATATTTCGAGTGTTATAAACCTACTTGGAAATAATTTTCACCGTAGTTTCTAATCCACCTAAGTAAAACCGACCCTCCATTATCTTACCGGCCATATTTTAGACAGACCAATGCACTTTTATCGATGTATACAACCAGGTTTGGCTACACCGCCATTATATATATAACAGTTAAACGAGAATGGGGAGTGATAGTGAATTGTAGAGTATGGGGAGGTTGAAAATGCTCACATGGATGAAAGGGGGTATAAGGAAGCCCCAGGGGGCAATTCAGGATATGCAGGGCTGATTTAAGAAACGCTTTTACATATCTTCGAGATACGGAGGTTGTAATGTATGAAAGTTATGCAGAAAAACGCACTTTATCATCGAATATCTCACCTTTTATCATGAAAGTTCTAACTTTTTATGGTTAACACGTGTGTTCGTTTAGAGGCGTTATAATCATGGCGCATGAAATACTTGAAAATGATTGCCACTTCGTCGTTATTTTCAAGCCGCTATCCCTTGAGTCTTAATCCTTGAGTTTTGACATAAAATTTCAATAAACAATTCCACTTAGTCTCATGCTATTATCAACAAAAACACTACAACTATGTTTTTAGGTACTGTAAGGCACTGCCCTAACTGAAAAGTGATCGCGCGACTATGCGATGAGCGATCATACAATGTTCTCTTTTTGAACGATCCGTCCGTGTTTGAATATAATATGAAACTCGACGTAATAGAAAAATGCTCAATAAAAAACTTTTCAATACTCAAAATGCATGTTCAAAAACTTACAAATTTTAGAAAAATATTAGTTTATGCTAATCATTTGCAGTAAACTCTATTGATTTTAACGTTATTTTCATATTTTCTTGGTACAAACAAACTTTAATTGAATAATTTCACATAGTGTGAATGATGTAATGCTAGCTCCATCTATCGATTTTAATTAAAAGTGAAAACTTTATCAATATTTTGCATATTACTGATAGATTACTCCTTTGGATTAAGTTGATTATTAAACCCCATATTTAAAGCGTATTGAGACTTGTAAATGAGAGTCTGCGAGGAAGGCAGGGGAAATGCCATGTACTTACCTATTTTATGAAATTTTAATAAACTCCCTCTGTTGAAAAATTAATAAACTTAATACCACTTTTGAAAATTTATCATAACGGGACATCAAAGCATTCAGGGATAGCTTAAGGCGTAATAATCTAAATAGATTTTGTGATAAATTTCCGACACTGGAGGCGCCCCTTCTCCCGCAGGAAGAGTAATGGCCCTGGTACAGGACTGATACACACGTGACTCACCGTCTAGCCGACCTGTCTAGGATGCTCTCTGTCCAATTCCTTTTTTGTTTGCGAAGGTGGATGAAACGATTGCCTTGGAGGAGATTGCACAAAATACTGGAAATAGGTACCTACCTACCTGCTGGGTTAAGTTGGGGTGTTATATTTGCACAGCGAATTGTGGTTTCAATCAACAGTGTTGTTTGTATAACACGACTTCGGGTATATGAGATTGTATTATATGAATTGTTTACTATTTGTAGTGTAATTTGAAAAAAAAATACAAAATTTTATGTAAATTTTTGGTTCGCATGTCAAGGAAAGTCGATGGGAATGAAGAAAAGTATTGACTGCTTCTAAAAAATCACCTATGTAGTATTAATTACTTTGTCAGGCAAGCACCTTTTTTTCGCGAAAATAATAGGCGGAGCTTTGTCTCTTTCCATCTCATTGTTTTAAACTATTATGGGATAGCGAATAACAATAATTTGTACTTTCAAGTGACTTTTGAACAGGGAAGGTTTTTTTATCAATCATCGTTGGTCATCCGAAACTCACTAGAGATTGGGTGATTACTGATTACTGATCATTGTACATATACAACATCTTTTGCAAATGCATCTTTAGCTTATTTTTGTATGTAATTCTGCTCAATTGTTATTTTTTTTCTATGCAATCATTGATACAAAAACTCTCTCTCTTTGATTTACCTTCTTTTTTTCTCTACTTTTATTTTCTCTCACTCTTCAATGCATCTCATGCTTTTTCATTCCATTTTCTGTTTCTTTAGATTTATTACCCCCACGCACCTTTTCTTCTATAACATAATAATTGTTTCTACAAATCTGGATTTTAAAATATATGCCTTCATAATTTGGCAGTGTGTTTTTGTTTATAATTTAATATTCTTACTTAATCTAAAATACCCAAAATAATATACAATATTAATATTCGAATAACCCTTCTCTCTTATAATACAAATCCTAATATTATCGTGAAACCAAAATTCAGCCGTAACAAAGCGGGAACAGGGGTGAGATTCTCAAAATAGAAATCAGAGGTGAACTGAATAGAGACATTGTCGATACGTTCAACAAAATCGATAAAATCTAAACTATTTTTATATAAAGTCGTGTAGACCCAATCATTTTGTAAAAATACCTTTTTTTATCGGAGTGTTCAATCTATTATTTATCGATTTTTCATTAGGGGGGTAAATAATCAGCCCCTTTCTAGTCAACGATTTAGTTATTTTGGGCTACGTGGACTGTTGTTGAGTTGTTGTTTAGTGTTGAAATTAAACCTAATTTAGGAATTCGGAATATTGTTCCATGCTTTTGAACTTAACGGTGATATAATGTTTTAGGAATTGATTAATTTCTAATATAATGACGTATTTATGTTTCAACTCATATTTTCGACAGTCTTAGTGAAAGATGGACCATAATCCCGAGCCAGTCCAGTTTTCTACTTCTTCTTCACGTGTCTTGCTGGGTTCCCCGAATGTCGGCTATCACTCGAGAGTATCTTTCCCTATCTTGTGTAGCCGCAAAAAGCGCACCGACCGTTCTGGTTCCAGTCCAATCCCGGATATGGCGGAACCAGAAATCTGTATTCGGCTCACACCTCTTCAACCCTCTATTCCGCCCTTCAAAATCAGGTGCAGGAGATCGTACTTCTCTCCCCTGAGCACATGTCCCAGATAGGACACCTCCGGACTTTGGTGTCAGTCAGCAACTCTTTCTCTCAACTCTTTCTCTCTGGAGCACATTTGCATTGCTAACCATGTCCGTCTATCAATGCATCCACATTTCGAATGCCTCTAGCCGGTTAATTGTGCTACCCTAAGGGTCCATGACTCTACAAGTCGATTATTTACATAAAGAATATCGATATTTTGATTTATCGAAACTTTTGTCCATCCCTGTAGTGTAGGTTAAAAGTAGGTACCGTATCGAAATTGACAGCGTTATTGTGATCGAAATTGGATCGATATTGCGATGAAAATGGACAGTAACCCACGAACTGATAAGGTTCGCGAATGACAGCTTGATGCAGGCAAATCCAATTATAACCAAAAAGAGCGACTCCTTCATTGTTCCAAAACCAAGGGACACTTGGCAACGATGGCTGTATAAATTATAGTGTGAGGCTTTTGGATCAATGGATCAACATTGCTCCCACCTACTCCTGGAACGAGTTCTCAGTGCACAATCAACATCCCCCACGGCAATGGCATCAAGAACCATAGGCCAGCCCGAACGGCAGAGGCCTCTCAGTTCGTTTGGTATAAATGTACCTACACTAAAATATTGTCAAAGGGTACGGAATGCGATAGAGGTGGTTTTAACATGTCTATAAAATTAGTAATACCATGTTTCAAGATCTTTAAAAAGGCAGGGGATCTTAAGAGATCGAGTTGTCATAAAACGGAAAAATATAATTTCCTAATAATGCGTTTAGAAAAAAAAAGAGTCAAAATCGGCTATAAACGTACCAGAAACTATAAACAATCCGTACTTAATCATTATTCTGAATAAACAAATTGTTTCCATCCGAAAAGCAATCATAATATTTTCTTAACTTATTGATAGAATAAATGAAAATGTTAGCACGTAATATTTATTTCAACACTATTCCCCTAACAACTTTTTTATTTTCTCGGATATTTATAATATTGTCAGAAAGTTGGACCATTAATAATTTTCTCAAATACCTCGAACCCTTCTTTATAATTTTTTTGTTCATATTTTATTCTTTGTGATAATAAAAGAATAAAAGTTTTCCTGAAAAAAAAAATGATACAAAATCGTTTAAGAATTCGAATATAAAAATACCATCTATAAGGACAAAAACATCAACATATTTATAAGTAGTAGCCAGCGAAGAATGTGAGTATGAAGGAGTTTTTTTTTTAAATCGTCTGCATTTTCTTTGATGCCGCTACAGCTCAAACCGAGTTCATTGAGAATCGAGAATTCATCCGACCACTGACTGCCCCATGGCTTCTAAAAATGTCGTCTGGGTTCTGGATTGCGCCTTTCCCCAGCACCCCCACCACTTACTCGCTCAACAGTACAGAGGCAAAACCCGTCAAATCTTTTTGCTGAACTCTGTATGAAAGGTTTCCAGTCCTTGTCCGAGGCGTTGTGTTTGGTTTCGTAATAGTGTTTTAATAAGTGTTTTTTTTTTACTAAACAAAATCTGCGTACCAATATTTTCAATGTCAACGGTTGTCAGGAAAACAATAATTATGTTGCTATAGAATTTTTCATATATGACATTAGCGTTGCAGGAAATTCGTTCCATACCAACTTTTATATTATTTCTTATCCATTTTTTCAACTAATTATAACTTATTCTGTTATCCGGAGCGGAGAAGAATCCAATAAAACAAACATTGGAAGAATCTATTCGGGTTATCTCGTGTTTGCACTAACCCGACTTTCTTTTATACTATAGATTAGGAGAAATTTGATGCTATATTGAAGATCGTTTGAAAAAAAAACGCTAGTAAAACATGTTCATAAATGATTTTCTCATGTTTCAGTATTTTTCTTGGCTGTTTCAAAGCGTAGTTTTATCGTGCCCAACTTTATAAGATTATCAACGTTTTTAATGAAATTATGTGAGGAAGACCATTTGCAAACAGCAGACCACGTCGTCAAAGTAATTAGATAATATTACCAAGTAGCATAGTAGATGAAGTTCCCGCAGGGCTGAAATAACTAACAGTATACTACCACATTATTATGGTCACTATTTTTTTTTCATTTCTATTTTGGGTGGCAGCATCAATTAAACCGTATTTACGTATCTTGCTTTTCAATAATTGAAGTATATGTATTCACGTTTTTTTATGTGGCTTGCACCATAGACCCATTAAGGGCACTTGGGTACGTCATAGAGTGCTTAATAACAATAAGAATCAACAAAAAAATTACAAAACATACAATCTTTAAACAAGACTTAGGTACAAAAGTTCAGATGTAAAGGATTTGAAATTAGAAAGAGTAATAATAGGTCCTCTATTATAAAGTGCAACTACGTCGTTTTTTTTTGTTATCTTGTTTTTCTTTGATTTGGCCATGTTTGTCTGTTTTCAAAGTTATTTCTCTTATGACGTTGATTCTCAAATGTCTTTCAGTCTTTTAGATCCTTGTGGCTGAATTTTTAACGTGATGTCATTTTTTAAGAGAGTCTGATCTATTATTTCTTATCGGCATACAGTTTGCTAAATTTAAATTGAACGGAAAAAAAGTTATTAACTTCATAACTAGCAAAATAATATACCAGTCTTGCATTACGCTGTTGATTCGGATTATCGGGCTTGATTGGTAGCAATGAGATTTATACTAGAGATGCAATCGAGTCTAAAAAATGGCATGTAAAAAAGTGTGCCACCACCGAAAATGTGCCACGCTCGTGTTTTAGTCGTTGACAACAGCTCAAGCTTGACAGTTGTGTCCGCGGTAATACGGTGTTCTTGAAAATGGTGGATTTTGTGGTGAAAAAAAGTCGTTCCTCAACAGAAATCAATATAGGAAAATCCTTTTATCAAAAAGGACGTATTTTATATATTTTAGTGCAAATTATTGTGATAAAATGTTTAAAATATAAAAATATATTTGACAATTATTTTTGTTTTATTAGTAAGGCCCACATCACACTACGGGTGCATACCGAGGGGGGTAAAAAAAAACCGCGTCTGTATGAAACGCGTAGATACATTTTTATTTGAATTTGTAACCCAGCGGTTCAGTCGACGGCTTTCTTACTACAGCATACGTCATGGGCTCGAATCCCTGTGCCGACTATTTCCACTTTCACAACACAACTCTTCCATAGTGTGTGCAAGTTTCCAAATGTATTTGTGTTCACTTTAAATTAGCCTAAATTCAATTAAAAAGATACACCCGTACGCGGCGTATGCAACAGTGTATATATGTACAAATAGGTATATATTTCTAGATTTTTTTTTTTATTCTATCAAGGTTTTTTTTTTATCAATTTATTTATAAAAAAGAATACAACTTATATTTAAACAGAGTGCTCCCTAATTAAAATTATATATGGAATTTAAGGATGTTCTGCAAACAGAGGTTTTCCACTTTCAATGAAATTTTTTACGAAATCCATCATACAACTGAGAAATCGCCAGCGGTTTTTCCCACAGTACCGTATTTCTGACGGTTCTCGTTTAAGCTGTGTGTATGATCCCTTACCTAGCCGGACGAAATTTAGAAGCAAGTACACTATAACTAGTGTTTTAATAAAAAGGGTCATTTTTGATTCGAATAATTAAATCATTTTTTCCATTTTCGAAAAATATTTTTATGAATGTGCTTTTAAACTGTTCGTTGTCTGCCTCGCATTAATAAAGACGAGAGATCTTTGATAAGCATGATCGAGGTCTATGGGAGGAATTAGCCACCGAAAGAAGGCCTTCCATGTCAAACGAACCTTCTTGCCAAAATTCAGGCAAAAATAAAACTCCGAAGGTCCGAGACCGGCCCAATTTCGATGCGACCTCACGCCTCGAACAGGTACCAAAAAGGGGGCCGAAATTCGGCTATCAGATATAGTGTATATAGACAAACGGAAAAGGTTCCTGATGGTGTACAGACTACAGGGGCTGGAAGCTATCTTTTAACTATCTGACTCTTGACTCTAAATGCCTAAACGTACTTCCAGCAGAGACTCTAAATAGGACAGGATTTTACTTCGCGAAAATTATGCCACGACTAGCTGCAGTCAAAACGATCCTGCCTATTAACAATTTTAATGTCTATCTCGCGTGCATTTAATTATTATCGAGCTCAATATCAAAATAAACGTTCAATTACTTTATAAACGAACAAATCAATCAACCTTCTAGTCACATTACGTACGGGCTGTCATTTAAACCGCAAGTTCTTCCTCATTGGAATTCCAAATCGCTCAACTGCTTCGGTCTTAGCGCGCGACCTTTTCGCCAGTGAACCTCATGAACTGAGCTGAAAAGCGTCCAAATCAGCAACAGCCCATTCTCATAGACAGTCATGTGGGGAAGGTCTTCAGCTTACGCCAACAGCCCTCCTACACATACCGGTTTTATAACTTTACGTTTATCACGGCGGCGAAAACTAAAATACAAACTCTATCTGTGCGCGGACAGACGCGAACTTTTAGTAAACTCATTCATAGCTCGACTGAATAAAATTACTCTCACGGGGAACAAACACACCAATGTACCTACTTTTACAAATGAAAATTCTACACTAAGCTTACTAGAAGGTTCTAAATATGAAATTCTTAACCGGATTCAAAAATAAACATTAAAGATAGGTCACACCACTGGTATCGGAAAATGGGGTAACCCGCGAATGACAGATAACAATTTGCGACGTGTGTTTGACATGTGACGTGTGAAAATAATACAGGGAGGTACATGCTGCAATACAATAAGCCCAATGGCACACAGAGATCACAAATATTCATAAATATGCCGTATCGCGTCGGCCATATATCTCTCATCTAAAACCACATCGATCAATTTGCTCATAAGCATGCTTGGCGGGGGCAACCAAGCAACAAACAAAATACAACATAAAAATATATCTCTGTGCCCTATCATCGTCCTGGGGGTAGCTGCCAGCGACGAAACAAAAACACTCTAATAAAAATATGGCCACTCACCCGAAATTCAGCATACCTTCAAAATAAAAGCACACAGCACAAAAGCAAATAAACACGTCACATTCACACATATGAGGTATGGTCTGTCACTTGTCCCTTTCCAACCACGCCACGCCACCCCGGATCGGGACATCTTCAATAAATAATAAACCATAATTAAACGGAAGGTTTAATTATTGACAAACGCGGGACTCTAAACAGAAAAACTCTAAATATGTGACACACCATAGCTCAATCGTCAGACACTTCCAAATTACTACAGAAACTATAAAACGCGACGGAAATAATTATAAATTGATTAACAAGGAAACAAAATTGCGATAAACTATAGGCGGAGAGATGTTTTCTGAACGAGAACTGATATTGAACTGAAGTCCAAAAAAAAATCAAAGCATTCATCTCAAAACTGGAGAATTTGCCTTCTATACTAATCGCTGTAAACAATAAAACATTTAAATGGTTTCCTGGACATACATTCAGTGCGTAAAAATTCCAAACTTTCTAATCCGGCATAAACAAATAAGCAACTGTTTTTCAAACTGTTTACCATCGCGCTCCCAAACTTTCAAATAATGACTTAACAATATTTTGAATAACAAGATATGAATAAATCCCTCACATCAATTCGCCAATCCTTTTTTTATTCAAAATATTGTTTCTTTTATTTCAACTTTAAAAAATATATTGTACCAATCGACCATTACAAAAAAAAATAAAACAATTCCACCCTCTCTTTAACGATTGTACAATATTTTTTCCTTATTCTATAATTCTCAAATATTAACAGTTCTTATTATAACCTTCACCATATTATAATGTCATAAACACTCAAAATTCGCTAATTTAAAAAAAAATCACCTTTCATACAACAGGTGGTAAGTTTTAAAATGTGTTTGCCAAAGATTTCAATATGTGGCCTCCAGAACTAATGTAAATTATAATTTATTCAATCCCTTGCCATTTTTATAAGTAAATCCCCAAAAAAAAAAATATCTGCTACTAAAATAAATTACTTTTGCTAAAACATTTTAAGAACCATCGTTGATGTACACAATACGATATTATTATTGTAACTACGGCCAATTCTCGGATTTGTCAATTGTGAGGGTTAAAACACAGTTCATTATTCTCTGTCTTAAAATAAAAATAATATTAATATTTACAACCAGATATGCACTATACCAAATTTTGTTATTTATGTATATTATAAAACAATGGCTTTCTTTTAAACTGCCTACTTGAGGTGATTCCTCGAAAAAAAAATACCTACAGATGGTTCATAAAATTTGGAAGCTAATTGATAATAAAGATTGTTACAAATTTACGAAGGTTAATAATTCTTATTGTTTATTGAAATAAATAATCTATGTACCTTAATGTTATAATCTCTACCTACATATCTTTCCTAGCAATATTGAAACTTAATTTATTTATTATTAATATTATTAATTATTTATTTATTAACTATTACGATCCATTAATATTCTACGTCTATTTTTTTATACATCGCTGTTCATACCCAAAATACATTTCTTTATAATTACTCCTATTCTTATCTTATCATGTTTCTTAAAAATTATACCTATAACTTTAGACTCTCTTTTATTGGCCTTATAATAATAAATTAAATATCTATCATATACCTAGTATCGGCTTAACATAACCTACAATCTGAGCAATTCCAAAACCAACACGTTTCAATTTATCTATTAAAATCCTATGTTATAAAAATACAAAATAATTTTATACCTCGAGCTGAAAAGGTAATCGTCGTACGTAGGTATATAATATGCAACTGCTCAGTCTATACACAACTTAAGTTCAAGCAAGCGTTCATAAATAAATATCATATGTCAAATTCCTATGTGCTAATTATTTTTCTCCCAAAATCTAACATTACAAAATATTCAAATATTTACAAACAATTTCTCTTCTCAACCACGTTTAACATTCAAAGCCCGGTAACTAATCATTATTCCTCATATCTACAAAAATTGCTTGAATTCTATAACACCACTCAAAACATATTATTCTTAATAAACAAAAAATACACTTTCACATCAAACTAACTAGCTCAGAAAATTTTAAACAAAATTGAAACTAGAAAAAAAAATTTTTTTATCAAACAAAAATTTTTTTGTAAAAAAAATTTAAATTTATTTTATTCCAGGGTCTAACTCTAGGTTCTTTAAATCTGCTCTGTGTTATAACAGAACTAACGTTGGGCGCCATTTGATAAGCATGATCGAGGTCTATGGGAGGAATTAGCCACCGAAAGAAGGCCTTCCATGTCAAACGAACCTTCTTGCCAAAATTCAGGCAAAAATAAAACTCCGAAGGTCCGAGACCGGCCCAATTTCGATGCGACCTCACGCCTCGAACAGGTACCAAAAAGGGGGCCGAAATTCGGCTATCAGATATAGTGTATATAGACAAACGGAAAAGGTTCCTGATGGTGTACAGACTACAGGGGCTGGAAGCTATCTTTTAACTATCTGACTCTTGACTCTAAATGCCTAAACGTACTTCCAGCAGAGACTCTAAATAGGACAGGATTTTACTTCGCGAAAATTATGCCACGACTAGCTGCAGTCAAAACGATCCTGCCTATTAACAATTTTAATGTCTATCTCGCGTGCATTTAATTATTATCGAGCTCAATATCAAAATAAACGTTCAATTACTTTATAAACGAACAAATCAATCAACCTTCTAGTCACATTACGTACGGGCTGTCATTTAAACCGCAAGTTCTTCCTCATTGGAATTCCAAATCGCTCAACTGCTTCGGTCTTAGCGCGCGACCTTTTCGCCAGTGAACCTCATGAACTGAGCTGAAAAGCGTCCAAATCAGCAACAGCCCATTCTCATAGACAGTCATGTGGGGAAGGTCTTCAGCTTACGCCAACAGCCCTCCTACACATACCGGTTTTATAACTTTACGTTTATCACGGCGGCGAAAACTAAAATACAAACTCTATCTGTGCGCGGACAGACGCGAACTTTTAGTAAACTCATTCATAGCTCGACTGAATAAAATTACTCTCACGGGGAACAAACACACCAATGTACCTACTTTTACAAATGAAAATTCTACACTAAGCTTACTAGAAGGTTCTAAATATGAAATTCTTAACCGGATTCAAAAATAAACATTAAAGATAGGTCACACCACTGGTATCGGAAAATGGGGTAACCCGCGAATGACAGATAACAATTTGCGACGTGTGTTTGACATGTGACGTGTGAAAATAATACAGGGAGGTACATGCTGCAATACAATAAGCCCAATGGCACACAGAGATCACAAATATTCATAAATATGCCGTATCGCGTCGGCCATATATCTCTCATCTAAAACCACATCGATCAATTTGCTCATAAGCATGCTTGGCGGGGGCAACCAAGCAACAAACAAAATACAACATAAAAATATATCTCTGTGCCCTATCATCGTCCTGGGGGTAGCTGCCAGCGACGAAACAAAAACACTCTAATAAAAATATGGCCACTCACCCGAAATTCAGCATACCTTCAAAATAAAAGCACACAGCACAAAAGCAAATAAACACGTCACATTCACACATATGAGGTATGGTCTGTCACTTGTCCCTTTCCAACCACGCCACGCCACCCCGGATCGGGACATCTTCAATAAATAATAAACCATAATTAAACGGAAGGTTTAATTATTGACAAACGCGGGACTCTAAACAGAAAAACTCTAAATATGTGACACACCATAGCTCAATCGTCAGACACTTCCAAATTACTACAGAAACTATAAAACGCGACGGAAATAATTATAAATTGATTAACAAGGAAACAAAATTGCGATAAACTATAGGCGGAGAGATGTTTTCTGAACGAGAACTGATATTGAACTGAAGTCCAAAAAAAAATCAAAGCATTCATCTCAAAACTGGAGAATTTGCCTTCTATACTAATCGCTGTAAACAATAAAACATTTAAATGGTTTCCTGGACATACATTCAGTGCGTAAAAATTCCAAACTTTCTAATCCGGCATAAACAAATAAGCAACTGTTTTTCAAACTGTTTACCATCGCGCTCCCAAACTTTCAAATAATGACTTAACAATATTTTGAATAACAAGATATGAATAAATCCCTCACATCAATTCGCCAATCCTTTTTTTATTCAAAATATTGTTTCTTTTATTTCAACTTTAAAAAATATATTGTACCAATCGACCATTACAAAAAAAAATAAAACAATTCCACCCTCTCTTTAACGATTGTACAATATTTTTTCCTTATTCTATAATTCTCAAATATTAACAGTTCTTATTATAACCTTCACCATATTATAATGTCATAAACACTCAAAATTCGCTAATTTAAAAAAAAATCACCTTTCATACAACAGGTGGTAAGTTTTAAAATGTGTTTGCCAAAGATTTCAATATGTGGCCTCCAGAACTAATGTAAATTATAATTTATTCAATCCCTTGCCATTTTTATAAGTAAATCCCCAAAAAAAAAAATATCTGCTACTAAAATAAATTACTTTTGCTAAAACATTTTAAGAACCATCGTTGATGTACACAATACGATATTATTATTGTAACTACGGCCAATTCTCGGATTTGTCAATTGTGAGGGTTAAAACACAGTTCATTATTCTCTGTCTTAAAATAAAAATAATATTAATATTTACAACCAGATATGCACTATACCAAATTTTGTTATTTATGTATATTATAAAACAATGGCTTTCTTTTAAACTGCCTACTTGAGGTGATTCCTCGAAAAAAAAATACCTACAGATGGTTCATAAAATTTGGAAGCTAATTGATAATAAAGATTGTTACAAATTTACGAAGGTTAATAATTCTTATTGTTTATTGAAATAAATAATCTATGTACCTTAATGTTATAATCTCTACCTACATATCTTTCCTAGCAATATTGAAACTTAATTTATTTATTATTAATATTATTAATTATTTATTTATTAACTATTACGATCCATTAATATTCTACGTCTATTTTTTTATACATCGCTGTTCATACCCAAAATACATTTCTTTATAATTACTCCTATTCTTATCTTATCATGTTTCTTAAAAATTATACCTATAACTTTAGACTCTCTTTTATTGGCCTTATAATAATAAATTAAATATCTATCATATACCTAGTATCGGCTTAACATAACCTACAATCTGAGCAATTCCAAAACCAACACGTTTCAATTTATCTATTAAAATCCTATGTTATAAAAATACAAAATAATTTTATACCTCGAGCTGAAAAGGTAATCGTCGTACGTAGGTATATAATATGCAACTGCTCAGTCTATACACAACTTAAGTTCAAGCAAGCGTTCATAAATAAATATCATATGTCAAATTCCTATGTGCTAATTATTTTTCTCCCAAAATCTAACATTACAAAATATTCAAATATTTACAAACAATTTCTCTTCTCAACCACGTTTAACATTCAAAGCCCGGTAACTAATCATTATTCCTCATATCTACAAAAATTGCTTGAATTCTATAACACCACTCAAAACATATTATTCTTAATAAACAAAAAATACACTTTCACATCAAACTAACTAGCTCAGAAAATTTTAAACAAAATTGAAACTAGAAAAAAAAATTTTTTTATCAAACAAAAATTTTTTTGTAAAAAAAATTTAAATTTATTTTATTCCAGGGTCTAACTCTAGGTTCTTTAAATCTGCTCTGTGTTATAACAGAACTAACGTTGGGCGCCATTTGATAAGCATGATCGAGGTCTATGGGAGGAATTAGCCACCGAAAGAAGGCCTTCCATGTCAAACGAACCTTCTTGCCAAAATTCAGGCAAAAATAAAACTCCGAAGGTCCGAGACCGGCCCAATTTCGATGCGACCTCACGCCTCGAACAGGTACCAAAAAGGGGGCCGAAATTCGGCTATCAGATATAGTGTATATAGACAAACGGAAAAGGTTCCTGATGGTGTACAGACTACAGGGGCTGGAAGCTATCTTTTAACTATCTGACTCTTGACTCTAAATGCCTAAACGTACTTCCAGCAGAGACTCTAAATAGGACAGGATTTTACTTCGCGAAAATTATGCCACGACTAGCTGCAGTCAAAACGATCCTGCCTATTAACAATTTTAATGTCTATCTCGCGTGCATTTAATTATTATCGAGCTCAATATCAAAATAAACGTTCAATTACTTTATAAACGAACAAATCAATCAACCTTCTAGTCACATTACGTACGGGCTGTCATTTAAACCGCAAGTTCTTCCTCATTGGAATTCCAAATCGCTCAACTGCTTCGGTCTTAGCGCGCGACCTTTTCGCCAGTGAACCTCATGAACTGAGCTGAAAAGCGTCCAAATCAGCAACAGCCCATTCTCATAGACAGTCATGTGGGGAAGGTCTTCAGCTTACGCCAACAGCCCTCCTACACATACCGGTTTTATAACTTTACGTTTATCACGGCGGCGAAAACTAAAATACAAACTCTATCTGTGCGCGGACAGACGCGAACTTTTAGTAAACTCATTCATAGCTCGACTGAATAAAATTACTCTCACGGGGAACAAACACACCAATGTACCTACTTTTACAAATGAAAATTCTACACTAAGCTTACTAGAAGGTTCTAAATATGAAATTCTTAACCGGATTCAAAAATAAACATTAAAGATAGGTCACACCACTGGTATCGGAAAATGGGGTAACCCGCGAATGACAGATAACAATTTGCGACGTGTGTTTGACATGTGACGTGTGAAAATAATACAGGGAGGTACATGCTGCAATACAATAAGCCCAATGGCACACAGAGATCACAAATATTCATAAATATGCCGTATCGCGTCGGCCATATATCTCTCATCTAAAACCACATCGATCAATTTGCTCATAAGCATGCTTGGCGGGGGCAACCAAGCAACAAACAAAATACAACATAAAAATATATCTCTGTGCCCTATCATCGTCCTGGGGGTAGCTGCCAGCGACGAAACAAAAACACTCTAATAAAAATATGGCCACTCACCCGAAATTCAGCATACCTTCAAAATAAAAGCACACAGCACAAAAGCAAATAAACACGTCACATTCACACATATGAGGTATGGTCTGTCACTTGTCCCTTTCCAACCACGCCACGCCACCCCGGATCGGGACATCTTCAATAAATAATAAACCATAATTAAACGGAAGGTTTAATTATTGACAAACGCGGGACTCTAAACAGAAAAACTCTAAATATGTGACACACCATAGCTCAATCGTCAGACACTTCCAAATTACTACAGAAACTATAAAACGCGACGGAAATAATTATAAATTGATTAACAAGGAAACAAAATTGCGATAAACTATAGGCGGAGAGATGTTTTCTGAACGAGAACTGATATTGAACTGAAGTCCAAAAAAAAATCAAAGCATTCATCTCAAAACTGGAGAATTTGCCTTCTATACTAATCGCTGTAAACAATAAAACATTTAAATGGTTTCCTGGACATACATTCAGTGCGTAAAAATTCCAAACTTTCTAATCCGGCATAAACAAATAAGCAACTGTTTTTCAAACTGTTTACCATCGCGCTCCCAAACTTTCAAATAATGACTTAACAATATTTTGAATAACAAGATATGAATAAATCCCTCACATCAATTCGCCAATCCTTTTTTTATTCAAAATATTGTTTCTTTTATTTCAACTTTAAAAAATATATTGTACCAATCGACCATTACAAAAAAAAATAAAACATCTTTTTCAAAAGGTTCTTAGACAATTCTGACAAATACATTCAAATCTCATGCACAAAAAGAAATTTCTATTAATGTGTACCGGTAGAAGGTGACAGCACTTAGCCGTTTGGCGTATTATGTGTGACAAAGACAAAAATATTCGTCAGTAATGCTTGATTGCATATTTTTATTTAAGTTCAACTTCAAATTTACTCGTGATGCTACTTTCAAACTAAAAATTGTATGGAATTGCATCTCCAGTATAATATCTCATTGATTGGTAGGTAATTAAACAGGTTCTCATCTAGTTTCCTATTGCTTTACAGACCTCTATGTAACTGTCGCACGTACAGAAGCAGAACAATGTCACTTTTACAATTCATAAAAAAGGAAGAATGTCCCTTTAAATATTTGTAAAAAAGAAGATTAATTATAGTCTGCCACTCACGTAAGAGGTGGCCATTAATTGAATCCGCGCAAGATCTGGAATATCACTATCAAGATTCTATAAAAAAAATGTTTTTTTTTGACAACTATAATAACAATATTACTTATTATATTGAAGTAAATGCAGTAGATTGTATTTAAAAACACTCTTGCTCTGGGATTTTTCACGGCTCTGGGAAGTAAAAATCTAACATCAGATTTGTATTTTAGTCCTGGTGGGTTCCTCTTGAAACTCAACTCTTTCAATTTCGAGCGTCCATACTTTTAGTTCTATAAATACTTACTTGTATAAATCCTCATTTATACCATTTTTTTCGTAAAGAAATTCTGGATTTAAAATACACCTAGGTACATGGAAGTATTTTATACATGGAGACGAAAATCTAAGTGCGATAATGACATTGAAATTGGATCGGTATTGTGACTGGAATGCAAAGTAACCGCTCTGATGCTATGACATAGAAAAATATTGGTAATATTCTTATCTTTTTCTTATATATAAAAATGGAGAGCTATTTCCCGATGTCATCGCATCACGCCTAAACGGCTGGACCGATTTCGCTAATTTTTTTTTGTTGTGTAGGCTTTTATCAGGAGAATGTCCTTTTAGAAGAAAAAAATTATGAAAAATGCATGGAAAATTAGAAAATTAAAGAAAACTCTACGTTATTACTTACAACATTATTAGTACTTTTTACCTTATAATTTTTATTTCAATTTTGAAATTTTGTCAGAAATCCTCAATTGGTGCGATTGACAGAATGCGGATGTAATAAACATGGTTTAAAACAGACGCATCGTTCGGAATGACATTGGTCAAATGATAATTAATTCATCACAATACAAATTCGAATTAAATATTCATAGTTAGGAACACAGGACAACGTCTCTCTGGTAAGCTAGTATTCAATAAAACCAGTATCACTGTCCCCGATAATATGCCCGTACTCTATACACCTCGTGTAAGCTACCCCAATTTTTCTGGTTGCATTAAAGCCGAGATTGTGTAGATTTTTAATGAAATTTTATACGAGACGTTGTGGCTTAAATGCTGCTGATGGATGTGTGGTCATTATTTTGATGCGTTCGTAAACCGGAGGGTGTGTGCATGCCCTTAATTAATTATAATTTATTTCCTTCATCAATATGCTTGGTCATGTTGACGGAATGATGACGAAAGATGGAGTAGCTTATTTCAGAAAAAATAAAATCATAAATAATACGAAACTTTTTTGTTCCATATTATTTGGACACGTCGTATATGCACCTAAAAGGGGCAGGCAAGGAGAACTGTTTTTTCCATCATATAACCACTTGTCATGAAGCCGACCATTAGCTTTCTCATCAAAAATATTATTTTATACTTGTTGTCGACCAGTGCTCGAAATTCGACCATAACTTATTTAAATTCTCAATTTGAGTCATACCTACAATGAGAATATCCCGCCATTATGTACCCGCTCCACCTTCCATTTGAATCCACTGCTTTCAAAACCTTTCTGTTTCTATGAAGTTGATGATCTTTACAAGTAGTTTGTGGAAGTGTGTGTTAGTATCAAATACATAACATTATAGGTAATATATTACATGTAAAATTAACAAACGAAGCTTTGAAGGATATATCCAACAGATTCTTTCTGAATAATCTTTAACCATTAGAAAGAGCGAAGGAAATTTGTGTTGAAACAAAAGCTTTACGTTCACTTTTCCTATCCCCTTTCAGTACGATGTGTTATTAAAAAAAAACTCAATATGGATAAAGTTTTAATGGTTCATAACACGATGTGCATTTTATTTTAAGACTAATATATTTAGAATACAATGTGTTTATAACAAACACAAAGTGCAAGCTATAAAATTGGATCATAAATCTTTTACAAGATCAACACTATCTGTTAATGTTGTGTTGTAAAGATACTTTATAATATTTTTATTGAGTGTTGCTAGTAAAAATACTATCAAGTTATTTCAGTGCAAGCTACAAAGTAACCAACCATGTGGAGTCAGACTAAAAAAAGTAAAACAACACTTTTTAGTACTTACTTAAATATATTTTGATTTATTAATCTATTTATTCGTTGTAATCTGATTGTAAAAAGAAGGTTGAATTGTTTATTATATAACGACAGAGGTTGTCCTGATGTGGTTTAACTATTAAAAATTCGATAAATCGATAGCAAATACTATAAAAATGTAATATTAAAGTATGTATGGAACGGATTTATTGACAACAAGGCCATCTGTGGAAAATTCCATAACAAAACAATTTTAATTAACCATGCATTGAGTTTCAAAACAGGTGCGCAGATTTTTGATACAATTTCTTACAAACTTTCAGAAATATTTTTTTTAACATTCAAACATATTATTTTTAAGTCTTCACTTGTTTGCTAGTGTTATAGCATACAAATTATTTTAAATGTAGGTATTTTTGTATAAATTACAAATTCGAAATCAATATTCGTTGTATGGACTACTGACAGGACAACGTCTGTCGGGAAAGCTAGTAATAAATAGACAAAACTTTGTAAATTTTATCTACATTTCAAATTTGACGTATCCATGTCATTGTTATTGAAAGAAAATTTTGAAATAGCGCTCACTTAGTCTTTTATAAATGGTACCTTCATAATGTTCTATATTATAATAATGTATTTTAAATAAGTTATGTCGAATTTCTAGCACTGGTCGACCACTAGTTCTTATAGTTTCTTAACAGGGAGGCCAAAGGGAACCAGAGCAGTGATCGGGTGAGGAAGGAAGCAGCGGAAACACTGTGTAAGACCCTGCACTTTTCACTGTACGGGGGTTATTTGAACGGTCTGATGGAGCTGGTGTCCGATTTAGATGAAGACTCTTATTCCTGAACAGGAGTATAGCCAGAGGACTTAAAGCCTAAGGATTTTTTTATCCAAAAGCTTCAACCGCCTTAAAACGGGAAATCATGTATGGAGACATTTTTACAGAGCTTAACGCCTAGAGAAGCATGCATTTTAATTTTAAAAGCTTTTAAAGTTATTTGTAGCTTTTAGTGCATCATTCTGTTTGCCCGTTTTAAGACCATCTGGAACATAACACACTTCATACACCATAAAACCCCCATATAAAGCTGCATACTTACAACAATTATTACACGAAATGTCTTTCCTGATTTGAGAGTCTCGCGCGAAATATCATGCAATATTACCGGAAGGGGTGGAAACATTTCCTATATCTGAGGGTTGTTGTTGTTATTATTATATTTCATTTGGATTCCTTCCAAGTTTTAGAAATACAGTTGTTGTTAAGGTACCTACCTACTCGTCATGTGCAATTTCTATTTTAGTCTTTGTTTCATCACTAAGTACTATCCCGAACTTAATGTAGCAATTGTTGTTTATGTGAAAGAAATAGTAATAGGTTTGTGTATCATGTATTATACATACGTGACTCAATCTGGATCGTTTCCGCTAAAATTTAGCATGAACAAAAATTTAATTATTGCGGATAATTTCATGTGATTTCAACTATCTGCAGTTTTCTAAACTCTCCATTCGAAGAAGAAGAAGATCGGAGAAAAAACCCAGGAGGTTTAATGTTACGTTTGAAATAAACCAAATTTTTCGACACAAGCCAGTTTATTTTCAAATTAAAACACTTTAAGCTTATTATTTGTACCTTTCTCAAAGTGATTTTTTCAATTGAAAACGCAAGGCAAAAAATTTAATGTTGTTAAATTGTAACAAGCTTTATTGTTTTATCAATCCATTTTTCCTTTATGATTCTTAGTAATTCATCAAAAGTATGGTCTCGATCAGATTTTTAGATTACCTTGCTTTCCGAATACTTGAAAGACGAGTAAAAAAGGGACGGAACCTTTTCGAAAGCCTCAAAAAATCATGCATAATATTTAAAAAAAACTTTCGTTTTGAGGTTTTAAGTTTATTTTCAAACAATTTTTAACCTGTTCTCTTTGATGGAGATGCTGGGACGGGCGGGAGAGGGGTTTCCTACCCATCTTTCGCTTGTTTTTGCTGATCCATCAAAGAGTATTGTGAGGTCTCTTGGTTGGTTTGCTCGGGAGAACTCTCTCAAACTTTGAATTGTTTACTATATACTAACTACTATAATATACTTAATAACTAAGCTATAATAATAAAAAAAGGATAAGTACTTGAGACTGACCAAGAACGCCAATAAGGCGAAGGTAAAAAAAACTGCTGTTAGGCACCGGCACCGTGTTGCTTCTACTGAAAATACCAACACCACGATGGGATTGTTTTCGAAAAAAAAAACAGATTTACATTTCATCAGGGATCGTGATTATCGTAAAAGTCCTTTCGCACTTAGGAACAAGATTGTAAACGTGTCATAAATAATGAAAGCATCCAGGAACCCTGGTGCGTACCGATCATAAAAATAGCGGAGGCAGCTGGATCAGTTCCCGTTATTGGCGATATATCCCGAACACCGCGTGGTTTATGGAGCAACGCACATAAAAACCCTCAACAACCTTGAATGCAGTTAGGGATGTGGCATCGCAACATCGAATCATCGAAATTTTGAAATCGGTAAAATATTTATGTTTGTAACATTGACATCGATGTGATGCGAACCATACTTTTTTAAAGATCTGTTTCGTCTTCTATTGCTGATGATCTCGAAAATTCTTTGTTCAAATCTATTGATTTTTTATACCATGTAATAATAGTTCCATCAACCCAGAGGCAAAAAAAAAATGCAAATAGGAATGGGAAAAAGAAATAGAAACAGCGATCTTAGACAAAATTACACGATCCTAAATCGTTTTATCCACTGATGTTAGTCATCTTTAAAATATGTATCACCTGAGAAACATTGCGAAATAAAAGAAGTGAAAAATGTTATCTTAACTTTCCCCATTAAGACTCTTCGAAGGAACGGGTCATGGTGCTCTTTCCCTTCATCGGGACCCTGAGGGGTTGAAGAATAGCGCTCTTCTCGGCCAGCTGTGATTTGGAATTTTTGACACAATGACTTGTTTCGGTCATATATCAATCTCCTCTCTACAATTGTTGAACTGGTCGGCCTGCTCCGATTGCCTTGGAATATAGCGTGATTTAAGTTTCTTCGTTTCAAGAGCGGATATTTTTTTTGTGCCTGGACTTTGGTTAGGTGCCAGGAATACACCCATATAGACGATAAACGAAGGGCGACACTCACGCATCTAACAGTTTATATTAATTTCCTTTAGAAACTAAACGCCGACGCTTTCCATACTTTGGTTATGTTGTTAAAGGTGCCACATGCCATACTGATACGTATGGGGTGCTCAGCCCCGAGGTCACCGGTGGTGGTAATATTTGCTCTCAGTTATTTAAATTTACCCATCTGGGAGACCTGGCGACCACCGATGGTTATCGGCCAGGTATTATTCGCCATAAGCTCCGTCTTACTGGCATTGACTCGAAGGCCAAGGTGTGTTTCGTCGCAGAGTCTTGAAACACTGCGTTGTAATTCCTCCACTGTCTGCGTACTCCAGATCCCACAGTTCGCCCATTAGACCATCTCTCTGTGTTATTGGTATACCTCTTGCTCCTTGCGTGGACATTCTCAAGAGGAAGTCCATGACAATAATACATTTAAATGGAGCCAGTACGAAGCCCTGTCTGACTCCCGTGGTGGTTCTCTCTCTATCTGTGAAACGTTATTATTATTTGGGGAAAGAAAACTTCCTTAACAAAATATAATATTTCAGGCTCTCTTATTCAAATTGTAGTAAAAAAAATCATCAAAATAAATAATGACTCCACATACTCCACAACACCAATAAGGATGTATTATAATCCATCGATATTCATACGCCATATAGGAACACATCCCTACAATGCGCCCTTTCAGGTCTAACTCTACATAATCACCCATAAAGAAAATTTGGCTGGTGCTACTCGCATGATTGTCTGATGGTTTCCCCGGAAGACCCAGGTGGATCCAGGGACATTAAGTGCGTCGTTACAACCTCTCTCGTGCATTACACAACTTTTGGATGCCATAAAATTATATGGAAACTATACGTTTTCTTAAATGAATTAACTATTTTTATGCTGTTTGAGAATATATTTTTTCTGTTTTCTACCATCCTTAAATAAAAATAAATGTTTTTTCTCAGATTACTGTTTGTGTCTCATACAATCAATAAGTGTGGATGACGAAGTATAATTTCAGGTGTAAAAACGCATTTACAATACAATACAATTCTCCCTTCTACACCCCACTCAGGGGCACAGGGAGGCAACAAGAGCCCTCCACTGCGCTCGATCCTGCGCAATGCTTATGACCTCCTCCCACACCATGTCCATATTGTCCATGTCCCTCAGCTCTGCTTCGAAGGAGCGGAACACAGTGTGAGAGGGTCTTCCTCGTCTTCGGGACCCTGATGGGAGGAAGAACAGCGCTCTCCTCGGTCAACTGTCATTCGGCATCCTTAACACATGTCCCAGCCAAGTCCATCTCCGCATTTAGGTATTCAAATTCTATTTCCGTATTTTATGGGATTGTTCTTGCAGCTGAAGGATTCTTTCTTACGATCCTGTTTTTTTTTTCAAATTTGACGTATCCCTTCATGACATTGTTTTTGAAAGAAAATTGTGAAATATCACCCGTTCAGTATTAGACAATGGAACCTTAATAATGTTCAAACTTATAATTTAAATAAGATATGGTCGAATTTCGAGCACTGGTCGACCACTAGTATACATTATTATGTAGGTAGTAACTAAGGTAATATTCAAGAAGACCAAAAAATATCATCGATACCTATATTTTGTTCCATAAAAATAAATATTCTTCTCAATAAACGAACGTCTGTTATAAGTACGTACTTGGTTTTTTATCTATCCACATCTCTTTCTTTATATTCGTAGCTACTGTCGAATTCAATTAGTTGATTGATTTTGGACAATAAGGGTTTCTACCCTGATGAAAGTTGAACAAAAAGAGATACGTTCGTCGGCCTTGAGGATCGATCTATCGTAAAAAATGGCCTTCTAAAGTTTTATTACCAAGTTATATAAATTTAACGTGTGAAGCGAGCTGTCCTAGGAACAATGGTGAAGAAATTTATATTTTTAAATTATTAGAAGGTAGGAACCTACACTTTATAATAAAATTGGTATTATTTATTTATTCTGGCAAAAGACTAATAATTGATAAGGTGAGGAATGATAATATTAGAAAGGAATGTGGAGTGGATGTTAGTGTAGTGACTAGAATGAAAGTGAATAAATTAAGGATGGTTTGAGCATGAACGAAGAGAGAATGACTAAATGGATATATAAATCTGAAAGAATGGGTGCACGCAGACGAGGCCGACCTCGAATGACATGGTTCGACCATTTCGGTGCCGTCTTAGAGGAGGTCAGAAGCAAAAGGAATAGAAGAGCATGTACTTTCAATATTTACTTTCGTAAATTTCCGTCAAAATATATGAAAAAAAAAAACAAATTGGTAATTACTAAGCTAGGCGATGTTAGTTTCTTCAAAGAAGTACAACACATACCATTTCCTTAAGTATAGTTCTGACGTGATTAACACGGCTCCTAAAACACACATTTTGCGATATTTGAATTTAACCATGTTTGGCAGCTTGGAGCTGACTTGCTTTAGGGTGCACAAACATAGAGCTGGAAAATAGAGTATAGGTATATGTTCTTGATCGTTGATATGGTCAGTGGTCACCAAGGAAATAACAACGACAGAGAACTGTCATCGCCCACTAATTAATAATTCTTGTGTTCATGGTGTCCAGTACCATAAAACAAATATGCACTTTTCTAGATTCGGCACGTTAAGTGTAAATGCACACTTATTTCCCAAAATCGTAAAACACTACAATCATTTTACGTTTGATCTTTTTGTCGTCCGTTATATCCGAACTTCGTTATTTCGAGGTTCTACTGTACTATAACTGAAAGTAATAACTGGATGAAAGGATTCAATCAATTACATCGCCTGGAAATGCCACTAACATAATAATAAAGATATCCTTTTTTTTTAAAGACAGACGTGTATTGAAAACCAATTTTCCCTACAATGGGAGAGAAAAAAGTATGTCTTCTGTGATATTATTGCTATGAAATGAGATATTCGAGGGTAAGTACATAATATTATACATTTTTTGTTCGTACATAATGGCTATGAAATGCTTTTACTCATCATTCTTTTGTACGATTAATTTTTCATATTTTTCTACAGAAAATTATTATTTCAAATTGTCCATGTGCAATCATTTGGAACCTTTAAAAAAACAAGAAATTTAATTTTTAATACATTATTTTTTTAATTTTTTGTGTGTAGTTATGTATCTAGATCTAGAATCTAGAATGTAAGAGTGTATTTTTTTTAAATGGTTTGCGGTTCTGGAGATTTTAATGAATAGGTATTACACCGGGTTGGTGCAACATTAAATTAACGAATATGTAACAACCAATGACTGTTAAAATTAATTACTGATGTTCCATTTTTGAATGCAACAAACCACTACGGGCTTACGGCCGTCTTCTACTGTACTGCCGAAACTCCTAATCATGAGAATTCTCGACATGTTCAACATTGAAGACCTCTGGTTCAAAGAAGCCCCTATGCCCCTATTGGGATCAAAGAAGGGAGAATTGATTGATTGATTCGCTATAAGGTAACAGAGAAAAATAAGATCGTCTATTCCAAAAGATCGATATTTAGTTAATTTTTAATTTCAACTGTAATAATTATGTTTATACCGAAAACATTTGAAGATTACAATTATTATTCGTATAAAAATAATAAATGACCTTTCCCAAGGGATCTCATTAATATTTTTCGTAACCGCAACGATAATTCTTTTTACGAAACTCAAATTCTGAATCTACTATATAAATGAAAGTCGGGTTAGTGCGAACACTTATAACTCGAGATTGGCTCAACAGATTCTTCTGATGTTTGATTTATTGGATTCTTCTCCACTCCGGATAACAGAATAACTAATAAAAAGTTAAAAAAATGGTTAAGAAGTGATGTAAAATACAACTTTTAAGTTTGTATGGCAAGGTTACCTGGAACGCGCTGACGACATCGCGGGTACTTCCCTCTCATTCTCGCATACGCTCTTACAGTAGCCCATCCCACTTACTCCTCGGTATTCGGACGTTATCATAAAACGTTAACAATATTGTCGGCAGTGTTGCTAACTTGCCGACTTTGTCGCCAGATCTAGCGACTTTTGGACATGGAAAACGACTTTTCATTTTCATTAATGACAAAATATTCTAGCGACTTTTCTAGCGCCTTTTAGGTCCATGGTGCTTTTCGGTTTCGGTTGTAGTATTTTGATAGAAGCCAAAGTGAGCGATATAAAAAAACGCGGAAACGAAAAAACATAAACTAAAAATGAATAATATGCTTTTATAAGTGATCCAATGCCACAACCTTCTTCTTCTGCTTCCAATGTACCCCAGACTTCTAGAAAAATGGATTTATAATGTCATATTAATTTTAATGACTTTCTAATTTTTAAGTAGTAGGTACTTATATCTTTTTATTTTTAACAGGAGCACTATTTCTTACTATCACTACAAAAATATCGCCTAAATATTTTCTTTGCTCCCCCCGACCAATTTTAGCGACGTCTGAAATTTCAGAAATATTTTAATGTTATTATTTTATTAGCTTAACTCATTAATTCGTAATTTTGTGTTGTTTTACGGGGGCGCAGTGCACATTGTGTACATATTAACGGGCCACTTCGGCTGGACCGATTTTTATGGTTTTTGATTTGTTGTATTCGTCTCCGTCGGCTGGACCGATTTTAATGGTTTTTGATTTGTTGTATTCGTCTCCGTCGGCTGGACCGATTTTCATGGTTTTTGATTTGTTGTATTCGTCTCCGTCGGCTGGACCGATTTTCATGGTTTTTGATTTGTTGTATTCGTCTCCGTCGGCTGGACCGATTTTCATGGTTTTTGATTTGTTGTATTCGTCTCCGTCGGCTGGACCGATTTTCATGGTTTTCGATTTGTTGTATTCGTCTCCGTCGGCTGGACCGATTTTCATGGTTTTTGATTTGTTGTATTCGTCTCAGTCAGCTGGACCGATTTTCATGGTTTTTTATTTGTTGTATTCGTCTCCGTCGGCTGGACCGATTTTCATGGTTTTTGATTTGTTGTATTCGTCTCCGTCGGCTGGACCGATTTTAATGGTTTTTGATTTGTTGTATTCGTCTCCGTCGGCTGGACCGATTTTCATGGTATTTGATTTGTTGTATTCGTCTCCGTCGGCTGGACCGATTTTCATGGTTTTTGATTTGTTGTATTCGTCTCCGTCGGCTGGACCGATTTTCATGGTTTTTGATTTGTTGTATTCGTCTCCGTCCCGAATAGGCTACTAGCTATTAAAAACATGAAAAATTGATAAGGAATAAAAATATTAAGAAAATAAAATACCCATACATTTTGTATGGAACGGTTATTCCTTTCTGTGATAAATTTCTTGACAGCGCAAATTTATTTACGTAGGTAAGCAACCATTAAGTTTCGAAACAAACATAGTTACCTTTATCAAGATAGGTACACAATATTCGATAATTGCGTATTAAAACAATATGATATGATCAAGAAAATATTTTTTTAAAAACTTTATCACTTCAGTATGGCAATAATTTGCCTAATTTCACTGATTAAATTTTAGGTAAGGAAACTAACAAGAGGTTAGCTCGAGTATACCTACACGAATACTTATAGTTTGATAATTCTTAAAAATGCGGACAACTATTTGCTACGATGATCGTCAATTATTGACGTATCGCATGAAAGAACGTTATATATTATGTATTCTAAAAGTATCGAGAAAAAAGCCTACAAAGATTTTTAGAGATTTCTTTGCGGTCCATTTAAAATTCCACGAAATCTTATATATAAAAATGGAGAGCTATTTCGCGTGGTCATCGGATGGCGCCTAAAGGTTGGACCGATTCCGCTAATTCTTTTTTTGTCGTGTAGGCTTTTATCAGGAGAGTGTTCTTTTAGAAGAAAAAAAAATAAGAAAAATACATGAAAAATTAGATAGGTAATTTAAGAAAACTAACTAAAATGGAGAGCTATTTCCCGATGTCAACGCATCGCGCCTAAACGGCTATACTGATTTCACTAATTATTTTTTTGTCGTGTAGGCTCTTATCAGAAAAATATTGATTTAGAAGAAAAAAATAAGAAAAGTGCATGGACAATTAGAAAATTAAAGAAAACTATAACAATGGAGAGCTATTTCCCGATGTCATCGCATCACGCCTAAGCGGCTGGATCGATTTCGCTAATTCTTTTTGTCGTGTAGGCTTTTATCCGGAGAAGGTTAAAATAGAAAAAAAAGTGCATGGAAAATTAGAAAATTATTGAAAACACAGAAAGTAGGTAATCTTTTTAGTACTTTTTGCAAAATAATTTGGTCTACTTTTGAATTTTAACTAATTAACATTTGAAAGAACTGTCAGTGGGTTGATAGTTGTTGCGATTGATAGAAGGCAAATGTAAAATATATCGTATGAAAAAGATTGATTGGATAGGCCATATTATATTCATTGCAATTAATTATTATGATAGGTTTTGGTAAGTTTTAATACAAGGAATACCTATACATTATTGGAGTATAAGGAGTTTCTAAAATTTTCTTTATTTACAGAGATTTTTAAAACCGTCAGCAAACAAAATCGTATACATAACTTTGCTATTAAGGAGTTAATACTTAATTGAAGTTCATTTTATAAGGAGTTTAGGTAAGTTTTAACACAATGAATACATGATTAGGTATAATGAAGAACAAGTAGAATATTTTTTTGTTTGTTTACAGGGATTTATAAAACTACCATTAAACTGAATTGTTTACATGATTGACAACGAATACTGATTATAAACTTAATCGAAAAAAAAAACTTAAACATGTTCAAAAGAAGGAAATTGGCTGGGAGAAGGGTTGGCGGTGCACTAAGACCTCTAAGAAGGTCTCTTTTTAAACCACAGTTGATGCACAATGCAATCCTGATACCATCCCTGATTTATGGGAGTGAAACTTGGACATGGACGAACAATTTGGAAGTTGGAATAAATGCTGTGGAAATGAGATCACTGCGTAGGATATGCGGAAAGAGACTGATTGATAAGATGAAGAATGATAATATTAGAAGGGAATGTGGAGTGGATGTTAGTGTAGTGACTAGAATGAAAGTGAATGAAGAAAGGAGGTTCGGGCATGTAAAGAAAATGAACGAAGAGAGAATGACGAAAGGGATATATGAATCTGAAAGGATGGGTGCACGCAGACGAAGCCGACCTCGAATGACATAGACCGACCATATCGTTGCTGTCTTACAGGAGGGCCAAGTCAGAAGTAAAAGATTTTTTTTTTTCGGATTTTCGCAAACATACAGTTTTTTTTTAACAAATAATAACAATATAATGAAAAGTACAATACATAAACCAGCAAAGTTTGCAGACATTACTTTCTTATTCTTTAATATCAGGAGGGTTCTTCCTCTCCCCACTCTACATACACTACACACCATCAAGTATTAGAAAAAAAAACACTTATGCATGAACATGTATGCGGAATGTTATGCGTTTGGAGGAAGTGAATGAGTTTGGATTGGAAGGAATGGAAGTCCATACTCTCTGCCTACCTCCTTCGGGAATCAGCGTGATGGGTAAAAAACCATTGACACCTCAATGCGTATTTTGAATCGGTACGGAGATATTCCTTATCGTAATTTGATCAATCAATCAATATTATTTTAACTGAGCAAAATAACTATTAAAATATCGAATATAATGACAAACCTTAATTCTTTTTTTACATATTAACATCAAATCAATCAAAATTAAAACTCCCTTTGAACTCCATTCTGGAGCAAGATGAAGCAATAAGAACTCTCCATTGCACTCGATCTTGCGCAATGATGACTTCCTCCCACACCATATTAACATAAGTTAAAAGTTTTTGATGAAAAAATAAACTCAGACCCAATAAATGCAGCGTGGTATGCAGGTTTTGCTAATGCCAGTAAATAGTCATTCATATTAAATAACTAAAAAAACGAATTTGAGCTCTGTTGCAAAAACCATAAAAACCATATTATTTATTTCGATACAAAGTTCGACGGGTCAGCTAGTTATGTATAAAATCGGAAACGTATCATATATATGCGTGGTAAATTACAACAAATGAATTAATATAAGTGTGCGTTAAAACCAAACGAACATAGAGCCGAATCTAGAAACAGAGCATACTTGACTTTATGGTTGATACTGGACACCATGGAAACATTAACAAGCAAGAACTAATTAATGGGCGATGAGTGATGACAGATTAGTGTCCATATCAACGATCAAGAAAGTATACTCTACTTCCATCTTGGCTCTTCGTTCTTTTAGTGTAAATGCACCTTAAGATACTTCCAAGGATACTTTAAAAGTACTTAACTGATTGAACAATAGGTCATTGATTCTGTCAACCTGGCGTCATCTTTGATAGTTAGTGGTCGCTATGAAGATTTGGTTTCTGTTATGCACTGGTTCCTAGGGAGTGGTCCGTCGTCTGACAAGACGGCAGTCTTTCAAAATATATGACTATGTTTTTTGTAACTACGGTAACAATATTAACAATGTTCTAAGTTGACATTCACCGCAATGATAGCAGTAGCATATAGTCCTAAGAAAACAGACCATACTTTGTACCTACTTATTTCAAAACGTTGTCGTTACATCAACCTTTTTTTCCCGCTTAAATCCTTTTTTAGATCATTTGTCAAAGGTTTCAACTAAGAAAAGTTGGCCCAATGGCAAGCAAGTGATGTCAGTAGCAGATTTTTGACATGTTGAACATGGAGGGAATTTGAAAGAAGACCATATTATAATTTTTGGGAACGTTAGCGAGCCTTTGAAACAGTTGTTCAGTTAGGTCATAGTTCTGAAGTGGTTTATTAAACATATCATTTCTAATTGAACGTTATTAAAAATATGGTAAATTTTGGTAGTACTTAATATGGTTAACCTATTCGTTCTAAAAACATTGAGGTTATCAACTTCTCAATCCTTATTCAAACATCTTCAGGCGGTATCGTTGTAGGTTGGTTTCTATTTATCAGACATTATTTTGGCGTGGTTGGCATCTAAAGCTTTGTTTTCCTGGGAAAGAAAAGCGGGCGTAACATTACGCAATATTCTTTGAGACGAACACAAAACATTATATTATGTTAATCTCTTTCACTGCATGCAGTAATGAAAGCTCGAAAGAGACAGTGTCAGTTCGAAATTTAGTGTCATTAAGCGTAGCTTGGATACCATAATAAACAAATCGCTCACGGAAATTATAATATATGAAATTGGTAAAACGTTTAAACTCAAACATTTGCAATATTAGATAGTTATTGAAAGTTAGATTTTTCTTTGCACAACGGCCGTTCAATTGCGGATCCGCTTTTCTAGAAATCTATTGCATTAGTCTTGAAACAGAGAAATGTACTCTCTTAAAAGAATGGAGAGAAAGAATAAGTGAGAGAATATAGGAAGGAAGTTATTTGCTTAAGAGATCAAAGTGAAAGAAAAGACGAGTTCAACATTAGAAGTGATAATGGAAACTTTCAAAGGAAGAAAAAAAAAGAAGTGGATTATGATATATAGAACATAAGACTGGTGACCTCCAAAGTACACATTATTTAGTCTTTTCCCGGAACTCTATTTACATTATTGATTTTTGTGTCGTTGACTGCAAATTTTTAAACGTTACTATAAATTCGTAAGAGAATAGTTTTATCAGTAGGTAGCAAACAGAAATGAGGATTTTTTTTCATTTGATTTTCCTATAAATCAAGTTTATCATCCCTTAAACAGTTGCAATTTTACATTGTAACTTTGAGAACTGCAGAATATTCGACATTTCTTCCCCTAGCAACATTTGTATATAGGAAACTCTTTTAAAGTATCACATATTTCTTCGACGGAGGAGGTCATCAAATCTGCACGAGATCGAGCGAAGTGAAGAGCTCTTGTTGCCTCCCTATCCCCCTAAAAGTACATAAGTACGGGGTGGGGCAGAAAGGGCTCCCTAGTTTCAAACACTCACTGTAAAGCGCGCAGGTGGGTTAGCCATTTTCATTTCAAGTAGTCACCATGCAGTGGTCCGGTGAGCATCGGGGCTTTGTCGTTAATACGTTCTTTAAAAACAACGATATCCTACGAAAAGCCCTCTGCGTCGCCACCACACTATCATTGTTTTTATCAAACGTTTCTACGAAAAAGCCTCGATGCTCACCGAACCATTGCATGTGACTACTGAATTGAAAATGGCGTCGCTTCCCCCCCCTTACGTCACTACTCCCACTCCGCTAACTCACCTGCGAGCTACTCTACAGTGAGTGTTTGAAACTAGGGAGTTCATTCTGCCCCACCCTGTATATATTTTTTAAATAAAAAAAAAAAACACAAACATCCATTATAAAAATTACATATTAAATAAGTACCTCTTATTATCTGTTTTGTTATGTTTTATATATTTTTATCGAGTTTCTATTCTACGAAAAAAAAAATCATAACTCGAATAGTATTACTTCTTTATTTCAAGGGAAATACTACCTCATTTCGTTCAAACAATATTATGAAAGCTTTGGTCAATTTGGCCAGGTTATTATCATTAATCAAAAAATAATACCATGGAAAAGCACCTAAGGATATCAATATTACTATCGCCCCCCCCCCCCCCCCCCCCATGGTCCATGGTGTTCCTGTAACGTTCACGATATTTTATTATAATGGTATCCCTATCTCGGGGTATAAAGGAGGTTTTATGAGTTTGCTGCATGGTCTTTTGGCAGAAGGATTATTAAGATATTGTAATCTCTTAATAGAGATGGAAGGTAACCCTAAGATTATTAATAATAAATATTGATTCTATCTTATTCAAAATAATGGGAAAATCTGTGATCGTACCCCTCCCTATCCTATCACAATTCTCAAAATTACTTCTCTCTCAGCATGGTTCTGAATATTATGGCGTTTATCTCTATTTGTGTTCAGTGCCTTTGTAGCGGATAAATGTCGACTTTGGACATGGTTTGGCAGAAATTCATTACATATTTAGGGTTTTCGGTGTCTTTCAATGCTTTTCTTCAGGCGTAAGTTATCAATTATGGACTAGGCTTTTCTGTATAGGGGTATCCAAAACAATTCTTCAAACGGCTGGATCCAGTTGGCGCATTGCGTACTATCAACCACATCCATCAATTTTAGTCTTCTTCATAAGCCGCATTTTCAATGATATTGACCTTAATAACTCATCTCTTACGGTGTACAGGCAATTGTAAGAGCACACCTGACGTCACAGCAATAACTTCTTCAATCTTCATCCCTTTACCCCGAAATGAGACTTTATATATTGTTACGTGAGCTTTTTCTGTTGGTTTGTCTTACTCGCTGTTAATGTTCTCGTATATACTTACTGGTGTTTTTGTTGTTTGTGCAATTATTTTATGTATCACTGTCTGTAAATCTGTCCAATTATATAAACAAAATAATGTGCAGTTTTCCAACCCCTAGGAAAAAATTCAAGTGAAAAAAAAACACATGAAAAATATCTAAGGGTCCTCTTAATCAGAAGTCGGCGCCCATATCACTAGGCCACCGAGTTCGGTTCCATACACCTTTGAAGATAATCAAGAATACTGTTAGTTGTATTATATGAAAACATTTTCCCAAATACAACATAGTTATAATGTATCTACCTATGTTGTCTCAAAACTTTAAAATACATTAATCAATGTTTGATTCTGAATATAGAAACAAACACAAGTTCCCGGCTCTATTCTATATGACATTTATTATAGATGACGCGGGTGAAATTAATTAACGTCATAATAATATTATGTATTCTATCAACCCTTACACCGATGCACCCTCAGTATTGCAATCAAGCTGAAAATATAACAATGCTTGTCAAAACAAGAACAATTGCTCGGAAATACATCATCCTGTTTCATATTACTATTTTGAAAACTCTTACGTTGTGAAGTTTAATGTTAGTTGTATCAAATTTAATTATTGTTTTTGCAAAATTCTAGCAGATGTCTCAACATTCCAGTAATCTTTTAATATAAAAGAAAGTCGGGTTAGTGCGAACGCTTATAACTCGAAATCGGCTAAACAGATTTTTATGGTGCTTGGTTAATAGGCAGACATGCGTGTTCCAGTTCGTTTACCTAGGGATTTGAATTTGATCACCAAAATGCGAACATTGTCAACGTAAAGTGCTCATGGTTTGTTTTCCTAGGAGTACCGCGATAAACAGCGGTGAATGAGTCAGTGTAGAATATTGTCAATATTGTTACCTTAGTCATTATTTTGAAAGACTGTCCGTCAAACGACGACCCGTTCCCTAGGAACTCAGTGCATTAGCTAGCCTTAAGCTACATAAAACGTTCTAGGACAGGGAAAAATTGCTATTAAAAATCTAAAATAAAAATGTATGTTATGTTGTAATGCTGATTCATTTTATAACACATTTGTGAACTTTTTTTACCCCTTTGCATTGCATTTTTGGTTTGGGAACATCTGTAATATAAAAGAAAGTCGGGTTTTTTAGAACACTTATAACTCGAGATCGTCTAAACAGATTCTCCCGATATTTGATTTATTGAATTCTTCTTCGCTCCGGATAACGGAATAACTAATAAAAAGTGGAAAATGCATAAGGAATAATCTAAAATATAATATTATAGCTAGCATGGAACGGATTTCTCGCGACGCCAACGCCATCTATGATAAATTCTATTACCACAAATTTATAGTTTACCTGACAACCATCGGCATTAAAAATATTGGTACGCAAAATTTTGATGGCACATTTTTCTATCTTAATTTTTAAACAGTCAAACATAATATTATAAACTTATTTTTGAATAAATTACAAATTTGAAATCAATATTCATAGTAAGGACCACAGAACAACGTCTTAAAAAATAAATAGTAGGTAAATTTTATTTCGTTTGCATTATCAATATGAAAACACATTTAATCACGTCAGAACAATTATTATTATTAAAACAAATTTAAAAATAATACTATAAAAGAAAACAATGCTTCAAAAGTTTCAAAATGTCCACCATCACAGTATCAACGTCAACGAAATAATATAACTAACCTTTAGCATATGTTTTGATTATAGTTATTTATTAAACCAGAGGGTAGTTATAGAGTAGGGATCGAATCTTTATTGAGAGACAAACTTTATCTCTATACTATGAACAAAACTTAATTAAACTTCAGTACTCTAATTAAATTAAGTCTTGTAACTATCTTCACACTTCTCTATGAACGTACACAGTGATTTTATGTATTATAATCACACATTGTTCATCCCTGGCTAATTATTAGTTTGTCTTTAAGATAATATGTACAGAGAATATAGTGAGAAATTTGGAGGTAGCTTTGTTATAATATGCGAACAAAGCTAAATGGACACAGCTGCCGAAAATAATAATATCTGGGAACAATGCTCAATGCAAAGAGTTAAAAAAAACTGATATTTTAATTCATTACTAGCTTTCCTGGCGTTGTCCTGTCATCTAACTATGAAAATTGTATTCGAATTTTAAAAGAATGAGTAAATGATTTTTTGATCAATGTTATTCCGACCGATGCATCTGTTTTGAACCATATATTTTCCATCCGAATTCCGTCAATTGCACCAAATATTATAAAACTTACAGTTTGTATCAAACGACAATTATTGATATCAAAATTATATTTCATTACTTTCCGCATTTTAATTTATAAAAAAAAATCAGATATTGATTTTGTGGATATGTCTTGTTTTTTTTTTAAGTTCAAGATGATGTAAAAGGAAATCACTGCGAGTTACGATTGTTCGAGGAAATTACATAAGCCTTTCAAATCTTAATGTCATCTCATATTGTACAAATACTAAACTCCGGGGTACCCAAGTCAAAGCAATGTTGGTAAATTCCCTTATATATATACATGTTATTCATTAATAATAATAATCATTTTGAAATTTAGGTCAGCGATCAGTGGCGTACTGATTCGCGTAATGATTCTATGAGAGGCAAATAACTCCAGACAAAAATCGCAGCAGGAATAATTAACATTATGTTTTCTTACAATAAGCACATCCAACTATTAGCTCATGCAGTCATTCAACTAATAAGTGTTTGAAATTAGGATCTTTGCGGGCTTACTATCCTGTTTTACTGCTGTTTAAAAGCTGTCTTAGTATGATTTATTTTCTAACAAAATTATAATGATGAGACATATTTTGGACATAATGAGAACTTAAAGGAGCCAACTTTTTGCTCTGTACTTCATTGTTTATACAAGAAAAGGATAAGTAGATAATCGAACATGAATGTGGATTACGATCGGTATAAAAAAATATAATAGCACAAGAGTGAAAACACAAATAACGCTAATACCTACCGACCCGCACCGACCGGCGCAAAGAATGTTACTATGCATTGGAATGGGGATGCGCACAGCGAAAGCAGGAACCCGCTTTCCGACATGCCCATCCAATTCATAGAAATCATTGACACTTTTTTGCGCAGGCCGGTGGGAATCAACGTTCTTTGTGTTTTCATCCATAAAAATTGGCTGCCACGCTGACGTTCAACGTGAAAAACTTTCAGAATAATTATAACAATACTTTTTTTTTTGGAGGGATTGTGTATTTACGTAGTAGAAGTTCATTATTATGAATTTAATGAAACACACAGATGCATTTATTATGAATTTAATGAAACATACAGTTGTTATTATCAAGAGACTGCAAGTCTGAAACAGACGATAGTGCTCGAAATTCAATATAATTTTTTGTGATAGTGCAACTGTGTTTCATTCATAATATCTACCTATTGTTTTTTTTAATTCGAAATTTGAAGCAGCGTTGCGCAATTCGCGACATCACCATTGAGATATCAACAAAAATGTCGACGGTGGCAGCCATTTTGTTGAATTAAAAACCAGCCTCTGGTACGCCACTGATGTAATTATGATAAGTTAGCTTTGTAGGACAGTTTGCAGAATACGATTAAAAGCTTGTTGATGAAAATCAGTTTGCGACCTTTGTCACATCTTCACAGCGAAGTTTATGTATACGTTTATAATATTATAAACAAATGTAATCACCCGTCATCGTGTGTCGCAATTATAATATCAATTCGACACTCGAAAATAATCTACAAAAATGAATCTGTGCTCACTCAAAGTGAACACAAATACAATATTTGACTCGTTCATAGTAGTAAAGCTAATTAAAGCTTGTGGCTTGAAAGAGGAAGATGGTCGGCACCTGGAATCGAACCCAAGCCTATCAACCACTTCAAATAAGGCTCAATTTTACATAGCCTGCTTTGTTATAACATTCTCTCGATGTCAGGGTGGTTGCAAGTTCTTGTCTACACAAAAATTGACAACTACCTGACGGCATCTATATAGGTTACTAGCTGACCCGTCGAACTTTGTATCGAAATAAATAATATGGGTTTTATGGTTTTATGCAACAGAGCTCAAATTCGTTTTTTTAGTTATTTAATACGAATGACTATTTACTGGCATTAGCAAAACCTGCATACCACGCTGCATTCATTGGGTCTGAGTTTATTTTTTCATCAAAAACTTTTAACCTATGTTAATATGGTGTGGGAGGAAGTCATCATTGCGCAAGATCGAGTGCAATGGAGAGTTCTTATTGCTTCATCTTGCTCCTGAATGGAGTTCAAAGGGAGTTTTAATTTTGATTGATTTGATATTAATATGTAAAAAAAGAATTTAGGTTTGCCATTATATTCGATATTTTAATAGTTATTTTGCTCAGTTAAAATAATATTGATTGATTGATCAAATTACGATAAGGAATATCTCCGTACCGATTCAAAATACGCATTGAGGTGTGAATGGTTTTTTACCCATCACGCTGATTCCCGAAGGAGGTAGGCAGAGAGTATGGACTTCCATTCTTTCCAATCCAAACTCATACGCTTCCTCCAAACGCATAACATTCCGCATACATCCTCATAAATTTCTTTTGCTTCTGACTTGGCCCTCCTGTAAGACGGCAACGATATGGTCGGTCTATGTCATTCGAGGTCGGCCTCGTCTACGTGCACCCATTCTTTCAGATTCATATATCACTTTCGTCATTCTCTCTTCGTTCATTTTCTTTACATGCCCGAACCTCCTTTCTTTATTCACTTTCATTCTAGTCACTACACTAACATCCACTCCACATTCCTTTCTAATATTATCATTCTTCATCTTATCAATCAGTCTCTTCCTGCATATCCTACGCAGTGATCTCATTTCCACAGCATTTATTCCAACTTCCAAATTGTTCGTCCATGTCCAAGTTTCACTCCCATAAATCAGGGATGGTATCAGGATTGCATTGTGCATCAACTGTGGTTTAAAGAGAGACCTTCTTAGAGGTCTTAGTGCACCGCCAACCCTTCTCCCAGCCAATTTCCTTCTTTTGAACATGTTTTAGTTTGTTTTTTTTTTTCAATTAAGTTTATAATCAGTATTCGTTGTCAATCATGTAAAAAATTCAGTTTAATGGTGGTTTTATAAATATCAGTAAACAAACAAAAAAATATTCTACTTGTTCTTCATTATACCTAATCATGTATTCATTGTGTTAAAACTTACCTAAACTCCTTATAAAATGAACTTGAATTAAGTATAACTCCTTAATAGCAATGTTATGTATACGATTTTGTTTGCTGACGGTTTTAAAAATCTCTGTAAATAAAGAAAATTTTCGAAACTCCTTACGCTTCATTACAATAATTCATAAACATTCGCCTTCTATCAATCGCAACAACAATCAATCCACTGACAGTTAATTAATTAAAATTCAAAAGTAGACCAAATTATTTTGCAAAAAGTACTAAAAAGGTTACCTACTTTCTGTGTTTTCAATAATTTTCTAATTTTCCATGCACTTTTTTTCTATTTCAACCTTCTCCGGATAAAAGCCTACACGACAAAAAACGAATTAGCGGAATCGGTCCAGCCGTTAAGGCGCCATCCGATGACCACGCGAAATAGCTCTCCATTTTTAGATATAAGATTTCGTGGAATTTTAAATGGACCGCAAAGAAATCTCTAAAAATCTTTGTAGGTTCTTTTCTCGATACTTTTAGTATGCATATATAACGTTCTTTCATGCGATACGTCAATAATTGAGTGGCATCCTACAAATCCCAACACATCGTTCTTCATTTTTCACTTCATCTTTCACTGCACAGGCGGCCAGGTTATGGAACCAACTACCTGATGACATCAGACTCTCTCCAACGTTATTCTCTTTCAAAAATAGATTGAAGCGTCATTTCCTTTCTTCTACTCCTGCTCCTGTCTCCTGATCCTCTCCTTCCTCGCTATACTTGATTATTGATTATGTGTCACATTTTATTTTTTATTATTTTTATATGCTTATATGTGTGTGTTTTTGTATACCTATGTATGTGTGTAACTCTATGTATTATGTATTTATTTGTTTATATATGTGTATGTATTTTTTTTATATAGCATGCAACAGATTAAATGTTATATCTATAATAGGTTGGTTGGAAGAAATTGCCCTAGGCAATAAGCCCGCCAATTTTGGTTAATTATGTATATTTTTACCCAATAAAGTGTTATATTATTATTATTATTATGTCAATAATTGACGATCATCGTAGCAAATAGTTGTCCGCATTTTTAAGAATTATCAAACTATAGGTATTCGTGTTCTTGTTAGTTTCCTCACCTAAAATTTAATCAGTGAAATTAGGCAAATTATTGCCATACTGAAGTGATAAAGTTTTTAAAAAATATATTCTTGATCATATCATATTGTTTTAATACGCAATTATCGAATATTGTGTACCTATCTTGATAAAGGTACCTATGTTTGTTTCGAAACTTAATGGTTGCTTACCTACGTAAATAAAATTGCGCTGTCAAGAAATTTATCACAGAAAGGAATAACCGTTCCATACAAAATGTATGGGTATTTTATTTTCTTAATATTTTTATTCCTTATCAATTTTTCATTTTTTTAATAGCTAGTAGCCTATTCGGGACGGAGACGAATACAACAAATCAAAAACTATGAAAATCGGTCCAGCCGAAGTGGCCCGTCAATATGTGCACAATGTGCACTGCGCCCACGTTAAGCAATACAAAATTAATTCGATTGAGTTAAGCTTATAAAATAATAACATTAAAATATTTCTGAAACATCCATATGTCGCCAGACGTCACCAAAATTCGTCGGGGGGTGCAAAGAAAATATTTAGGCGATATTTTTGTATTATAATAAGAAATAGTGCTCCTGTTAAAAACAAAAAAATAAAAAGATATAATTACCTACTACTCTATTTAAAATTCATTAAAATTAGAAAGTCATTAAAATTAATATGACATTATAAATCCATTTTTCTAGAAGTCTGGGGTACATTGGAAGCAGAAGAAGAAGGTTGTGGCATTGGATCACTTATAAAAGCATATTATATTCATTTTTAGTTTATGTTTTTTCGTTTCCGCGTTTTTTTATATCGCTCACTTTGGCTTCTATCAAAATACTACAACCGAAACCGAAAAGCACCATGGACCTAAAAGGCGCTAGAAAAGTCGCTAGAATATTTTGTCGCTAAATGAAAATGAAAAGTCGTTTTCCATGTCCAAAAGTCGCTAGATCTGGCGACAAAGTCACCAAGTTGGCAACACTGCCGATAATATTGTTGACTTTTTATGATAACGTTCGAAGCGGAGGAGTAAGTGGGATGGGCTACTGTAAGAGCGTATGCGAGAATGAGAGGGAACTACCCGCGATGTCGTCGGCGCGTCCCAGGTAACCTTTCCATACAAACTTAAATGTTGTATTTTACATCACTTCTTAACCATTTTTTAACTTTTTATTAGTTATTCTGTTATCCGGAGTGGAGAAGAATCCAATAAATCAAACATCAGAAGAATCTGTTGAGCCAATCTCGAGTTATAAGTGTTCGCACTAACCCCACTTTCATTTATATAGTAGATATATGTGTCTATTTGCAATCAATAGAACTCACTCGCATGTGTTTAAGTGTAGCGGAGAACCGCTTTGGGTAGGCGGCGTTAGTCGATCATTCAGTAAGTGTTTTGAGGTATTATAATATAGATATTGGTAAATCTAATTCATTTCAGAAAGATATTATTAATTGACGTTTCACCGGAAATTATGTTGGATTCTAGCAAGATGACGAGGGTCTTTGAAGACTCCATAATTCAATTTATTTGTTTATTAATTTAAGACAGACCCGTTGATCGTTGTGGCTGGCGAAGGATGATTGAAATAATGACATTGTCTTCCAGTTTCTGGTAAATGCCAGGTACCTAATCAAGAATAAAATTCAATTAAAATTTCCAACTTTTATGGTAAAATTATTACACTCGCCATTAAATTATGACCTCTTAGGAAATATTTAGTTATTAGAGTCAACAACAGAACACTGATCGACACAAACATAAAAAAACATGAAACATAGTAGATATGTACCTACTATCTTCAAGCAGCTTCTGCCCAAGAAAGCGAAAATCTTAAAAAACATGACTACGGTTATCGCAAGTCGATGAATCAATTTGAAAGAAACCCTTTCCGAAGTGCATATAGTACCTACAAGAAACTCAAAATATTTTGATACAACCAAGTGTCTACATACTTAAAATCATTACGAGCTCAATCAACCTTGCTATCTTTTATCTTAAGCCTTTCAAATCATACTTTACTACTTAATGACGGCTATTCTGAAATGAAAAACAGACGATTGAGTTGCGTCATATCCAATTTTTATTGAGACTTTGACATTTCTGTATTCTGAAAATGTTTTATCCAATACATTAGTTGCGTAACTACTGGCAACTGATTAAGTTCTAACTATATAACACATCGCCCATATTGGTCCACTCAGCCAGATTCATTTCATAAAACCCATTGCATAAGAACGATGGTGATGATTGTAAATTGTGTTAGGTATTTTTATCCTTAATGATAAATGTCACGAACAAATATTACCTGATGACTATTATAAATTTTCATAATAATTAATTTATCCTTGATTGCAATTGTGCGTCTATTTGACTTGTGAATACGCATTAAGGTGTTCTTCTCGTTACAAATGTCGCTGATGAGCTAAACTGTGAATCATCAAATGATCGTTCGTAGAGTGGTGATAACAAATGGAGAAGACGTTGAATGCTGTACTTAAGTGTGTCATGAAGCGCTTTTTGTGAAAAGTAATGTGATATAAAAATGTTGCATTGCTTTCGTAGGAAACATTCCTTTTGTAGGTTTTGTACAATCATTAAGAAAAATAATTGTCTCGATAATTTTCATAAAATAATCAAATCTGGGCAATATTATAAAAAAGAGTTTTTGTAATTTTTAGAGTGCAATTTCGTTACAATTTTATGTATATTTATAGCGCGTTTTCCACAAAGGTTATGTTTTGTTTTAATTTATATTATGTCTGCGTCAGCTAGACGAAAGCGCTCGAGCCTCAACAAAAAAAAACGTGAAAGTGCAACTGCGTTTGTTTAAGTTGATAATAATGGACTTTTACTATATAGGTACGTTGTTAATACAAAAATAGTAGTTAGAAAAAAAAGTTTAAATTAGAAACTCGAAACTAATATTCATTGTAAGGACTATTTACAGGACAACGTCTGTCGGGAAGGCTAGTTAAATATAAAACCTACCTCATTTTTATGCATTAAATAAAAAAAGGGAAAGGTTTGAACATACGGAAATGCAAATTCACAAGTCGATTCTCTGAAACAACTTATTATTTTAAACCTCTATATTTAAATTCGAAACTTTTCGAGGTAAGTAGGTATATTCACAAAAGATCCAACATTGTGCATTCTCTACCGAGACTTCTTCAAGAGCATAAAGTATAAAATTATTGTGTAAGAAACAACGTACATAGGAGGAGGCGCACGTTCTTCTTTCAAGTTTATTTTCGCAACAAAGAACTTGGCAAGCGCGTTGCAACTTTGCTCGTTTCGAATTCTAGCGAGCTTGTCGGCAGGGACCCAGCTTGTGATCTGAGAAAATAAAATCGCGCTCAGATAGTTGCCTATAACGTATAGTTGTTGTTGTTCTAAATAACTATCAACTTCCTGAATATTTTAAGGTCTCGGCGAGGATCTGAACACACTTTGAGCACAGCTGAAAGACACTTTCACACTTTACTGTGCTATCATGCAAGGGTGTTTTATTTATTTACTAGCTTTCCCGACAGACGTTGTCCTGTGATCTAATCATGAACATTGAATTCGAATTTAAAAGAATGATAAAAGCCCATTGTTTTAACCCATGTCATTCCGCTCTCTATGCATCTGTTTTAAACCACACATTTTCCATCTGAATTCTGTCAATCGCACCAACTTTCAAAGAACCGACAGTTTGTGTGTCAAACGACAATTTGTTTTCAAAATTAGATTTATTAAATTTTCGCGTTTAATGTATAAAAATGCGCTTCAATGTTAACAAATTGAATCGAAAAAGCTTGAAGAAACTCATCAAAAAACTGCGTGCCAATATTTTTTAATGTGAATGGTTTAAGAATTGTGTTTCTATAGAATTATTCACAAATAATGGCGTTGTTGTATCGTAATTCGTTATATTTTATGTATGCATTTTTTCGATCTTTTATTGGTTATTCTGTTATCCGGAGCGGAGAAGAATTCAATAAATCAAACATCGCAAGAATCTGTTCAGTCGATCTCAAGCTGTAAGTTTTCGCACCAACCCGACTTTCTTTTATATCAAGTAGGTATAAGATGTTTATTTTGCAAAAATATTTTCAAGCGCAAATTGGACATCTTCAGTGGCTGAGTGAGTCGATACGAATTAGTGTTACATATTATTGTTATTATTTTGTTATTGGGTGTAGGGCGGATTTTCAATTCAAGAAATATGACTAATGTAATAGACAAACCAATACAAATTTGATTTTGTTTTTTGATATGAAAAAACTTTTCTTGCACTGCTATCTCTCTGAAAGCTGTAGTTTTATGAAACATACATGTAATGTTGAAGTCAAATTGAGAAAAGAATATACCTACATATGTAAGAATATACGAAGCTATGAAATACATACATATGTACGTGTCCCCCTGGAGACTTTCTGTGTCGGCAGAAGAGCAAAGATACTAAAGACGTGGACCTCCTTCTTTCTATTTTCTTTTGAGTTACTGTCGTTTCAGAGAAGTTGCCCGTACTTCTTTCTGATAAACGAAATGCATTTTCATCGAATTAATAATATCGAATGCACTCTATGAGTATATTTGTAACATGCCAGCGGATGCCCGGCGTAGGCTACCTAAGATTTTGGTTGCGCTTTCTGTATTATCCGGCCACTTCACAGCAATCAGTTCAATATAAAATTAAACAGAACAGAAAAAATTATCAAGTTGCATTTACTGTGTTTTATTTTTTTTTTAATTTTTGTACATTTTGTTGATTGGGGACAATCGTTATCTGGTGTGTGTGTGACTACGTTAAAAAAGAAAAACTATATTTTTTTACATGGATTTAGTGAATTCAAACCATGTTCGCATCTAATAATCCAATAAAGGCACGGTTGGAATTTCTTAAACTTGAACATTGTGAGATACATACCTATATTTTGTGTGTTTTATAAGTTTGCGGCATATTTGTTAGTTTTTTTTTTCGAGAAATTCACGGACATAATGGCAGTTTTTATCTTTTATATATATAGATTTTGTCGATTGGCGTCAAAAGCGCGAGACAGTTAAATTTACTATAGATAAACTCAAAATAAGTTTTTCCTAAGAAAATAATATATTATAGCAGTATATGCATGTACCTATAGTTTGCCATTTGATACCATAGATTCTTAAACTTTGCTCTTCTCAAAGATGTTTTAATGCAAGTTTTTTTGTTGTTTAAAATTTAAACAACAAAAAAACTTGCAAAAAGCTGAACTTGCTTAGAAAAAAGGTAGTTTTACAAAAGCAAACGTGAGATATTTCGAATACTGCTTCGATGAGAAAAAGTTCTTTGCCTATCTTTTAAGGGACATGGCGTGATGATGGGTTTTGTGTGACTAATTTATTAGATAAAAAGAAAACATTATTCTTTACAAAAAAAAGTTTACCGTTTTAGGGTGGGTAGACACTATCAAATGCATTCATAAAGTCCATGTGTATTTGTACTCGTGTATACCTTTGCATGTAGGGTGACGACACTTTAATATACATCAATAATTTCTCTTCTTTATTGTATATCCTGAATTTCCCCTAAACTTATTTATTCCAAATATGAAAGCTTTATTTACTCGAATATTATCTTCTTTTCAAGTTTTTCTTCAATACAAGAAAATGACACACGATGTTTTGTGTTGACGCGTTGATGTCAATAATTTGTTATCTGTGTGTTATGTTTGGATTTTAATACACTACTTACTTTTTTAAATATAATTTACAGAATTGCAATCTGAATCCGGATTTACCGTCTATCAGATCCTTAGAGAAAGTTGAATTTTCCGCTATTAAACTATCTACCATTGGAATGAAATACATTACATACATTTTATGTAATAATAATATCACTATCAACATCTTTTTAAGGAAAGCTTTTATCGAGAGTTAGGAAAATCGTCGAATCTAAATTCTTCGTTCATAAATTCAGCGAGTGAACTACTTCTAAACAAATGCGTCTTTTTTTCAATTATTGCTTTTACGAAAACCAAAAAATCAGTCATAATTTTTAACAAGCATTAGCCGATCAATTATCTTACTTTTTTAATTGAATGGGCATCATTATACTATTTCTATTTCACGAATTATCATATCTTTTACATGAAGTGTTTTGTCGAATCCATGAATTACTATGTGCATTTCATGAAATAACATTTCACGAATTTCACCAACCAATTCATGAATTTTTTTATACAGTTCATGAACTACATTGCATACACTTCACGAATTGTACGTCCAATTCACGTATTGAACTAAAAAAAATTAACTCAGCAGCGATATCCTATCATACAATCGTTCCATCACCGATTTTTCTTCCGTATTATTTCTTTATATTTATTATTTATGGTAGTGTGAATAATAATGGTGTATACAGTGAAAAGAAAGATGGGGCCTACCAAGAGTAGGGTGATAAATAAGAGCTATGTGAAATAGGATTGGACGGCGCGTGAAGCAGGCTTTTACTCATGCTGTCATACTCGAACTGACAAAAAAATGCATCAATCATAACGCCATTATCTTTCTGTATTTCGTCAGTTTCTGCTTCTTCGTTATAGTCAATTGCTTAAATTTGTAATTCGTCATACTTGCGTTCGTCACTTAATTTATGAAGAAAAACTTTTAAGGCCAATTCACACGAAACAGTCATGTAACAGTTCAGTCGCCATTTGTAAGCAAACACATAAAGTGGAATCTATATTAATACGTGAACTAAAACCTTTGCGACAATTTTTACGAAAACGCGGATTAGTATGAAATTTCGCACACTTATAGTTTATTTTATTAATATAATAATAGAAAAGACTTTGTGAAAGATAATATCAAAATTTCAAATTTGACGTATCCAGTCATGTCATTGTTTTCGAAAGACAATTGTGAAATAGCCCTCGCTCGGTCTTTGATAATGGAATCTTAATAATGTTAAAATAATATAATCTAAATTACTTATGGTCGAATTTCGAGCACTGTTCGACCACTAGTTTTATTTAATTCATCCCTTATTTTCGTCCATATCCCACTTTTGAACCCAGTATCCATATGGCTTTTCAAACGTCTTGCAAGGGGCAGAACAATGAAAAATTAAATTTGGACCGTGGCGTGGGGTTGCCTGCCTTACATCCGTAAAACCGAAAAAGTCACAATAGGCGTAAGAATTAATCCGTGGATTCCTGGACCCCATCAGGGGAGGTTCAAGCATCTGGTATCCCTCCTGTGAGGGCGCTAGATCAGACGCAATGGAGCTCTTGTTGCCTCTTTATGCTCCCGAAAAGGTTTTAAAGGGAGAACGAATCCATACAATATTTACTTGAAAATCGTATGTTGAGTGTGGGCTGACTGTTTTATTCTTTACTAGCTGACCCGTCCGTCATCCTTCGACCTAACCCAAAATAAAAAAATAATTTTGACTTTTACATGAATACAATGTGATTTACGAAATATAAACTTAATTTAATTTAGCTAATAATTTATTGCATTATGTAATAGTCATCGTTTATTCGGATGCGGGATGAAATTCGATGGGACATAAGTTTGAAATCAAAACAATTCCTCTATAAATGCTTTACCTTTTAAAAAATTCAAGAGAAGACGGTGTAGTAGAAAATTAATCACATGTGAAGCCTGTCAACTTATTGTATATTATATTGTTGAAAGAATAGACCCCATTTAAACCAAATTATTCTGAATTATTATGGTAAAATTCAATCACTTTAATTTGTAATTCACCATACAAGTGTAGGTATAGAACGAACGGTAATAGAGCTTTTTGAGTAAATTCAAAGGGTTCGTTTTTTTTTTTGCAAAATAAGTAAATCCTTTAAAATGTATGTAAATATACACCCAAAGGATTGAACTTTTTTCCGTAAAATAGATAAATTTACACGAGTACAAATAAGTATTTGCATAGGTATAACATTCGTGCATGCAATGTATTTCATGCGTTTCCAAAAGCCTTTAATCCCCATTTTCATGCCCGGTTTTCATGATATTTCAGCCATTGGAAACATTTTATTTTTTCTTTTTTGGTTTCTTACCTTCTAACTGAATCTATACGCATTCTTACAGTTTATTTTTTATATAAATGTTCTGTTTCAGACAATATTTTTAATACGTCTTTTTTTCTTTGCAGACATTCAACATAGAAGGCCAATAGAAAACCAATTATGTAAGTATTGATGAGTATCCACTTCAAAGTGAAATAAGACTTAATATATTATGTATATATGGTACCAAAACTAGAATACAAAAAGAAAATCCGGTTAGTGCGAACACTTATAACTCGAGATCGACTGAACAGATTCTTCCGATGATTTATTTATTGGATTCTTTTCCGCACCGGATAACAGAATAATTATTAAAAATTCGAAAAATGAATATCAAATAATATTAAAGTTAGTATGGGATGGATTTCCTGCGACGTTAATCTATGAAAAATTCTAAAATTACAAAATTAGTGTTAACAATTAACATTAAAAATATTAGTACGCAGATTTTTTATGGATTTTTTTCGAGCTTTCAGAATTTTTTTTCGTCTTCTTTATCCATGTCCGCTCCTTAGTTAGATCATATGGACTCCACAAATCCTCGCCTTGCGCCCTTGTCCACCGCAATCCTCTACAAACTGTAAATTTAAATCAATCTAAACTAAAAATGTAAGATTTGATTGATGAATTATTAATATACACTTATTGCTTTTTTCACCTTCACCAAAATACTAATAGATTTAGACGCGTTGGTATCATCTATCTCTTGCGGGGTCTTCGTGACATTATTTGTCTAGCAGACTTTCCATATCTTGTGGGGTCTTCGTCGCATTATTCGTCCAGCAGACTCTCCATATCTTGTGGGGTCTTCGTGACATATTTTGTCTATATGACTTTCCATATCTTGTGGGTTCTTCGTGACATATTTTGTCTATATGACTTTCCATATCTTGTGGGGTCTTCGTTGCATTATTCGTCCAGCAGACTCTCCATATCTTGTGGGGTCTTTGTGGAACTTTACTAATCTAGCAGTCTTTTCATCTTTGAAATTTATTTCTGCCAACCTTCCTTCTCCGTGCGGCACAACTTATAGAATGACAAGAAAAATTATCATTATTAAACGTCTCACAAAAAGAATTCCACATTTTAGGTAACTATACGAAGAATTCAGAAATAAAATAAAATATTACTAAAAGACGTACCTTATTTGGAATATTTATAGGATACGATAAGCATCGCGGATATTATTTTTATAGTTTTTGGTCGAAGAAGTGTTGCAATAAAAGAAAATTGTTACGAGCATCTTCAAACTGCAGGCAACACCAATAATGTAACGTTTTGAAATATTTCAAAAGGGTCATGCCCCCATGCAAGGAGGGAGCATTTTTGATACGTGTCCCGGTTCGGTGCAGGGATAAAGAGGCTATAGATGTCGCTAGAAGATAAATAAAGGCGGTCTTCTTAGAAATTTATTTCATGCAAAAGATGAAACATATTTATTACGGAAACGTAAAACAGCCCACATATTATTATGTTTATTCGATTCTTATAAATTTTATATGTGAACTAGCTGACCCATCGAACTTCATCTCGCCTTCAATCAAAAGTCAGTATTTCAAAAGCACCAAAACTCTGCCGTTCCACACTAACTTTAATATTATATTATTTCATACTATTTTCCATCCATTTTTCGATATTTTAATATTTGACAACTATTTAAAAATCTATCTTACGTCTTATTATTTTATTTAAACTATTGATCAATGTTCACAATCTACAACACATCGTCAATGATACACAGATTCATGTTGAGTGGGTAATTATTTCGTACTTCTCTGATGTGCTGATAAAGGTACTATAAAAATGCTGTTCTGAAATTTATCAGACGTATTCAGTCTAGTGGATAGTATACGTACATTCAATCAAACAACCCTTTCAGTTTTATTTTGGGGAGGGTTTGTTGTTTTGTTTTCTACTGTCTGGACAGCAAACAATGGGACATTTTTTTCTGCATTGATCACTGCACACACAAATCTATAATTATTGTCTTATCTGGGAAATGTTTAGTTTACAAAAAAACTTTTAAAAGCAAAAAAAGTGTTGAAAATATGGTTTTTGAGTTATCGATGTTCGATTTAAGTACCTAGAGCGACCTTTGCGAAGAAGTCAAAAGTCAGGCAACTAAAGTTGCATCTGCAGCTGGCTGCCTGAAAGCTACTCTATGGAGAAATAAACACATGGTAAAGTAAAGCAACTTAACTTAAAGTCTATAAAACCTGCGTTAGACCAATTCTGACATGGATTAGTAAGAGTCAAGAGGCGATACAACAAGGACGAAGGGACTCTTACCTACAACAAAGATTAAGTAATATATAACAACTAACGATTCTAACAATAAATTCATTACTGATGTTCGATTTCTAAATGGAACAAACCACAACCGTCTTCTACTGTTATTTCGAAGGCTGGCTTAGGATGATCACTTTACGTTAACAACGTTCGCCATTAGGTGGTAATGTTTAAGTCTTCGAAACTCCTAATCATGAGAATTCTCGAAATGTTCAAAATGTCGAAAAATCCCATATATACAACAAGTAGATAATGTTTAATAATCAATGAAATATAGAGATAAAAGTTGGAAATTATTGAGTACAAGAGAGCAACCAAATTTAAAGACTGCGACTGCTGTCATGGTGTGATTGCTAAGAGATAACCAACATTAAAAGTAATGACACTTTATTTGTTTTCCAACAGCAGTATTAGACCACCATGAGCCTAAAAAATGTAACATTTGTATCAAAAATTTACTTTAACAATCAATAATGTAAAATCAAAGAGTCCCCTTTTGCAAATTATTCGAAATTCTTAGTTCAAATACTTTTGTCTCAATCTCCGCCATCTCAATACTCCACTTTTCGGTAATTTTTCCTTTTTTTGTCGAATCATCCGCAATTCTTCGAGATACCCTGCTTGGAGATTAGATCGTCATTCTCGAGATCCCCATCTTCGTACATAAACCCTCCAGGTCTTTCCTCTCCCCTTTCTCTCAGACACAATTAACTTACGTTTCTACTTATAAACCTATTTATCTCTTTCATCGGCTCACCGCTTCTGAAGCCCAGCCTATTTAAAGAAGGTTTTTCTTTCTACAATTTTATTATCTTTTTTTCTCCTTATCATTATCCTGTATTTATGTCCGAGCGATGTCTCCCTTTTTTCATGTTAAGGAAGTAACTACCTGCATCTTTCTTCTTGTAAAAAACATGTACGGTTTCTTTTGATCAATGCAATTTTGATGTTCTTATACAAACATGTTGGAATAAATAAGACAGGGGATACATAGAGAACATATTTTTCTTTCTATCTTGACATAGATTTGATTGGACATGTTTGTGATGTAATTTTTTTATAGGCTCTAACCAATGCCTCATTTTTTTAAGATCTTGTTTCAGAAAATGTTCCGAGAATGTAATATCATAATTTATTCAAAGTCAAAAAAAAATCTGTGACATTTTACTGAATTTGCTTTGTATAGAATTAGTTTCCATCTAGGTTTCGAAGATTTCCTGCATTATAATTTATAATGTACAAATATCAATAAACCGTTTAAATCAAAGAGTATTAATGTGATTAAATTTGGTTGTTAACCATCTCCTTATTAATTTATCACGTTTCTATATAGTAATAAGTGTAGCAATAACTTTGTGACCATTTTTACGAAAATTGCGCGGACGGAGGAGTACGAAATTTCGCACTCTTAGAGTTTTTATAGAGAAGGAGTGGCGAATGCTGATATTTTTTTCTAAATAAAGTATAAAAAAATACATTAAATCAATAAAAATAAAACATTACAAACACCAATATAATGTTATGTACTTGATACTTACAGACACTTCGATTTATTTGACATTGTCACAGACGCATATATCTTTTGTTTCTCTGTGGACAAATTGAGAATAGATTAATATTGTTTGTCTTTAATAATAATAATAGAAAAAACTTAGTAGGTACATTTCAAATTTGACGTATCCATGTCATTGTTTTTGAAAGAAGATTAGTTCGCTCGTTCAGTCTTTGACAATGGAACCTTAATAATGTTAGCGCCGGGTCACTTGTTCCATAGTGCCTGGCGTCTTTGTGACATCAGGCAGGAATAATACTTGGTGAAGGTAAAAAATTCAATTTTTGTTTATTTTCCCACCGTTTCAAAACACCTCGAGCTGTTTCGAAATCAAAATTAGCCAAATTGTTCAAGTCATTCTTAAGTTTTAGCGAGATACACAAACACAGATAATTATTTTATTTTTATATAAAAGATAAGCACTGACCAAGAACGCCAATAAGGCGAAGGTCAAAAAAAAGATAAGCACAATGTTTTTTTTACAAAGCTTCTATGTATGTTATACTTGGTGGTTTACATCGGATTAAAAGATGATAGATAATATGGTGGATTAACTCATTACCCACGCCTGAGTGGCTGGAACTCGGTGAACCAGCCCAATTAATCTGGATTATTTTGTAATCATTCCGAGTAGCTCGGCATTTGAAGACATTGTACGCCCATTGCTCACGTTTGCACGTGCAATCCGCCTTACAAACGTGCATTTTGTATAATATTGTGTTTGAATAAGAGGCATGGACCGTTTTTAATAGAAGTATTGATTTATATGAAGAGGAAAATTGATTTTAATCCAATTCCTTGAGAGATAATGACGGCTATTCTGAAATGAAAAACAGACGATTGAGTTGCGTAGTATCCAATTTTTATTGAGACTTTTGACATTTATGTATTCTGAAAATGTTTTATCCAATACATAAATTAGTTACGTAACTTAAGATTAAGTTCTAAGCAAGAGCTTCTTGCGTTGAGTTGGAACGTGAATTTGAGAATACCAGTCATTATGTTTTTCAAAAGTATAAAATTCTATAACATCGTTTTTTTTTTGTAAAACGTATTCCTGTTTCATTGATTGTACGGGTGGAAGCCTTTAAACGATTTTTAACATAGCAAGAAATTTGAAACTTTTATAAGGGTTATGATGAAAATACATTATTTTTTAATACCTACTTAGAGTTGAATTGAATTAATTTTTATCTAAATTTTATTTTGTATGAAACACGTCATTTTGTCTAGGTTTGTGTAAAAAATTAAAATATTTGGCGACTAATTCCATTGCAACCAAAATAAAAAAATGGTAATATGAACCACTTCACATACGAATAAATACGTGATTCCAAATTCAAAATATTTTTCAAGCAGTTTTTTACAACTCGAAAAGTTTAGAAAAAAAAAACCACCACGCAATCTTTATAAAAAAAGCAATTTGTATAAAAGTTCATGTACGTTTAACGTATGTGAATTATACATTTGTTTTTTGGATTTTATTTTGAAAATACAGAGAAAAAAAATCAGGAAATAAACAAGCAAACACAAGTTTTTTCTCAGAAAAAACGCTTTGAAAAATTACCTTGAATAAAGTCGCTAATTAGGCGGGGGTTTTTTTTTACCGAAACAGTTTTTTTTTGCGACAAATTCTGAAGAGAAAATTAGCTTCCTCTCCAACTGTTTATATTACCCGTCTGTTTTTATTTTATGCAGGTTAGTGTTAATTATTAAACTACCGATCAAAGGTAAAATCATTTTTACTTTATTATGTTCGTTAAAAACCCGTGATAACTATGTATATATTTTTAATAATTTTAAGTCATTTACTTACATAATCGTTTGTAATGTTTTTACATTTATTCATTGAAATACTTTAAAAAATATTGTGAATTTAAAGCAATTTTTTTTAAAAACTAAATCCGATTACATGTATCAAAATATCATCCCTCGAATATTTTTTTTGTTTCAATTAGAACTGTTTACGACTATTATTCGACGCGATACTTACAAGAATTGTGTTTAAACTCTCTGAAGTGTTTTATTTTTCGTGTTGAAGCTATGATTAAATGCGCAATCCTGACATCAAAGTTATTAAAAACGTGATATCGACGGTCGCTCCCAGTGTGGAGTATGTGGACGCTACGAAATTCCTCCAAGCCTCTCTAACTTGCGTCAGTTGCACAGCTTTATCCCAGCTTAGTCCAGCATCTTGTAAAAACCGCAGTCAATGCCCGCTTGATTGTTAATTTTAGCCTGCCTCGGTTTCTTGTCCCATCCGGTTTGTAGAAAAGACTTACATATTCATGACTCTCGGGGAACATGCGAAATCCATGGCCAGGCCAGCTCAATCTGAGATTCTAGATTACTGAAGTGATTGGCTGTTCTGGCCCGTACGGTCTCTTTTGAAACATAGCGGTACCACGTAATCCGCAAAATCTGTCGCAGAATACAATATGCGCTATACCTACACTTTTGTAAAATGTTTCTACAATGTCCAGTTGCTACGACAATACAGAGTGTTTCATTAATCAAACATCTTAACTGCGGGGACTCTTTTATTTCGTAATTAACCTTTCATCACTCAACTGAAACCTTTATATTTTTTTTAATCCCCTAAAGCCAACAGGGGTGTGAAAGGAAGTGCAGGATCTAATATGCAACATTATTAATATTAATAATCGTCATCTAACCATTTCGGTAAGTACGTTATCCATTGGTTCTCCAACTTTCGTAAAAACTTTTTAAAACGGTTTTTGTAAAGTTTTCCTTATCAAATTTGCAGTTGATGTTGAGTGTTCCTATATTTTTTTTGAATACTGAAGACTGGGCGGTTTATTATTGTTATTATTATTTTGTCAAATCAAATATCAAGACTATGACTAATCAATCAATCAAATATCCATTTGAACTCAATTAGGGGCATTTGGAGGCAACAAGAATCTTTATTGCGCTCGATCTTGCGCAATGTGAAATTTCTCCTCCAATGTCCAAATTCCTCAGTTCTGCTCCGTATTGTGGGAGTGTGGCAGAATAAAGTTGGAACTTTTTTGAGTTATCTATATATTGAGGAGTATGTAATTAAAAACTTATAGTTCATATAAAGAAGGAGTTGCGAATGCTAAAATATTTTTATTTTGCATAAAAAATAGAAAAAATCAATAATAAAAGAAACATTAGGTACGTATCTACAATACTGTAATGTTATATATTTGATACACGCATACACACTCTGATCTATTTGACATTGACACAGATGCATATATCCTTCCGTTTATTTACAGTCCAGAATAGATTAATATTGCTTTTTTTTAATAATAATAGATTATAACTTTGTACACATCAACATTTCAAATTTGACATATCCATGTCATTGTTTTTGAAAGAAAATTGTGAAATAACGCTGGCTCAGTCTTTGACAATGGAACCTTAACAGTGTTCAAATTTATAATTTAAATAAGTTATGATCGAATTTCGAACACTACTCGACCTCACTAGTAATGAAGAAATATTGCTCAATATCCAATGTTTATTTGAAATGAAGTAAGCCCATATATTTGAGAAACACTGACCTGGAGACGGTTTTCCTTCTATTAATTCCCACTAAGTAAATTGGTTGTCCCCTTCTTGACGCGACTCCATCCATCATCATCAGTTCCTATAAGTACCTACTCCTGGATGCAGCTCCTTTCTTACTTTTTCTTCTCTTTATTTTTATTTTCTTCCTTATATCCTCGATCCCCTGCTGACAACGTGCAGCGATGTAACCACCACACTGACGCGGTTATAACTCCTCATAAATAGTTTAGTGGTAACCTTACACGGATCCATCAACGTTGAATAATTAATTAACTTTTTATCAAATCATTAATCAATTAATTTTTTTTACATATTAAAAGAAAACGTTGTCAGTTTAATCCCCTTAGAGGGAGGAAAACGAAATGGTTACCCATTCCATTATATTCAAACATACTTTGTTTTCTCCTTTATAATATGTCATGTGTCATTTAAAATGTGTCTTCATCTATATAATATTTGTCTTGAACACTGACTCACTGACTGACTGACTGACTGACTGACTGACTGACTGCCTGACTGACTGACTGACTGATGTCATTAACGCCGCTAGATGGCGCGCCACTCGCACCCTCAAACAAGTTTTGATCCAGCGGATCGGGGATGCTTCTGAGGAACCAATAGCGTTTTGCCGTTATGCGCACGCGCGTTGAACATACAGGTATACTAACTAATATTATTAAGTGTTGCCAACGTGGGCGATTTATCGCCATTTGGGCTACTCGGAACGAGAATTGGCGACGACAAAATGCCCTTTTTTTTGGTGAACTTTCACCTCTCCGGCCAGGGGCGCCACGGGCGCCTTTAAAAAACTAGTTCTTTTATATTTAACAAAAGAACTTTTATATTAAGAAAAAGAAGAAAAAAATATAGAAGTCTTATATTGTTAAGTACAGAAAACCCCCTATAAGGTATCTCTTAAATCCAAACAGCTGATGCAAAATGCAATCCTGATACCATCCATGATGTATGGGAGTGAAACATGGACATGGACAACAAATCTGGAAGTTTTTTTTTTTTTTAAATGAATCTGTGCTCACTCAAAGTGAACACAAATACACTCATTGACTCTTTCACAGTAAGCTACTTAAAGCTTATGTCGTGAAAGAGGAAGATGGTCGGCACCTAGATTCGAACCCACAACCTCCGCACGAAACAGTGCGAAAGCCGGCGTCGTAACCGCTAGACCACCAACCACTTCATAGGAAGTTGGAATAAATGCTGTGGAAATGAGATCACTGCGTAGGATATGCGGAAAAGGATAAGGTGAGGAATGAAAAATATTAGAAAGGAATGTGGAGTGAGGAAATTAAGGTAGTTTGGGCATGTAAAGAGAATGAACGAGGAGAGAATGACTAAAAGGATATATAAGTCTGAAAGAATGGGTGCACGAAGATGAGGCCGACCTCGAATGATATGGTCCGACCATATCGGTTCAGTCTTAGAGGAGGGCCAAGTCAGGAGCATAAGGAATAGAAGAGCATGTATGCGGAATGTTATGCGTTTGGGTAGGGAAGAATGGAAATCCATACTCTCTGCCTACCCCCTTCGGGAAACGGCGTGATGGGTAAAAAAACTTAGTATAACAGTGGATGTATAATAGAAGCATTAATCAAGCATATGTATATATGCCTATTTTACCTTATTATTTCTACGCTGAAATATTTTGAATTTCCCTTTGGCATGGTGCAAACTATTTCAGTATGTTTTATTGACAATGAATGCCGCATCCCTAAATCAATTTCACCCCCTTGGAACTAGTGGCTTGTGTTAGCATAGTCGCGGTTATGGGGTGTCTGTTAGTTGCTGTACTTATATATAATGTATAATATTGTATTCTGTCTAGGTAGCAATTAATATAATTATTGTTGTTTTAATATAATATCAAACTTGGCATCATTATTTACCACACTTTACTCAAATATATAGTTTTTAGGCACTGTGCCATAATTTAATGTCCAAACGTTCAAAACTGAACTGTTTTCGGTGTAAAAAACTTACAGCCTACAATTTGTGTGTTTTCAGCCTACAATTTGATTTTCCATTTTCCCCTATTAGTATACGAAATCAGAACATTGACTGAATGATGAGTACGGCTTTCGGAGATGAAAAGCAACATTGAACCCTTCTCATCTATCTATCTGTCCATTATCAAAATAAATTTTAACCTGCGGCTTTTTGTTTGCATTTGATTTTATGAAAAGCATTTTAATATCATCATACAACTTAATCTTTCTACCTCCAAATTTTCTCAAGTCAATTTTTTCATATATATTTCGTTTCCATGCACACATATCCTTGGTTGGATATTGCATTTCTAAATAAACTAGCTTTCCCAACAGACGTTGCCCTGTAGTCGTATCTATGAATATTGTAAAATGTGTAATTTATACAATAAAACGTTTAAATATGTTTGAACTTTAAAAAAAAAATATTTCTGTAACCTTGAAAAAAAATCCATAAAAATCTGCGTACCAATAATTTTTATGTCAATGGTTCTCAGGTAAACAATAATTATGCTGTTGTAGAATTTTTCATAGATGGCGTTGGCGTCGCAGCAAATCCGTTCCATACTAACTTTAATATCATATTTTATATTAATTCTTATATATTTTTCAACATTTTATTGGTAATTCTGTTATCCGTAACGGATAAGAATCCAATAAATCAAACATCGGAAGAATCTGTTCAGCCGATCTCCAAGTGTTCGCACTAACCCGACTTTCTTTTATATTATAGATAAGGACAAATTGGCTATGTTAATAATTAAAAACCTCTGCTAGAGTAGGTACCGTAAACAATTTGTAATTCGTAGAACCCTTTGAAAGGATATTCTCCAATTTAATCAAAACTGAACTGATTAAGCGGAGCCTTGAAAATAGCTTGACGCCCGCTTTTTAATCTGCCCCAATCATTTTGATCCTATTGCGACATTGTTTCGCAATTACACGGAGGAAACGGAACAGAGGGGTGCAATTAAACTGTCGATTAATGCAACATTAAAATACAATATTGAAACGTGATACCTAATGTAGGTAGGTACATGTACGTACATACTTTCCAAAAGTAAACCGCTATCCGCTACGAGAACCCTTCACTTAATTGAAGCGATTCAGCCTATATCTCATCTTTACAGACCCCGCACTAACCTTCTTATTGATGTGAATTTGAAGTTTCTATAATTATTATTATTTTGTACTAAAGTCTAAATAATTATTTGGACAAATATGTAACAACTAAATAATGACCGTAACAATTCATTACTGATGTTCGATTTTTAAATGGAACAAACCACTACGGGCTTACGACCGTCTTCTACTGTTATTTCGAAGCCTGGCTTAGTGTGATCACTTTACGTTAACAACGTTCGCCATTAGGTACTTATGTTTAAGCCTCCGAAACTCCACATCATGAGAATTGTTCAACATGTCAAAAAGCCTCATATATACAACTAGTAGATGTTTTATTAATACTTAGAGATAATAGTTGAAAATTATTGAGAACAAGAGAGCAACCAAATTTACAGACTGCGACTGCTGTCATGTATTTGGAGAGACGAATGTGTATATTCGCATATTAAAAAACTTTTAAATTTGGTGAATATCGTTGAGGATTTTTCATTAGGTTTTTTTAAAACACGTTTTTTTATCACCAAAGTATTGGAAAAAATGTCGGCAGACAATGAGTCTTTCAGACCTCGAACAGTTGGGTTGAAGGCTTTCAACCTTTTTTGGCTCAGTTTAAATGGCCTCTCTAAATTGTTCGAAACAAAATTTTCCAAACACAGATATACGAACACACATTTGACAGAAATAATAATTGATCGAATTTCTACGACGTCATTTTACTCCGAAGTTATATCACCAAATATTTTTGTCCCATACTATTACTTTCTTTTAAATTTGAATTCAGTCAATAAAACCAAATATTGTTTATTAAAAATATTATATTTTAAATTAAAATACCTAGTGGTCGACCTGTGCTCGAAAATCTACCACATCTTTTTTTAAATTACAAGTTCATTGTATATTACCGATCCAGCGCTTTTGCACAATTTTCTTTCAAAAACAATGACATGGAAACCTACGTCAAATTTGAAATGTTGATAAATTTTATTTATTACTAGCTCTCCGGACAGACGTTGTCCTGTGTTTCTATGCTATGAATATTGGGTTCAAATGTGTAGGTATGGTGATGAATGAATTATCGTTTGATCAATGTAATTCCGACCGATGCGTATGTTTTAAACCATGTTTATTCCATCCACATTCTGTCAATCGCACCAACTATCTAAAAATTGACAGTTTCTGTCAAAATATCAAAATAAAAACAAAAATTATATGCAACAAAATACTAATAAGGTTGCCTACGTAAATTTTCTTTAATTTTCCATGCATTTTCCATGCATTTTTATTATTTTTTTTCTTCTAAACCACCTTCACCAGATAAAAACCCTTACGAAAAAAAAGAATCAGCGAAATCGGTCCGGCCGTTTAGGCGTGATACGATGACATCGGGAAATAGCTCTCCATTTTTATATATTTCTAAGATTATTAAAGACAAACAATATTAGTATTTTCTGTTAACTTTGAACACTGATAAACTAAAGAATATATGCGTCTGTGTCAATGTCAAATACATCGAAATATGTGTGAGTATCAAAAACATAACATTACAGTAGCGTTGTCACATACATATTTTGTTGTGAGTTCGAAATGTTTTCAATCAAAAAAATAATAATGTTCAATTTTCTTTGACGTATCCAATAACAGAAAACCTAACGAAACCATTAATGGCCTATATATTTATATTTCTCACATTTCGTATATTATTTTTACATCTGTTTATTAAATCAACCTTTATATTAAGCGTAGATTCACTGATTATTATAAACAAACATCCCTTACTTGCTGAAAATGCGTCAGTGTTTACGGATGAAAATAACCATTATCACAAAAGGCTGTATGGATCGAACCCCCATACTTCAGTCCTACTACTGCAGTGGGGCTCTGAACCTCTTTCCATAATATTATTCTATGGGAATAATTAATTTCAGCCACTTGAAAACCCCTGCCTGCGCCACCCTTCATCCAGTTTCAACTGGGTCTTATTTGCATTCTGAGAGGTACTGCTTCAAAACGGCAGAAAGAGAGAGGTTATAAAATTACGATGAAATTACGTATTATTTATGTTTTTATTAAACTTGTTAATTATTTCAAGTAGAAACACCGCCTTTAAGATAATAATGATCGGTGTAAGTTCGTTCGTAACTCGGTATTTTTCTTGGACTAACTTAGGGAAATAATTTTGATGCTTATTTTATTCGTCTGACTGTCAGTCATTGTTAAAAATATTAACGAATATGTAACAACTAATGACTCTAACAATTCATTACTGATGTTCGATTTTTAAATGGAACAAACCACTACGGACTTACAACCGTCATCGCTATTAGGTGGTAATGTCTCCGAAACTCCTAATCATGAGAATTCTCAACATGTTCAACATGTCGAAAAATCTCATGTTTGCAACTTGTAGATATTTAATAATCATTGAGATAAAAGTTGGAAATTATTGAGAACAAGAGAGGAACCAAATTTAAAGACTGCGACTGCTGTCATGACGCCAGGATATGACTAGGTATATCCATTTTTGTTAATGTCATATCAACGAATAGGCAACTAAGAAAACTAACCTTATAATATGTCACAACATTCGTTATGTTATGTCCAAACTCGCTTCGTTTGCTGTAATTCTTATTTGGCTATATACCCTCATCTAAGTTTGTTTGGATTATACGCCAAAGACAGCGTCTACATGTAGACGATAGTCTGATCACGTTTTTGGAAATGGAAATAAGCTACGTTGATAAATAAAATATAGGTAGGTGCCTGTTCTCTAAAACTTCCCTAACTCTGCTTTACTCAAGCTATTGCAAATAATCTGTTTGTCTCCGTTCTGTGTGGACAAATAATCGTCTGATAGAATCTAGGGATGTCATTGACTCTTCTAATCATCGAAACTTTTAAAACATCGCTATTTTTTTTTATTATTTGAAACTTTACAAATTTTATCAAATTAACATTGGATTGAACAGAATTTGTACAATCGCTGCATTTTGTTTGTGAACGTAGATATAGTTTGAAGTTTGGTATGTGAACGGCATCGAAGTAACTGTAAAATTTATAAAATGAATTTGCTTTGAAGTTAGCCCTAAAAAGTTGAAAAAAAAAACGGTTATTTTGTAGTGTAATTATTGCGTAATCAAAAGGTTCTCATGATATACAATTATTATAGATGTTGGATAATTTCGAATTATATCCATCAACTTGGTAGTTTCGTAGGTAGACCCATCTGGTTTCTTGGATATTAGCGCCTCGGACCATCACCACTTATAATAAGAAAGTCTTAGCGCTGAGAGTGTGACGTCACATTGTAAGGCCCAGTATGCACATGCCTTATATCTGTATTCTGTATGTACTTATCTGTACTCTATGATAGCACGGGTCTGGTGTGACGTTAGAGGAAAAATGGCCGCCAGCGCTAAGGCCTTCTTATATAGGTGGTGTTGCCTCGGACCGGCGCAGCTACGGTCATAGGTTCAAATCCTAATGGGACATGATTTTTTTAGCGCGTTTTACATGTTGAAAACACTCATGATGGGTTTTGTATTTGACCACATGATGCGAATGTTTGCTGACGCAAAGTGATCCCACTAAGCCAGCCTTCGAAACAACGATAGAAGACGGAGGAAAAAAGCCCATCATTAATTATTCATTAAAAATTAGTACATGATTAGTTAATGTTAAGAATCAATAAATTGCCAGGCAATCAACCACTTCGTTTTGTTTTGAATTTGTTGTAGCTGTCATGTTTGGTGTGACGACATCATTCACCAATAGCGTTGTTCCATAATGCAGTCACCCGGTAAATGATGCGAGAAACAGTATTTTATTAACTTTTAATATAGTATTTTATGCCTGTATTATGTAGCTATATCTGTAAAATAAAATTCCATTCCAAAAGCCATTTGATGGTTTTCAAATCACCCTTTTGGGTGATGTTTTTTGGTTGTTGTTATTGTAAAAATCCCCTTTTTTCGCAAAGCAGCTCTCTGTTTCACGTCCCGGCGAATTTATATTTTCCGATGTAAAGTTATGTGTTTGAAAAATTATTACTTTAAAAAAACAAAACCTTGTTTTTTTTTGCTTGTTTAATTTTTTCCGTCGCTTCAGCTCGACAATAATGGGAAAGGGTGGTTGGGTGTACATAGAATTGCGTTTTATTGCTTAGTTTTTTTTACGAGCATTGTTATATTTTCCGCAACTTGTAATTTCGCCAGCTTTAAGGGGACAAATCACGGTAGGTAGGTACGTACGGAAAGGGTAGAGTTATGCAGGCTTATGTTTTATTTATGTGCGAGAAAAAATGTTTGAAAAAACGGAAACTACTTACCTAGTTTATTATTGTAATAATTAATGGAAATATGAACAGGGTTTGATTGAGTTTTTTTTATAGTGCCTTATTATGAAACAAAGATAAGGGGAGAGAAAAATTGAATTCTTGAATACTGTAGTATATTATTATTTCAAAAAATAACGATGTCTAATCCTGCTAAGTAGGCACCTACATATTTTGTTTTTAAATATCTGTTTGAGTCCAATAATATAAAGCAGGCAACGAGAGCCAGTTAGTATTTTACGAAATATTAACGGTCCTTCCACACAATGTCCAAAATCTCTAACATCATTTTAAAGAAATGGAACACATTATCATAAGACTATTATTGCAAATCTTCTAATTCTGATGATAGGACTATTTATACACCGTTTAACCAAAAAAAGATCTTCACGCATACAATTTACAAATATCAAATCCTCAGGTCTTCTTCGAAGAAATAGAACCGAGATTTCAGGAAAAAAATTGGCGTTTGTAAACTTTTTTGATTTCTCTGCCCTGTGAAATATAGTCTGACTAAGATTAATTATAAATTAAGCTAATTAAGTTTCTGAAAAACTTTTCAACTAGGTACAATTTTTAATAAAAAACAATAAAAAATCTAATGAACATTCAAACTAACTTTAAATTACTGTTGTTGTAAAATAATGCTTTATGGACAAATTTTTTTAGCTGTTATTTGATACAAAATATATTTTCTTAAATGTAAGTAGGTACATATTGTTTTTAACGCAGAATCTTAGTTTTAATAGAATTATCCACTCGGGGAGCTGATATCCCTGTAAAATATTAAACGGACAGGTTGACTAAAGAATATTATTGTCACCAGTGAGATTTTTGTGTAAAAAAGACGTATTGATTCATTTTTGTATATCTAAAAACCTTTATGGCAAAATTTGACGCATTTTATTGTCAATTGTTTTCCGCTTTGATTTAAATTTTCCCAGCCGAGTTTTAAATTATTACCATAATAAAATTTCATTTCGACAAACAACTAGATTTTAAATTGCGCATACCGGCGGATGTGGACAATTGATTTAAAATAATAATTAATTTACGCATACAACTCGGGCACCTTTGAATCAATATTACAGTTACGGTTATCTGCGAATAAACATATTTCGTTGTTGCACACTAAATTTGAGTTATTTGCAAATTTACCTCATCAACACAAAATAATAAGAAGTTTACATAAAAAGTGTGGCGAATGCAGTAGCGCTCTAAACGTGCTATTATTTTGATGACGTTTAAACTGTAGCTACAATATTCTCGTCAATTCTGTAGTAGATTATGTCTTAGAGTCCTGGATCATGAGACTAACAAGTAATTTTTTTCAGAAAACGGTTTTGAGACGGCTATTTAAAGACTTGCGTTGCGAATTGCGGCTGGCTCCCGGAGGCTGAGGATCAATACGTTGTTACGTAAATACTCGCGTTCACGGTACTACTGTTCTGTGTTTTGTCACCAGTGAAATCATATAAAGAAGATTGACAGAAATCGGTCATGTTGCCATGTCGCGGGAAAGGATTTCCTATTTGCACAGAAAGCCCATTTGTAGAAGACCGTCGAGTATTCATGAACTGCTATAGGAACTTCTTGAATTCGCGTAAAATAAATTGTACCCATTCTCAATAAGTTAATAAGGATCTCACTCGCCAGATTTTCTAAGTAAAAGCCTCTAAAAGATAATCTACAAATAGTGTTCGAGTTAGGTACCTACATACATAAAAAAAACTATTGTATAAAATAACGACGTTTTTTTATCATATTTCGGTAAATAAAATGAAACAAAAAGCATTCTTGCACAGCATTTAACTGCTTTATAAATTCTATGAACAGTACAATTTTTTTTAACAGTTTATAATATTTCACTCAATTTTGTTAATGTCCGCTGAATCTTTATTTGATGTATACAATATACATGTCTCATATTTTGCGTGCTTCTACGATTTGCTTAATGTATTGCCAAACAGACAAGTGACAAATAATTTACAATACACTACGGGACCTGTCTGGCCGAGGGTTGTGATTGTTTTGAAGGGATTAAACAGATAGATGGCGTTTTACACTCCCCTCAAACATTATTATTGCCTTATTGTTCATAGACTATACAAGCAGAAAATATTCGATAGATCGAAAGCGTGCTTTTGTGTCTAAATGAAACTTGAAATGAAATACATTTTTTTGAGTTTAAGTTCCTTAAACCTGCTAGCATTTACAATCAAAATAATGTCCACTGATGGAGTTGTTCCGATCAAGCCCATGAATACCGAAAATACGCCCGGATAAATTCTACTATTTTGTTACTCTTAAAACAAATTGATGATTCTCTTCTCATTTATCGTCTCCTTGTTTCTACTTTGGGGTGAAGATCTTCTTTGTTGACATTTCCATGATTCTGTATTCCGGACAACTTAAGGCCACCCATAATCCCAAGTGCACGCTTAGTTGCACTGTTTCAATACCATTTCAATACCATACTGGAAAAACACACTACTTATAAAATCATTCACCAAACACACTACTTATAAAATCATTCACCAAACACACTACTTATAAAATCATTCACAAAACACACTACTTATAAAATCATTCACAAAACACACTACTTATAAAATCATTCACCAAACACATTACTTATAAAATCATTCACAAAACACACTACTTATAAAATCATTCACAAAACACACTACTTATAAAATCATTCACAAAACACACTACTTATAAAATCATTCACAAAACACACTACTTATAAAATCATTCACAAAACACACTACTTATAAAATCATTCACAAAACACACTACTTATAAAATCATTCATAAAACACACTACTTATAAAATCATTCATAATGTGAGGGAACATATGAAGAAGAAGATTCACAATGGACCTGCTCTCTGATGAAGTGTATCGCTTCGCTAGTCAAAGTGAAGTATGTTGTCCGAATAATTATTATCTACGTACATATGCTCCATTGCCGCATTCTGAGAGTACACTACTGATGGTCCGCCTGTCAGTTTGGCAACTGCATGATTCAAGTGCTAAATCAATAATTTGTAAAACATTATTATTTTCAAAATTTAATACAGCCTGCTTTGAAAATTAACCTGTTTTCAAAAACCAAGTTACGGCTTCACGCTCTGTGGTTTTGTAATACTTTTGCTCAAAATCTTAACAACAAAGAACTTGATAAAAGTTTGTTGAGTATTGTTAATACGACGAGACAGGAAATGAGTTTTCAACCCGCCAAATGAGAATTTATCACTCGTGCAATGAAATGGGACACCCTCAGGGAGACGTAAATAACCTCAACTTTTCTTTCAGCGGTGAATGCAATGCAACCTTCTGAAAGTTTTAATCCGACGTACAATCGTCGAGGGCTGCAATATTTTGCACCCTTAAGATTTACGCCCCTAATCGGCGGATGTTAGATTGTGTTCTTTTCTAATTTACGCGTCTAATTGTAAACCTACATTTAAAAGAAAGGCGTGGTGTTTTGTTGCAGTTCTAACAGAAAGAATTAAAGAGAATACATAAATTTTGGCTGGAAGAGATCTTTCGGGATAAGTGCGCCCTTTGAATCTTTCCAATGTTGTGTACCATGTGAATCATTTGAGGTTTCGGATAAGGAATCTTTTTTTTCATTATCAAGTGGATTGTAACCTCTCTTATCAAACCATATTTTGTGATTTAACTGGCTCAAGCCATTATATCAAATTTAATAGGCATCTGGCTTGCGTCTCTATGATTATTTGACATAATCGACGTGATAACCACACCAATATTCAAACTATTGATGAGAGTGACAAATTAGTGTTATTGGGTTGAAAATCTGTATTATGTCCCATTTTCAAACTATGTATGTAGGTACCCTGCTCTGTAATAGCTTATTATTTAAAAAAAAATAACCTTCAAAATATGAACAATATCAAAACTTTTACTTACTTTTTTATTTCATTTTTACACAGCTACAATGCTAAATAAAGGCACAAACACAGTCATAAACAAAGGCACCCATATATCTATTTTGTTAACAATAAAATACCAAAAAGAACTTACGTGAAGCATTTACTTACTTTTTAGTGTTTCGGTTCGCTCCTAAACTATTGGAATAAGTGGCGTTTACAAAACCTGACAAATTCACGCCACTTCTCCCCTACATAACCCTCAATTAGTGCTGCTGGTGTCTATTGAAAATTTTTAATAGGACAATCGGAATAGAAAGCAATACATTTTATGTTTTTAAATTTTCTAACTCCCTTATTTCTGGTACCTTCCTCAGATGGGAGGGTATCTGCTCCAGACAAAGTTTTACAGCCAATGATAACGCAAAACGTAGGTACACATCTGGTCTTTATCTGAGTTTTCCAAGAATTCCCATAAAATATTAAAAGTTTGAGTGCTATTACCCTCAAGACGGGGCACTGAATTCAAATTCACGAGCCCCTTCTTAATGAGAAATGAAATCACATTTATAAACATACGATTTTACTATTAGGTACTGATATTTAATAAGATTTTTTTTCTTTTGTTACAGATTACAAACACCAAAAAACCTTAAAAGCAAAACAAAAAATGGGAACAAATAAACACGAAAAATATATCAAAAACAAACAAAAAATATCAGAACCTGAATAATAAACAATACATATCTTATTTTGGATATCATTTACATCACAGACGAAATATCAAATAACAAAATCAATGATATTTTCGGAGACGTTGTAGAATTGGAAATATAATTAAATATCAAAATGTCTCTAAATGGAAGTTTGATGACCTACGATAACAATAATGATCTGATGAACGATTCGACCGAAAAGATGGTTTCGTCCCAGAAGAAATCAACCATCGTCAATCAGGGTATCGGACAAAAACAGCCGTTTGTTGCGGTTTCAACACAAACCGGAGGCAAATCCAACAAGGGAAAGAAATCTGGCTGTTGTGGGACGCATCTCAACTCCCTGTGGTCACTCTGGTATGGACTACTCGCAGTTCTAGGACAGTCGTACATCCTGATGCAGAGCGTCAAAAGATTCTTAGGTAAGTTTTCAACCATTTTGTTTTATTATTCCTTCAACAGAATTTTGGACATTCAAACCCGTCGATTAGCATATTTTTCCATCGCGTATAGGTGTAGATTTTACCTTAGTTGCAAGTTGCAACATTTCAAAATTATAGCTTACCTCTTGTGGTAAAATTTCAATGCTCTCTCAATATAATATGGCTTTTCTTCATCGTGACTTACCAACAAAATCATGGATTTATATTTTTTTAAACCTGTAAAATCATTACTTGATCTCGGATGGAAGTGTGGAATGACAATGGACAGTTAGTAGGGAAACGTGAATATTGTTGCAATGTGTGAGGGTCCTGGTTTTCTAAAAGAGCTTAGGCTTTTGACCAGATCCTTTGATGAATTTTGTCCAATTTTTTTTTTTTTTTTTTTTTAATTAACTAACTACTTCCTTTTTGAGGAGCATAGGGTGGCAATAAGCGCCAAAGAGCCTTGTCTAGCCAAATTATTTACTAAAACTTACAGGGTAGTATAGTTTTTCTTAATAAAATGCCATTAATGTTGATTTTTTGTCATTTTTCATTAGGTTATTCAGACTTGGATTGGCCCAACGGTCCTTCTCCAGAAACGTGGTGGTGCTTATCACTTTTGGGACTTGCGGGACTCCTGCTTCCACCATTCTTGGCTGCAGCCATTCTTCGGGCAGGGAACCTGCCGAACGATGGCTATAAACTTGGAGCAGCTCTTTCAACTTGTAGTCATGGTCCACCGTCTTCTCTTCCTGGACGACCGAAGAATACAGGTAAGATTTTATACTTATTAACAGATTGAATAGGCAGATTTTTCAATTATGCCCCATCCTGGAGAGAAATTTGTCGTGATCGGCACAACATTTCTTCGTCCATATGAAAGATGGTAATATGCGCTATCATGTTATGTCCAAACGGGTCTTCAGAGCACATTATTTGAAATTGAAATGAAATTCGTGACTCAATTTGAGAATGTTGACAGGAAGTTTGAGGGATAAACATTGTGGAAGACAAAATAATCAAAAAATAACATATTTCATCTTAGAAGATATTTGAAGATAACTTACCATTTATTACATACATATTGTTTGGTTGCCGAGTTTGCTCGTTTCTCTTTGCTTGGAGAATATTTACCTCAAGTCTTATAACTTGCATGATGCCTGTTGGAGTAATCTTCTTAAGGTAAACAGCTATAAGAGGTTTATCTAGCTGGATCAGAAATTTTAATATTCGTATACAAAGCATGAGATTGCATCCGTTTTCTGCTGTTTGGAATGGTGCTTTACTTTGATCACATCAGTGAGACGCTGTTGAGGCAAAGAATTTTGCTTATTAACCATCTGTTGATACTAGTATAATATCTGTGACATCCTCCACCAAATCGAAAAAAATGCATGCCTCTCCGCGTGCGAAATTGTGACTTGTCGGGATGAAAGCACCCATTATAAATTATCCCATAAGTGCATAAAAAGATCCCTACTTTCCGTAAACCGTGTCTAACTAAAGAATTCTTCAGGAATATTCCCCTTGTAGTATAGCAACTGCATTTCGCATTGCATAATTTCAGGGGTGTCAATCACGCCTCGTTTAATCGTTGACAAATCGTTGGCAGTAATGTTGTAACAAGTGATTTTTTTGTGTAGCACTGCGTTCATACAAACGACGTCCCATTATTTCAAGTAGCACAATAACTTGATTAATGTTTCTGCAACATTTATCATAAATGCTCATTGAATTACTAGCGTCGTTCTGAAAAAGCTTCCCAAACTGTTATCTTTATTTTAAAGTTTATTTTTTTATTTTTTAATAAAATTTAGGTATTGTTACTTTCTACCGACCAATTTTTCGGCAGGTGGAAGATTTTAGGTTGATCCAAAATTTTCCATTATATTTCAAAGTTCAAAAAAAATTTGCAACTTTACTGTGTTTTATTCCAACGACTTAAAAAACTCGTCTCTGCTTCAAATTCTTTTTCAAATCAAATGACCGCAAAACGGTGTCAAAAATTTATTGTCAATTGTAATTCTTCTACTTCTTCTTCTTTCTTCCAACGTGGCAATTCACTATGGAGAGATTGTTCTATAACTGTAATTCGTATCCTTTACATTTTTACACACATATAAAGTCCATATCAACTCCAATATGGACATGGTGTGGAAATAGAGAAAATTGACATTATATGGGATCGAGCGTAGATAGAAAATAGCATACTTTGCCCCAAAAGGGACCAAAATTAGATAATTGGATTAAGAAGGTCAAACTAACTTTCACATAGAATAAATTGTTTTGAAAATGAAAAAAGGTTCTCTTCGAAATTTGAAAAGTGAGTACGAATGTAAGCGACAAAAATGGAGACAGCTTAAAATGGATGTAGTTATTAGACTAGCGCCATCTACTTACTAAAAGTTTAGTTGCTTAATGTTATCATGATTACCAAGAGATGTCTCTTTCTTTTTGTTACCCTGATGCTTCGTCAGATTAGAAGTTGATTTGATTCGGATATTAAATAATATGATATTTATTATTTTTGTTTTACTGCAAAATTGATATTTTTTTCCAGAGCGGTACCTTTTAACCTTTTCGAAGGCAGAAGGTAGGTTTTTTATATTACCTTTTCCAAAGAACTTACCTTTGATGCTGTAATAAATTCAAAATATCATATTGCACATTTGCGACGTCCATAAAAAAATTCTCATGGATAATATAGCAATATTGTTAAAAATATAGAGGTTGTATGCGCCATTTTAGGAACAGTGTGTGTTGTATGTATGGAGTGGGGTTTTGAGGAAACGGTGCGTATGGTTTCACGGCGGTGCGCTCGTCGCAGTATGGAGCGTCTATACGCCTCCACCCAGTCTCCCTAGGGAATATTATTGCGGTCTGTTGTTGGGAAGAATACATATCACGCACGGTGGAGAAAATTTACGAATTTCGGGCACATTTTATTATTTTATTACTAGTAGAAAACTATCGCACAGGCGTACTAAATGAAAGGAAAGCATGTTTAAATATTACACTCGAAATGGCGCAGATATCCATTTTTTTTTGTAAAGATAAATAAGCGTAATCAATCCTGGGTGTTAATTTTCGTTCGTTATTTTATTTTATTTTATTCATTTAAAGATGCAACAGCTATATAATATTATTTTTTACAGTATAAATATAGTTACAATTTTATTTTAGAATGCCAAATGTATCTATCTATAAGTCAGTGAATTTGTAAACAAATGAAAAGAGGTAGAAGGGCGGTTTGGTTATTGTTTGCTTGGTGACAATATCAGCAATCATGAAATAATTTTCTCTTTCTAGCTCTGACCCGATGTTTATTTTCTGTAAGCGCACACTAAGAAACGTGTCAAAAGAAGAACTTTGAAAATTCTCATGTCCATAACAACTAATTACCCACTTCACTGTAATTATTTTTGCTCACGTAGTTATTTGGCATCCGACCTGTGTTCAAAACATCTGCAAGCTGTGTTTGATTGCAAGTGCTTCGATTAAAATAACCTTTCTTGGATAGGAGTTGATGGAGATGCTCACAGAAATAACATCTTCTTCAAGCCTAAACACTAATCTACCTTAAAGAAGGTCATAAAATTAAGAACGTTTTTATATATTTTGTTTACCATTTTTTGATTACGTTGCACCCAACGTGCGTCAAACAATACAGCATGCACTCACTCGTAATACATCATGATATTATATTATTGCTTCCAATATATCACACTGTGCGCCATGCATGTATCTATGACACTAATATAATACACTAAGTAGGCACACCAGAACAGTTAAAGTATATAACTGGATACTAGTTGCCCCGGCCATGAAATGTGTTTTTTTTTTCAATTTATTTCAGATCTTTTTGTTCAAAAACAGGTGCGTATGTAGATAACTATGCAATTTACAGACATCAAAAATCCATTAAAAGAGTTTATGTAAAATTCATGAAAAATAGGTAGATAAGCCATGTTAATATAACGTTCACTCGACCAAGAAATCATGAACTACCCGTGGGTTGTCCAACTTAAAAATATTTCATCAGCACTTTCGACTGTGTTTTTAAAGTGTGTATAGAAAAAAAAACTTCGAACGATTTGAGCCCCAATTTAACAAACTTAAAGTATTTAATCAATATAAACAAATATAACGAGATTAAAACATAATTTTTACTCATAAGAAGTAATAGAATAATATAGAGAAGTAATAAAATAAATAAATATAGAAGTTATAAAAATTCTTTAAAACAACAGGAGGAGGATGTAAAGAGACGGAATTTGTATGAATTTCAAAAAAAAAAAGAAAACGAAATTTCCCACCGTCTTATTAATTAGTAGGTACGTACCTAATACATTTTTTTTAGTTTGTTGGATTTTAGTTTCAAAACCATTGACTTATTTATTTTATATAAAAAGATATTCCTTAGTATCTACTCTCATTTAATAGACCAAAAAAATAAGATCTACACTAATTTAAAAAGATCCCTGGCGTTATACAAATAATGCCTTAGTCTGTAACACAACTTAAAACTAAACAGATCAAGTCAATTGATGTAAATCCGTCAAGAAGTTTTCAAAGAGAACCGCCGTTGACTTACTATTTAATATTGTCAAGTATTTTTTGTACACATAGTTTAAGATTATCTTTTTTACTTATTTATTTTATGTAAGTACTCTAAATTTATGGCTTGGTATACTACTTACACAAATTTTCTAAATGTTTCTTATTTTTTCAAAACGTCAAAAACTCATGTTTTATTTATTTTTATCTTTTTTTTTCACCCTTCAATATTGTGTTAAAGGTTCTATATTATTATTTAGTTTGAAATATCGTTTTTTTTTCAATAAAAAAATGTATTGCCTTTTATCTTGAGGGTTTATATTTTTATTGACATTTTAAAATTTACTGCTTTTAGTCAATATAATTTTATATCATTTAGGGTACCTACCCACAAGGGAGATGTGGGGAATTGGTAGTTGAAAAATAGTAGATAATATGTTTATATATAAATGTTAAGTTATAGGTACAGAATCATTGTCACCACAAGACGCGGATAACTGTAAGGTACCTAACAGTAATTTCTCTATGGTGACAATTTATTGTAAAGAACTCTTAAGCAATAGAAATTTCTTGTGCTTGCTAGTTCACTTTTCTACCACCGCGGCACCGGGGCGTGAGTTTTATATAGCATTTTTTGTTCTTGTTGTAGCAATCTCTCGTTGCCAGGGCGGTTGTCAGCCGCTAATGGATGTACGTACTTACATTTTATACAAAGTTGGCAACTAACTGATGCGGTCTTGGATGGGGTGTGTTATTGTTAATTTTCAACTAATAACTCACGTACCAGAATATTTTTCGGAATGAATATTACCCAAAGTGAGCACGAATGCACTTCCGACATAGCACACACAGAAAGCAAAGCTTTTGTTGTTAAAGTGGAAATTGTTTATTCGGACACTTGGAATCGTCATTTGAACACTATTTATACAATTAAAATTAAAATATAAAATAAGAAAATAAAATAAAAAAGAAACAGCATAGGCATAGAAAATATACATGGGAAAAAAATTATAGTTTATACAGAGGCAGAGAACTGCTGGTTGCAGTGAAAAGAGCTGTGGTCGGCATCGGGATTCGAACCCACGACCCTCAGTGCAGTACGAAAGCCGTCGACCAAACTGTTAAGACTACCAACCATTTATATTGATTTGTGTACGTATGGCCCGCGGTAAACCACGGTTAGGCGGCGTTAGTCGATCGATCATTCAATCTGTCAATATAATAGTACAGTCCTATCAATTACAAATAACCCCTATTTCGCGCCATCCTTGAAGGGCGAAACGTTCAAGAGAGAATGAATTATCCTTGAAAATAAATCTGTGTTAGATGTTTAAAAAATTACAATTCATACTTGAAATTGCCCTCATTAGTATGGAAGGATCACTCTTGAGTAATATCCTGCACTGACGTTGACAGATGACTTGCCATAGAGAATATTACTCCTATACCATAGATTCATTATGTAGACAGCACAGCTTTATGACGGTACAACGGGAACCTAGCGATGTTCTTCTTCCTCTATTCTGTAACATTTTAAAATAAACGTGTTTTATTTGATTAATTAGTAAGTAATAATTGTACTTCTTAACTAAAATAATCATTTTTCTCTGTACAATTGTCTAGAATAGGTTGTTTGGTAGTATAAAGAAAAAAAATATATAAAATTTCTTCAAGACAAAACGTGTTTATGTTTAACGCTAGTCGATGGTTACCTGAATGCCAGCGTACATAAGAAGAAGGTCTTGGACCTTTGAATGTGCTATTGCGAATGGTTCCAACAAGTACCGCGTGACTGTTGTTAGACGTCACTTGGTACTTGTTGGAACTATGACAGTTTCGGTAGCGGTGTGTGATATTCGATTTTTTTATATTTAATATTTAATGAGTTATGTAACACAGAGGAATTTTATGTTTTAATCATATGATTAGTTGTGTTGTTTTGTGATTGTGGATGAAATTGATAATTTATCTTCAGTCACGTGACTGTTGAATGAAGGAACCAATTTTCGGTTCTACGCATCCAAAAAAGTTCTCTAATAATATTTTGTAGTCAGTGTCTTGGATAATAGGTACATTTTTATAGTTCTTTTATGTTACGCTTTTATCTGATGTTTTTGTCTATGGAGCTTCTAGCTACCACCTGCTGGAAATTGACGCCATTTTATGACAGCGAATAATTTTAAAGTCGTAATAAAATGTTTGTTTTAAAATTCCTCCCGCGTATTTTGAATATTAATTTTAAAAGCATTCTTCGCGCCATTCGACTCGGATTATTTAGTCAAGTTTAAATTCTCGGTAATCTACGTTTTACGACAGGGTTATTCGCATAATTTCCATAGACAAATTTAACTTTAATGCGTATTTTGAACTCTAAACCGTACTAGGCGTCCACACAAAATGTTTCCCTGTGCACAGGCACGCGACGTTAAAAATAATAATTGTAATATACCTGATTTGTAATATGCAACTTAAAATTGTTAAAATTTGCATTATCAATTTGTGAAAATAAACAAAACAATTTCAAAACATGGGATATCTTTTAATTTACTCAAAAAACCACAAAAACAATTAAATTTTTCTTTTTTATTAGGTGTACTCAGTAAGTACTCACAGAATTCTATAGAATAACCTAACCTTAAAATATAGATACGTTTGACAGTTTGGTTCCCACAAGTGCGTGGTACGGCGTATAATTATTCGTTTTTTTCTCATGTTTTTTTTACAACAAATCATATTTTTACTTTGAAATAAGTGCAATTTGAACATTAAGTTTCTTTATAAATGTTTACATGCATCTTTTTACATTTCGTTATGACTTCCAAAATGTCAAAATTGCCCTCCAACGGGGCTTCACTTTTTTTTGCTATGAAAATTTAGAGGAGTACTCCATCTAGGTAGTTATACAATATAAAAATCTATGTGTGTATTAAGCTATGTCAAATTTTGTCATAAGCAATTGTTTTTTTAGTTCTGAGTCAAATGCATTATTTAAAAAATGTAGTAGTAATGTTAATAATTACGCAAATAAATAATATAGAGGGCAGCATGCGCCTTGGAACGGCAAACCTAATTTAAATTTACCTATAGGTAGATTCTGTTCGAATTTTTAAAATAAAGCCAACATTATTCAAAATATAAATTCTGAGATCGTGTCGAATATGCATATTTTTTATATGCAATTATCCAAATGCATAAAATCTGATCTCTTACCGAATAATAATAATAATACTAATTCTTGTTTATGGTCTCAGTGTATTTTACAAAGTAGCGGCGAGTAGGTAGGTAGGTACTTACTTTTCTTATTTACGCGACTCGCAACACCCTTTTTTCTACGTTACTTCGTCCTACTTATTTTCTTATCTATGATTGCGATTTATGTATCTGTGTAAAAAATGAAATTATGTCCGTTCCTAACGCCACTTCAATGCACGCGAAAGAATACGGAACCGCACACTTCAAGCGGGAAATGTGCCTACAGTCGTTCAGCCATAATAATAAAATTTGTTACCAGTTTAGTTTTTCTTTTTTAATTAGTGAACCATTTTAATCATTGATAACTTGTGAGTTTTAATCGCTTTATTAAGTTTTTTTGCTTAAGTTTGTCCAATTACTGCATTTCAAAGGTTATTCGATTGACAAAATGGCGCTGTAATTATGTTATTTTAGAGTTTTTATAAAGGAATGGTTCTTAATGATTGCTGCGTCCGAATAAATGTTTGCCCTTCTTCATTTTGTTCGCCCATAATATTTTAAAAAATATAACTGACGTTCGATATTCAACTATCAGAACATTAGGAAAATGCATTATATTAACTCTAAGTATTTACCTATACAGACATTTTCAGCAAATTTTGTTTTTATAGAATATTACAGTTAATGAAAATCTAATCAGAAGTTGTGGTGCGTCGATCGATTTCAAGCATTAGTCATTAAAACACAGACCTGTCAATCGAATCATTAAGTACATTATTTCAAAACGTTTTTTAAAAATGAGAGACGTGGTTAATTCTATATACCTACCTAATGTTTTTTTTTTTTACCTTGAAAAAATAATATTATATTATTATTGTTTGATTTAAACAACGAAAAAAATATTACCATCAATACAGATGGGTTGAGAACGTATATGTCGTATTATTTTTTTACACTTTGCAATGATGATATGAAATAAGCCATGATAATTGAATCGTTCGAAATTCAAATTTAAATTGAACGCGAAGGAAAAATGGCGCCTAATTTACTCGTGTTCCCGCCTGCTTTGGAGTGCGTTTTCTCTATGTAAATTCGAAACAGTTTAGGGCGGGAAATGTTTTGAAAGAGAATAATTCCCTCCAAGTTATCTACGGTCATAAGTTATACGACAAATGTTGCCCTGTGCAATAATATAATATTATCTCGATGTTGCCAGTCGCGGAGGCTATTGTTATTTTGTTTTTGGGTACTTAACTTCATGAAACGTGAAATATTTATTTGCATACTTTTAACATTTCCCCCACGTTTGTCGCCTCCCCGAAAATTTCTCAGATTCTGTGATTTTTGCTGATGTTTTTTCTTCATTCAATTTCATACCTATAAAATACATTTATTTTTTTTAATCATAAAATTAACAATACAGTATCACAGGGAAAAAAATGAAAAAAAATAAATCGAATGAGAAGATTTGACCACTTGCAGTCAAAGAAGTAGGTAAAACAGAACTTTGGATAAAAAATGATTAACCGTAAAGCAAGAATTAAAAAAGTACTTGGTTCAAATTATTTTCGTTCGTATTTTCTTCTCATCTCTGTTGTTTATATAATATATAGTTTATACAACGTCATTGTATAAGTTAAGAAAGCCTAATTTCTAGTATTCGCTCAATCAATTTAGTTACCAATACAAAAAAATGTGAAGCTGCTACTTTAAATCAACAGAATTCAATGTTTGCGATAAAAATGACGAAGTTTTTAATTTTACACAGTGTGCAACATCCCATCTTTCGTTTGAATTATCTATGGTAGTATAACATTGACTATGGTTGTAACGTTTGTAGTTAAGCTTTATTTCAGCAAATGATAATTTACACCACTGTCTAACTCTGGGGGCAGACGTGTTAATATTTTATGACCGTCAGAGGCAACATTTATCATGGCGCATGCAACATTACTCTCTCTGCACCGCCACTGGCTTAATTATTAAGCCCTTCGTTAACCGATACATTCGGTCGCAACGGATATTTTTCTACCAAAACAAATTATTTTCCGACGATTCCGATTTTAGATTTTTATCCATCTCCTCTCTTTTCTACATAGGTTGTTAAATCTTTTTTATGATTTAGATAGGTAACTAACACTCATCGACAATTATCTATGCTTTTTATCTATGGCTTCGTTATCAGTTACTATGGATTGAATGAAAACATATTCCTATTTTGAAAATGTTCTGAAAAGAGAACGATCGTTAATATGGTGGGTGACGTTTACATAAGTTTACTTTTTGAATCGAATCAAAAGTGGTTCCTTTTTTAAAACATTTCTATAGCCGACACATTAAAAGAATACATCGAGAATCTGAATATAAATTATTTATTATGGTGAACTGTCACATTTACGATATCGTTAGAATCGACAGTAACATGAGCGCGGCAAATAAAGATAGCTACATACGACCATTTTATTACACTACCATCTATGTAGATGGCTGGTGAGCGTCTATGCTTTATGGATCGTACATCATAGATAATATTGAACTATTAATATTATGTTAGGGCGGCGTATTATTATAAGCAGTGTTGCCTGTTGCTAGACATCAGCCATCTTGACATAAAAGTTTTACTGTCTAATATTATTTCCTTTTATGCTCTTATATCACCATTTTATTAAAAACCATTCATCATTCTGTTTGTTTCTTGAAATGAGACAATGTTTTCAACTTGCATTCCAGGAAATAGAATCTTTGAACTATCGCAATACTCGCACTTACTTTCTATGAATCTATGGCACAACATAAGATATATTTTTGGAAATACCCTCGGACTAAGTGCGGTAGATATTTTTTTTAACGAATCTGAGCTCATCGGAAATAATCCCAAATACTTTTTTTTGACACTGCTTGTGTTGTGAAAGAAGAAGATGGTCGATACCGGGATCCAACCAACGTCTTTTACTTTAAAAAATCTACGATTGAATTGATTGGCTTTCAAACACTTTTAACGAGGCTGAATTGATAGCGAGATTGTAGTGCTAAGGAAGCATATTCTGTTATGCTCATGTGAGGAGAATGAGTACTCATTCAAACTCCTTTTCATTACGTTCTACTCCAGAAAATGCGACTCCTAGGCAGATCATCAAAGATATGACAAGACAGCTGGTAGTCAACCTCGCAAGAAAAAAAAAACAACAGGCTAGTAGGCCTCTCCAGCAGCGTTACTCCGTGGATACAAACCATCAATACAAAAACCGCACTAATGCATTGTTTTCATTATTAGGTACTTACTTGATTCCTTAATGAGCAAATCGAGGTATCTTTGACTATGTTTTGCCTGATTTGTTGTATTACTATGATAATTACACAGAAGTTTATCACGAGCAACCATGCTAACGTTTCTAATTTCATATTTGAATTAAACTTCCAAGTGTGTGTTGTAATAATACTTTAGATAGTTTGCTTATCCTTTTCATTGTCTGAGCAATCGTTATCCTACTTAGTAGTCAGCGTTAATACGAACATGTTTGCAAATTACGTAATAACTTACTGGAGTATCTTTGCAAACAAATATTCATCCTGAAAATCCCGTTACATACTGAATTTATGGCAAAACTCATCTGGAAATTTTACACGAAGCGCAAAAAGTCTTCTTTTCATTTTAGGTATATATTTGTTTGGACACACAATAGATACATGTTTATTTTTAAATGGATATTGGTAATTCCTCTTTGGTGAACCTCTAAAATATTTCAAAAAGCTTACTCAAATGCATCTATGATTGTTGTTGAGGAAAATAAAACTTGAAACACAATTGAATTGATTGAATTTATATTATATACAACTTTATAAAAATGATATATTATTTATAAATATATTAGAACGTTGCGCACCAACAAAGCCAATAAATATGAGACATTAACAAAAATGGATATAGTCATATCCTGGCGCCAAATACATGATAGCAGTTGCATTCTTTAAATTTGGTTGCTCTCTTGTTCTCAATAATTTCCAACTTTTATCTCTATTTTTCATTTTATTATTAAATTTCTACTTGTTGCATACATGAGATTTTTCGACATGTTGAGATTTCTCATGATTAGGAGTTTCGGAGACAAACATTACCACCTAATGGCGAACGTTGTTAACGTTAAGTGATCACACTAAGCCAGCCTTCGAAATAACAGTAGAAGACGATCGTAAGCCCGTAGTGGTTTGTTCCATTTAAAAATCGAACATTAGTAATGAATTTTTAGAGTCATTAGTTGTTATTTTTTCCTTATAAAAATGACTCAATTTATAATTTCTTATAATTATAATCTATTGATCATATATAAGGTTTAATAATAATTAAAATTATGAAACTAATGGGTCCCAAAGTGCATCCTTGTGGCACTCCGAAAAACGTCTATAAATGTTATCATTTTACTTACCCTCTTAACCAATTCTTAGTGAGATAAATGATTCGATGGTGCAAAGAATAATAATATTGAAGTATTACAGATAGCGGAATGCTGTATTATACATTATGTATGAAAGCCACGAGTATCACAGCTTCGGTCTCAACCCTGTTCCCTGGGGTAGACTCGCCTCCTCCTTTTGCCCTTACAGTCATATTTTATTCACTCTATATGTGCGATGGCTTATATGACATGTGAAAGCAAAAAGTTTTCAGATTTTTTTAGGAACATCACCCTGTTATTGACTGCTTCATCCACCAAGGAACCAACATATTATATTTCAGATTGAAGAAGTTTTGTGACAATGTGATAAATTGTAATATTTTTATAAGCTAAAACGGTTCTTATTTCTAACCATCATTCTAAAAAAGACCAAATTCAGTACCTACATTTTTTAAACTTAAAAAAAATCTTTCTTTATTCGTATTTATTTGTTTAACAGCTACATAAATGTTTTTTTTAAATCAATTTTTAGCACTTATTCCCAATTAGTTAAAACACGTTTGTAATCAACAGCACACCATTCATCATTATCCAACATTTTTGTGATAGATGTTAAGAACTTGTGTCCACAATGCTGCAGATTTTACGGACAGTATAATATACTTAAGCGTCGGCGTTTAGTGTCGAGACGAAATAATGTAAACTGTTTGATGCGTGTGTGTTTCCCATTCTCCTGAATGGGTGTGAGTCCTGGCACCTGACCAAATCCCAGGCACAAAAAATCTCAGCTTTCGAAATGAAGTGCCTCTGGAGAATTTTCGGTGTTAGATGGCACCACTGCATCACTAACGACGCTATACGCTGGCCCATCACTTCGACAATTGTGGAGAGGAGATGGGCATGGCTGGGACATGTGTTAAGGATGCCGAATGATATTTGGCCGGGGAAAGTGCTGTTCTTCCTCCCATCAGGGTCCCGAAGACGAGGAAGACCCTCTCGTACTGTGTTCCGCTCTTTCGAAGCAGAGCTGAGGAATCAGGACATGGTGTGAGAGGAGGTCATTAACCTCGTGCAAGATCGAGCGCAATGGAGAGCTCTTGTTGCCTCCCTATGCCCCTAAGTGGGGTGTATAGGGAGTTTGTATTGGATAGTATACCTAACGGTATTATAAAACATTTAATTTTATATTCGAGATTGCTCGTAAAATTTTCCAACTATTTTAAAAGCAATAAATTTGATACATCCTCTTAAACAGCGCTGACTTGAAAGTTCCTAACTAATTTGTAGCTTTTTTCATTTTATTACATGGCTATTATCTTCGACGCTGCTTGTCCGACTAAACTTTCCCATTGTCCCGCTCCCCGCTTCCTTCACCCCTTCCTTCTCTACCACATCATCCCGAACATCCCAAATTAATTAATTTTCCCCACAGACAAGTGTCACTCGTTCAGAATGTTAAAAGCCACAAAAAACAGACATCCTGACTCGATTTCATCAAAGCTGTTCTAATTAAACTTAAGCCACTTCTCAGCTATTTCTGATTCGGTTTAACAACAAAATAAGAGTTTTGAGAGACTTGGTTTTGACTAAACTAACTAATCGAACAGTAGAAAGTGCCAGAACTAGATTAGAATATTCTTTCTCTTAGTGTTAAGTGTAAACCTGGCTCTTTTTTAGAGCATACTCCAAGCAAAAATCAACGAGCAAGAGTGAAAACCAAGAACTAGAATTTTGGAGCACTTATTCCAAACTCGATTTCTAGAGAGAATGACCATAAACATTTACGAATTAGAAACTTTTTTGCTCAATTGACGGCGGGTCACTTTTCACATACCTATCATTGAATTCTGACTGACAAGCGTTTTTATTTAACACAAGTGCAACAACTAACCTTTAAGTGCGCACCAGGCCCATTGCAAATTCGTCATGTTAATAGAATGAGAATGTGATCCTAAGACTGAAAAAGAAATATCGCAAGTCGTCCATCATTTGGGTATATCAAACGAGCGAGTATTCTTAGGTCATAAAATCATAGGAATTTGGCGAATAAAAATAAACAACGATATCATGATTTTGGCTGTTTGCACAACGATTACTCGGTGAAACCGGATAAAGTGAACATTCAATTAATCTAAGCCCACCAACAGAGAGCAGTTATTCTTTCAGATTCCCTATCCCTTATTCGTCTACTCGGCAACCCGGGTTCCTGGTTATGTAATAATGAAATCGTGCTTAGCATTCGTTCTCTCCTTTTTGAGCATTCTCAGTATGACCGTTCCGTATCTTTGGTATGGATTCCTTCCCATTGTGGTATTAAATATAACGAGGCTGTGGATCAACTGGCTAAAGACGCCACTCATTCAGGAAAACCTGCTCCAAACTTTCACCTTCCTCTTAACGATATTAAAAAAAAATGTATTGATAGAGCATTTTCTGACTGGAGTGATTATTGGCAGTTGGAGAGTAATTCTAAGGGCAGTTATTACCGTTCTATAAAATTAAGCATTTCTCGAAAGCCATGGTATCATGGACTCAAATTGAATAAAAAGCAAGTAGTGACATTATCACGAATGAGATTCAATCATCACAGATTGGATGGTCATCTTTTCAAAATTAATTGTCGTCTCCATGGTGTGAGTGCGGATTGGACGTGGAGTCGATGGACCATGTTTTTTTGGGTTGCCCTATTAGGGACGCATCACCTATATACTTTAATATCCCTGATGTCCAATATCCGATAAATATTGCTCACCTTCTTAGTATTAATTGTCGAAATATTTATAAAATCCTTCTAAATTTTGTAGAACAAAATATGATTTTAATCTGATTCTTTTTTTGTCTTTCCTTAACTCTTGGAGATGAATTTTGTCTATTATTTTGCTAATATCTATATAATTTAAACCACGGCGCAATATGTTCGCAAATGAATGAGTCGCCGGTAATCTAGAAAAAAAAAAAAAGCCCACCAACACGCATGTCACCTTTGACGACATATTATGTACATATTTTGAACGGTTTCATCTAGATACACGGTAAATTTGTGCCACAACACAACAGTATAAATGCTAACCGTTTCGGTAAATGGAAATTTCTAAGACATCTTCAATAAGTGTACGGGAATCCTCATATCTGCCTGCTCTTAGTGAAGCGGTCAAAAAATCAACTTTTGACATACAAAGAAATCAGTGAACAACTTTTATTGCTTAATTATTTTCTGTGAATACCGGATGGTCCGCTAGCTACTATCATTCTATCTTATTTTTCACTGTCGGCTTATCTGACAGTCTGGTTTATGTCAAGCAATCTAGTACGCAACTAAATCTTACGCAAGGAAACAAAATACATGTCCCTTTTTACAGTCAAATAAAATATATTAGTTTTCTTTATCACTGATATCCGAAAAGTCTAAAAAAGTTTTATTTTATATGATTTTACTAATTATATTTTAGATCTCAACGTTTTCTTATTTTTATGTGCCACACTACGGTCACCATCTTAAGGATCTTGTTTTTCCTATGCTCAAGGCCATTATTTGTCATAGTCAGAATTGCGTACCTACGAAAAATATGTAAAATAAAATGAAATTACGTTCGTGAAAAGTTTCGTGTTTTTTATTTTTTAAGGAATGTGTTATGGAAGTAAGTGTTGTTACAAAGATAACAGTAAATAACTTGGGATGTTTTGAGTATGTTAAAATAATGGATGTAAATATAAAAACAAACAGAATTTATAAGGTTGAATGAAATGGCTACCTCTTAAGGGACAAAAAAATGCCAAATATTTATGTGTATCAATACATCCTATTATACCTGCTGCCAAATATAAGAAATCACGCGTTAACTTATCTTCTTAAGGTTCTCATGTTATATGCCTACTAACATTCTGTTTTTTTTTCAGGTGTTTTGCGGAGTCTCTGGCAACATGGAGGCCCCACTGCAGCTTTCCTTCATCTAGTCACAGCCTTCTGTTTGCTGCTACCTCGTCTGTTGATGGAAGCCAGATTAGTCGAGGGCGGTTTTCTTCCTCACGGTAAGTTTGTGTATACGAGTCCTTATGTTGGGTTTAAATCTATCATTTTTTTTCCTAAATAACTATACCTTGCTTTTTAATAGGCATTTCTAGAAGCTAAAGGAAGTGTAATGTATCTTATAAATAAATACGTAAGTTTGTGGAAATTTTGGTTTGTAGTGACCCTGAATAAATTTTTTATCGATTTAAAAGGAAACTCAGGTGTACTTTCATAAAATTCAATGTCGATTATATCACTATTAAATAACGTCATCGTATATGAAGTCAAATAGTGTGGGGCCGAGAACCGATCCATGTGGTACCCCGCCACCGATGAGCAAGACTAAAGAACTCTAGATTCAATCATGTTTTGTGAAAGTGCTTTTAAATTTATCATAATAAACTTTCATTAATTATAAATTGTACTAAAAACACTCTTGGCAAAAAGGGGAAATAAGTTTTTTTTTCTGTACTGATCATTACCATCGTCTTTGACACAACAGCCCACTCAACCTTCATTTAATATCTGTAATTCACATTGCTTCATCGCTGGCGTCCTTGTAATACATTATTTTCCTATGGCAAAATGACATTATTGAAACATCGTGATAATGTCAAAGTGAAATTGACGAAAGGAATCAAACCCATTATAAATGACCGCAAACGTTAATTTGATAATGTCAATGTGAAATCAACTATCGAACTGAAGCTTATTAATAATTATCGCAAAAGTTCATTTAACTAATACTGTCAACGTGAAATTGACGAAAGACTTCGAGATCAGTAAAAATCACCGCATGTGCATTTATTTCAAACCACATTAAAATCTTAGGCAATCTTAATTTAGCTCCTTAGACAATCTTAATTTACAACCAATCTTATCGCTTAAGAAACCCTTCCTTTTGAATGTTTTTTATTTATTTATTCCCAGACCCCATTAATCTTTGGATAACAGCTTGTCTCAACTCAAGAATCTTCCCTTTCATCCCTTGAAAATTCAGCATCCACCGTCTTCATTTAATGTAAAAGGGTTGTGATTTTTTTCTGATTCTCATTAAATGTAATCTTTCCTCTAAGGAAACAAGTGCAAACATTGTTTCCTTAAAGGATTTCTTGGGACGGATCTCCGTAATGAATTTACCGAACAAATTGTTACTTTGTAATAAAATTAAAACAAATTGTTTTGAAAACAATAAATATATAACGCTCTACGTTCTGTTAACATACCTTATTTTTCAACTCTTCAATCAATACTTTACTATTAACCAACAAGAACGCTAAACTGCGCTGTTTTTATGACCTCCACAAAGTTCAAACCCTTCAGATTTGCTTTGAAGAATGAAACGCATTGCTTATGCGTAAGTTTAGTAAGAGGGGCTTGATTGTATGATAGATTACATTTGATTTATTAGGTACTTAAGTATGCTTTTAAACCCTCTATCGTGATGTCTTTGATATGCAAATAGTTCAAAGTAGCTTATGAAAGTGTGATATTTAATAAAGAATTCATAGCATAATACATTATTTATTGCATTTATCAATTTTCTTATAACACAGGACGATGAGAAACAGTTAGTTGGAAGAAACATAACAAAAAATGTGGTGGATTTTTATTGTTATCTATTATTAATAGGGCGTTTATGTCTTATAACCTGATCTTCTTCAAACATGTGCTTTTTCACCCATCAAGCTGCGTCCCTTAAGTGGAAGACAGGGAGGACGGACCTCCACTCTTTTCTATCCAAGCACACATCTTGCGCTACTTCCACCGACGTCCCATTTCTAATATAGCCTCTCCTATTTATTTTGCTTTTCTGGCTTAACCTTCCTTGACGATAGAATCGGTGTGTTCGATCCACGTCATTGTTGGTTGGTCACGCCTTCTTGTACCCTTTTTCAACTTTATATAATGTTATCTTTGTTATTATATTAAAATGCCAATTTTTTTATGAATATGGGCTCACCCAAAGTGTGAACAAAAACACATATTTCATGATGTACCCGTATTTTAAGTTTTATCGGAAGGTAGTCACGGAAGTAAAGTGAGTAGTATGTAGCCCCGCCACAAGAATATTTCTAGAAACAAAAGCGATTCTCGCATTCGATACGTATACACGTTTTTCATACAAAATGTATCGTGTTACTTCCGTTACTACCTTTCGATAAAACTTAGAATACGGGTACTCTTCTAACGAAAGCCGTCGACTGATACCGCTGTCCTACCAACAATTTCATATGAGACGACAAACAAGTGTCTTTTGGGGTAGAATTTTTATAATTAGTGAATTTTTGGCAACAAAACTTTTGCGGTACTCCTTCCCGGTTTGTGAGGAATCAGGCTGTGTCCCAAAAAAAAGTATAAAAGGTTGGGTTCTTTGTTACAAAATCCCCGGCAACTTTTAATGAATTGAAATCACCCAAGTTGTTTTGAATCAACGATTATAATATTCATTTCTTTTAATTTTTAAATTAAGCAATAGCCGACAATAAACAAAACGCACATTTTTTATTCAATTTTATTTCGAAATCTTTTATAACTTTATTATTTTAAATTGCACCACCTTTTTGAGTTTTCACCCTCTGAAAAAAATCAATTAATTTATTTATTTATTCATTTTTTTCGTCACAAGTTGTCAAAATAGCTGGCGTACAATGACCATATTATTTTCCTTAAAGACATTGATTGACCAATTAATTTGAGAAATATTAATGTATAATAATTATAATGAAAACTCTTTTTCTTTTGATTATATTGTTTTCTTGCGTACCTATACTTTCAAATAATTTGGTGTGAGTTACTTAAACAATAATATTACTAGTATTCCCGACAGACGTTGTCCTGTGGGCTTAACTATGAATATTGAATTTGAATTTGTATAATTATAACCTAATTACTTTTTAACCAATCTAATTTAGATTGATGCATCTGTTTCAAACCATATACTTTCCATCGAAATTCTGTATATCGCATAAACTATCAAACAAATGACAGTTCCTATCAAACTTTATTTAATTTTTAAATTATTAAATTTTGGAATAAAATTTATAATGTCAATAGTACTAAGAAGGTTACCTAACTAGAGTTTTCTTTGATTATCTAATTATCCGTGCAACATTCTTAAAAAATTATCTTTCATAAGAACCTTCTCCTTATAAAAGCCGACACGACAAAAAAATAATTAGCGAAATCCGTCTAATCGTTTGGCGTGATGCGATATATATAAGTATCTATAAAAAATATTATTGGTATGTCAAAAAATTGATATAAGCTATTTAAACAAACTTGATTTGATCATAGAGAAACTTGATATGAAGACGTAGGCTTGTAAAAGTTATAGGCTTGTATATGGAAATGAACATTGATCGAAGAAATTTTAGTTTGAGTGCCCTTAAGTTTCGCCCAACCCAGAAGAAACCAAACTTATTATAAGAAAGTTATTTACAGAATGCTTATATTTACTTTAGTATAGTCTTAAATCGTCCCTGTTTTATACAAATTCATTCACGTTTTTTGTTTCTTTAAATTAAAATTCGAGAAATTGTTGTCGCAAACTTTTTTCACAATTTACGGGCTTATTCAATTTATGGGATAAAGCCTTCCGCGTAGATCCAGACACCCGTCAAGATATATATTTCAGACACCAAATGTTTTCGAATGCGCCCCCTAGATCGCACCCTTCAAGACATTTCAAATTAGACAAGGGAGAGAAACACGTAATCATTTTTATGTTTTTGTTTTTTTTTTCTACAATTAGCTACATTTTGCCACCCTCCAATTTTTTACTTTTATATTTTCATAGTTGCAAGGGTAGCTGTTTTCCTGTACCCTTAGAAAAATAATCTTTCATTTCTTCCTTTTACGGCATTATTTTGAGGCGTCTAACAAGGTTGCATATTTTACTAGCATTGTATTCAAACTAGAGGCTTTAACGTTCTCTCGTTGTCAGGGTGGTTATATTCATCTCTACTAATTTTGCGATTCCAATAGAGGAGTAGGGATACTACAAAATCCTTCGACCACGCTCCATCCAACGCGGCTTCAATGACCTCCTTCCACAACATGTCCAAATCCCTCAGCTCTGCCTCGTAGAAATGGAACACGGTATGAGATAGTCCTCGTTTTCGGGACCCTAACGGGCGCTCTCCTCGGCCTTATGTCATTTGGACTTCTTAACACATGACCCAACCAAGATCATATTATCCTCTTTATACTGGTAGAAGTGATAGGCCCACGCTTGGTGCGTCGTTCGTAATGCGGAGGTACTATCTACATAATAATTCAGTAATGTATGTATATTTATTTATTTATTTATTTATTTATTTATTTATTTGTTTCACTCCAACTGTATGTAAGAGCATCACGCTAAAACCGTAGGTTCTGCGTTGAATATTTTTCTTCGCAGTTTTTCGCAAATACAATTGTGGTAATCTGAGATACAAATATTTACATTTCATTAAATATATTTTAAATTATTTACAAATTTCTAAAAATTTAAAATCTTCATACAAAAATGAGAAAGTCATGTTTTAAAAGTAAAATTATACGTCTAAATTTTGTGTAGAACTGTAGCATTACGGTATGAAAATGTACAAAATCGATCGAAGTTTGATTTGAAATACAAAAAATATAAGTAGAAGTCTTTTAATTCTTATTTTATAAAGATTTTCACCGAAACTTCTTATAAAATATGTACGCCATGACAGATGACTAAAGCCGGTAAAGCAGCGTTCGCTTGCACCCTCTCTCTCCTAAGGTACCTCATTAAATTTATCACTACAGTCATAAGTAGGTCAACTATACATAATATAATACTAGGTAGGTAGGTACCTATATCTACACACAGTATGAAGGTTTTCATTACGAACAACTACACGTATTATAATACTAGGTAGGTAGGTACCTATGTATAACTACATTCTTCTTTTAATTTTTTCGCGTATTCAACAGTGAGTATTAATTTTTCCTCATCTTCTATTTTTTTATAAATATTGAAAGTGACATTAGTTTTTCAAATTTTTCGCATATTTAGCAGTGACTCTTATTTTTTCCTTTTTTGAAACATTAGCTGGGTACACATTCTAAATCTTGGCGTGAAAAATTTTGAAAATGATAGATTATCAGCTATAACATTTGACCGATAATCGATCATTTTTAAAATCTTAGCGAAATTTTTTTTTGAAAATGAGCGATTATCGGTCAAATCTTAAAGATAAATCGTTACGTGTGTACTCAGTTATTAAGATAAAATATATACTCCTGCCGTCGTAGACAAATTCAAATTGGCGTTCGACTACAAACAAAGATATCGCTAATGTATAGTGCGAAAAAATTAACTGTCCACTGTAACATATAAACATTTATTCAAACCAAACAATGATCCTTATAATATAAAATATAAAAAGTGGACAGTTAATTTTCTTCCTCTACATTGTCGAAGTCGTTTGTAGTCGATTGCCAAATGCATTTTGTCTAGGCCTACTGGTCCTGAGAAGGGGAAAGCTGCATACAAAACCTGTTCAATAACCTACGGCTCAAGTCTGACTAGCCAAATCAACAACGTAAAGCAAGACGGGTATCAGCTAGTAATTAATATAAAACACCAAATTCTCATATAGATAATCTATATATTAATAGGTGAAGCAAAAATTATGTGGCCGAAATTTCATACCGTGGATATTGAAATTTTGCACACTCGTATAGTTTAGTAGTAGAGAAGGAGTGGCGAATGCTAATTTTTCTTTTAATAATGCACAAAAAAATAAATTAGATCAGAAAAAAAACATTACAAACACCACGGTATTTGATACTCACACACTCTTCGATGTATTTGACATTGACACAGACGCATTTATTTACTTTTGTGTATCTGTGTTCAAATTGAGAATCGATTAATATTCTTTGTCTTAAATAATAATAATACCTAGAGAAAAAAACTTAATATTATCAACATTTAAAATTAGACGTATCCATGTCATTGTTTTTGAAAGAAAATTATGAAATAGCTCTCGCCCAGTCTATGATAATGGAACCTGAATAATGTTCAAACTTATAAATTTAAATTAGTTAACGTAGAATTTGCCATTGGTCGACCTAAGAATTAAAAACCTCCCTTAATTATTTACCTACTTAAATTTTTATCGAGCTTGTATTCATCTCTCTCATCATAAGGTCGAACTAGGTACCACCTTCAAGAATTTATCTTTGTAGTCTGTTATGTTTTCACCCCTGTTGGACTCAAAAAGCAAAAAGAAAAAAAAAACACATTTTCACAGCATTTTTACTATTTGTTTTTTAAACCGTTCAAAAATTAGGTAATCTACACCCCCATGCCACCCTCCTTCAAATTCAATTCTTTTAAAAGCACTCAGATTTGAACCCCTGGATTTTTTTCCTCGACACATCAGCCCTACTGAATGCAATCAAATTGTCTTTACCGACTGCAATGTCTGGCATTCGAAATGCCGAACCCCTTGAAATTCTTGGCGTGCATCGAAACAGCCAGATCCCTACAATCTATAATAATAAAGGAAAGTGCCTGACTGACTGACTGATTGACTGACTGATTGACTGACTGACTGATTGACTGACTGACTCATCAACGCACAGCCCAAACGGCTAATCGTAGAGAAGTGAAATTTGGAAATCTGGTAGGTCTCAATACAAAACCTTCCACTAAGAAAGGATTTTTGGAAATTCCACCCCTAAGGGGGTGAAAAATAGGGTTGAATGTTTTTCAAAGTATGCGAATATCTCGGAAACTAGACATGGTACGAACTTGAGATTTGGCATATGAATTCTTCTATAGAAATGAGTGTTAGCGTATTTGGCAATTTTTCCAAAATTTAACTAAAAGGGACGAAAAAGGGCACATATAAAAAGGGATGATTTTTAAGTGCCTCCTAAAAAGTTTAAAACTGGTTTTATCGAAATTTCAAAAAAATGATTTCTTCAGAAAGAGTCAAATTATACTATTTCGTTTTCAAAAGATATCATTAATTAGAGGGTAGGGGGTGAGGGGCACTTTTCCAACGTGTATGTGTGTGTATCCGTCTCCTCTTTGTAACTTTTGATTCGCTTGATGCACAGATCCTAAAATTTCAGAAACTATTGAATATTTTAAGCATACAAAATTTGTATACTCAGAATTTTGAATTTTTTTTTCAGTCAGGGGTTATCAACCTTTGAATTTTATTTAATTTTTCCATATATCTCGAAAACCATAAAATCTAGAACCCTAAAATTGTGTATGTATATAGAAAAATACAATATCTAAAATATAATTTAATGAAAAAGTTCCAGGATTTCTCAAACTTTTTTTATAAAGAAAAATATTTTTTTTATGACAAATTTACGAGTTTCAGTGCCTATATTTCAGAATTTTATAAAAATATCGAAAAACGCCGAAACGCTACAACTAGATAATTTATTTTTCTATAAAAAATAAATACATCATAGCAGTACATCTCAAACTTTTCTTAACAATTTTTGTAAAAATTTAATTTATTGACGACATCGTTTCATACAATAAACATACACCGCGAGGTGGTCCGGTGCAGCGTGTATGAATAATAATATATACGTAGGTAGGTATACCCAACCCAACCTACTTTCTCCAATACACGTGACGAAACTATTGCGTAATCTATAATAATAATATAGTTTTGAACTAGCCGACCCGTCAAACTTCGTCCCGCCTTGGAATATAAATAATATGTTCGAGATTTTATGCATAACTTTAAGTTGATTTCAGTTTAAAGTTATTTAACACAGACGACGACGTGGTCCTTATATTATTGAACTTGAATTAGTATAATGATACAATTCATTATTACCTTTTTAACTACTGTAACCGCTGCATCTGTTAAAAAACATATCATTTTATTACCTATTTACTATCAGCATTCCGTGAATCGTATCATTCATCAAACAACTGATTCCTGTCAAACGCCTGATTTAATTTCAAAATTAGAAAAAATCTAATAATAATATGGAATTTTATTTTTATTCGTGCAACTTTTTTCTTTCATAAGACCCTTCAGACAAAAGCAAACACGACAAAAAATGGGCGATATAAGTTCAGCTGTTCTCATAGGGTAAGAAACACGTAGAATGCCGATTCTGACTAGCGCCAACCGGCGCAAAGAATGTTACTATGCATTTGAATGGGGAAACCCACAGAAAAAGCAGGAACCCGCTTTCCGACATGCCCATTTAAATGCATGGAAACCATAGACAACAATCTTTGAGCTGGTCGGCGCGGATCGTAATCGGCTTTCAACGTGTTCTTACCCATACGATGACCGCGCAAATTAGCGTTCCATTTTTATATAAGAGATCCACGAAATTCACTTTCCGTGAATTCAGACAAACACTTTAGTACCTACTTCAATATATTTTTCGTACCATGCATCCTGTACAGCGATTCTGAATTGTTTTTTTTTACGATCGACATTAAAATCATTATGTAGGTACCTACCTATTTTAGTAATTTATTATCTCTACTAAAATAATTTACGGTAAGTTCACGAAAAGAATCTGGATTGTATTGCAATTCTTTATGTCTTGATCTGTCAAAATATTTGAAGCCATTTCATAAAAATACTAGCACAAAAAAAAACTATGTGAGTAATCTTGCTTTGAATTTATTGCGTAAACCATGAATAGCAAGTTGATATAATATTATGTTGAAAAAAGGTAAATAGTATTATGAAGTCAATAGGTAAATTATTTTATATCAAATGTAGTAAAAGTGCAAAATATTAAATTTTAAAATTATCTACAAAATCCTCACATCATTTTAGGATAGATCGTAAATAATTGTTTTGAAAACACTGGAAAGTCAATGACCATATCATTTCGTCACTGTATAGTGCGAAAAAATTAACTGTCCACTGGAACATTTAAAAAATAGAGACGAAAGGGATAGCAGTTAGCCGGATATTATGACCTCCTCACACACCATTTCCAGATCCCTCAGCTCTGCTTCGAAGGAGCAGAACACGAGGAAGACCCTTTCGGTATGAGAAGATCTTCTTTGTCTTCGGAACCCTTGCGGGAGGAAGAAAAGCGCTCCCCTTAAAATATCGGTGTTTTTATTTTCAAAAATTTATACAATTCGTAGAATGCTAAAGAAGTCCTTACTAGAGCCCGGCCAGTGCGTAAATTACCTTGGGTACAACGCATGAATTACGCTTACGTAGGCGGTATAAACAAATTGGACTGACTCCTTTGCCGGAACGTTATTGTTCCAAAAATCGCGGAAACTATCTGCATCTTCAGCCAGGATGATATATGACGAAACGTCGTTTTATTAAACTTCCCTTACTTACGAAGACCAGCAAAGCTGCTGTTTTCCTCTATATAGTCTAATAGTCTATATAACGAAATATTATATAGAATTACTCTCCATAATTTACCTTATGCTTGATAATCAATTTTCTAAGTTGTAGAATTTATTTTGTGATTATAAGGTGTATTTCTTAAGTGATACTTTAATAAACAAATCAATGAGTTATCAAAACATGTCTCTTTTTACTATTCGGTATCCGGATATTATTTACGCCGCCGGATAGACCGGATATCGGATAGTTGCCGATATCCGTTTCATTTAATAAAAAATATAAACAGTGGACAGTTAATTTTCTTCCTACTCTACATTGTCGAAAATTCGTTTAAAGTCGAACGCCAATTACTTATACCATTAGAATACTGAGGTTGACCACCTCACTTCCTTTAAACTCAACCGGTTAGAAAAGGCACAATGAGCCTCGGACGACTTCGAGCGCAATGGAGAGTTCTTTATGCCTAACCTATTCTCCTGAGTGGGTCCAAGGCCTCTCGTATTATGGGGTGGTTTGGGGGGAACCGCCACGGGCTTGATTTGTGTGCGGCTGGCTTTTTGGCAATCGGGCTAGGGTTTGGCTTTGTGCGGATCGGGTTTGCTGCGCTTTAGTTTCCTCCGGGCTGGCTTGCGGTGAGCGGGGGGGCTTAAAAGGGAGAATATTACGTTATTATAAAAATGGAGACCTACTTTACGTGGTCATCGCATCACGCCTGGAGGCCAAGTCGAAATCTTAACGACAGCTCCAACGTTAACAATTTGTTGTTATTTCCATAGAGATAACGTAAAAACTGTTGTTCAACGTGCGTTAAACAATGCTGTTCCAAATTCCGAGTCAAAAAAATAATTCTGTCAGTTATTCAAAATTAACGTTAAACGTTACCTCAAAATTTTTGGAAGTATTATGACGCTGCTATTATATTGAAGACGAAACGCATTTTTTTTTTGTTTGGAAACCATTTTCAATTTGGTAAACGTTAACGTTCGGAACGTTAACAGTTTTCACGTTTAACGTTATTTATTTCGACCTGAACGGCTGGACCGAAATCGTTTATTCTTTTTATGTCGTGTTTGCTCAGGATAAGATATTTATGAACTAAATTTCGAACCTACGACCAGACAAACAACAACTAATCAAAGATATAAATTGATATGTTAAAAAAAACGTCTGTAGCTTGAAAAATGCCCAAAGCAGATAGAAATAAGTGTTTTAAAGATCACTAATTTCATTGCTTTTCGAGACCTGAATATTTTTTTATTCATATCCAGCAATATAAAAATTGATTTCAAATAACGTCATTTGATGGCATAAAAGTTATTCGAGTTATTTTTTGGGATTCTCATAGAACAATGTCAGTCAAGTTAGCGAAATTTTTAAGTTCGCGGGCTGATTCTATTTGTATAAGAAGCACATATTTTTTAAATACAGATTAATAACGACAAATATAAATAAAAATATAGTAATTTAATGGAAATTTTAGAATATATATATAAAAAAAAAATTTGATGATGTTTCTTATTATTATTAATTTTGATGCGAATATAATTAATTCTGCATTGTTTAGGAAGAGAAAGCAAATAAATACAGTAACACGTGAGCGAAGCCACGGGTAACTAGCTAGTGTAATATAAAATCTATTATTTCTTTTATTTCGTGATAATTTTATTATTGTATGTTATTATTGTATATTTTTTAAATTATAGAAGTACATAATGTTATGTATGATATTTTCTGCTTACACCGAAAATAACGCGGATTCATAGTTGATGTTTAATTTTGAATACAAGATGGAGATCTGATTTGAAAATAGCTTTCCCGACTTACGTTGTCCTGTAGTCTTTACTATGAATATTGATTTCGAATTTGTAATTTATACAAAAATATGTTTGAATGTTTTAAAATCATGTCTGAAAGCTTGAAAGAAATTGTATCAAAAATCTGCGTAGGTACCATGTTTTGAAAGTCAATGGTTGTCAAGTAAATAAAAATTGAGTTTTTATGGAAATTTTTCACAGGTGGCGTTGTCGTCAGTAAATCCATTCCATATTAACTTTATTATTATAGTATTGCATACTAGTGGAGCTATTGGGTAATTCCTCCCATGTCTCCCTTACTAACAGAAAACATAAGGAACTAGACATTTTTCCGGATGCGTGGCCTTTTTGTAAGCGTCATTGTTGATCTTCATTAGCCTTCTCTTTCGAGATAACCTGAAAAGAGTGAAGGAGAAGAAGATCTGCACATCCAACGTTGTCTATTCAGAACACTGTGCATTAAAATTATGACGAAATAACAAAGAATGCCATGTTTTTTTAATCTGTTGGCTTTCGTACCGTTTGGTGCGGACGTCGTGGTTCGATCCCAGGTGCCGACCATCTTCCTCTTTCACGACACAAGCTTTAAGTAGCTTACTGTGAAAGAGTCAAGGAGTGTATTTGTGTTCACTTTGAATGAGCACAGATTTATTTAAAAAAAAATCAGTTGACCGGATATTAACACTAATCCAGACTTAAGTTGGGTTTGGAGACCATTGTAGAATCTGTTGGCAAATGCTTCTAATTGAAAATTCTTTCTATTTTCTCAGAGACATCATTGTCAGTTTGTTCAAAGAACTACATAAGAATGTAGGTAGGATAAGTAAAATTTACTTTAGTCTTAAAACAAATTTGTAATTAATCGTTCTCCTATTAGTTTCTCAGCGAAGATAAAATAGAAGCACTCTAGCCTGTGAATCTGCCTCGTCATGAAAGATAATGTAAGCCGGCTTGCGGGGTGGTTGGGCTGGCACCCGCTCCATCCTAACCACGGCTTCGAGTCATTATTCCCGCAATAAAACGAGGGATGGACCCTGGATTACTTTTCCAATTATTATTTTTTTATTATTTTATTCAACTGCCAGATATTATAGCGTTTAGAGCTGATTTTTTAATCGATTCAGCGTTCGTTGTTAGGAATTACGGGGTTCTTGATGAAAACAGAATACTTTATAGAAGAAACTTATATTACATTATTATCAACGCGTGTCCTCTGGAAAGCGTTCTCGCGACGATTTTCATGTACCCACTCAAACGCGGACGGATCGTTCAAATTGCGAACATTGTATGATCGCTCATCGCATGGTCGCGCGATCACTTTTCAGTTAGGACAGGGCCTTATACTTATGGCGTTGGTTTTTTTTCCCATCAACGCTTTTTCTTTTTCGTTTTCCTATAAGGCATTTGTTAGCCCAAAAGCCGCAAATTACCAAATTGTACAAGCTAAAAAGAATATTTAAAGTACTTAAAATCAGATTAACGAAGAACGATTTAGAGAGAATCGCTAAAAGGATATATAAATCGGAAAGAATGGGTGCACGCAGACGAGGCCGACCTCGAATGACATGGTCCGAATGACAATCATGGAATGACATGACCATATCGGTGCCGTCTTAGAGTAGGGCCAAGTCAGGAGCAAAATGAATAGAAGAGCATGTATGCGGAATGTTATGCGTTTGGAAGAAGCGAAAGAGGTTTGTTTGAATAATGGAAGTCCCTACTCTCTGCCTATCCCCTTCGGTGATGATAAATATTTAAAACTAGCTTTCCCGACAGACTTTGTCCTGTAGTCATTATTTACAAATTGGAAAATTTTCTCTTTTGATTTTTAAGCATAAACGTTCGTTACAGAAAAACATTTTCGTTTTCCGTTCAGTATGGAACTCCCCTTCCACGAATGACAAAAAGGCAAAGTAGCCAGGCGGGGGGTGGGGGATATGTCGAGAGAGGGGGTTGCGTTGTAAATGGGTCTCGTTGTAAAAACGACATCTGATTGATCATATTGCCATTGTCTTCCAAATTGGCGGTGATGGAATATTCAAGCCATTTGTTTCGCCTCGACATACCTCCGATTTTGAAACACCAACAATGCAGGTGGCTGACAGGGTTTTAAAAAAAATATGACAAATGAGTATCTCGCTACCTAATTCGTTATATTGACAGATAGAAAAAAAAACGATGTTTTCAAAAAAAGAACATAATTTAAATTTGAATTTTATTTTCATTCGAAATTTGAATTCTTGAAGTTTTTGAAACGATTCCTAAATCAGTTACGAGCGCTGACATTTTTTATCTTGTTTCTTAGTTTAACGAATTTTAACAACTAGTAACTTTCAACTGTACATCATGATTATGTTAAAAAAACCTTAATCCATTTAATAGTATAAATAAAGTAGGTATTAGACTACATTAATATGCACGTAAAAGAATTTTAAATTTTTCTGTTTTTTTTTTGTGTAGCCATATTTTATTCAAAAACCTCAACAATGCCAGGTACCTATGAGCCAACCAAGTTCTATTAGAATCATAAAATACAAACACATACATATAAACATTGACTTTTATATATAAGATACATTGTTTTAGGGGGGTGGAGGCCAGAGGTGGGGTGTTTAAAACACAAAACCGATACAAGTTGTTAAAACATGCTTTACCGCTTGTTTTATAAAAAAAAAATACTTTTTAACTTTCAATATAAAAAAACAGATAGGTACGTTAAAACCTTTTATAAAAGTAATTACGTTTTCCTTCGGTAGTTAAAAAATAAAAATAATATCGCGCGGAGCTATTAAAATATCGTAAAAGCTATTAATACAACGCGACATTTTAAAAACAATCTTTAATGCCGTGAAACTTTGTGGGGTATGTCATTGTTCTGAAATTCACAGTCATATAAGTATAAATATATATGACCATTATATTATATCTATATTTACGGTAGGTACCTACCTTGAATATGACCATTCGTTGAATTGAGCTATTACGCTAGAATTTGATAATTTAACTATTTAAAAATCGAACTCAATTTGGGAAAAAGTTGACTCAATTAGTTGTTAGTCAATGCCTTTCAGTTACAGTATTAGAATCTTCTAAAAAATGTAAAAAACGCGTTTTTAATTAAACTTCCTCTAAATTTATAGTAATTATAATTAGATTCCAAGAACGAACTATTTAGGCGGCTCCCCAAAATATAAAATAACTCCGATGTTGTGTCAAAATTAGGTACTATTATTGTATTATGTTATTGTTAGCCTAGAGGTTTTGACGCCGACTTTGACGTGGGATCGATCCCAGGTGCCGACCTTGTTCCACCAAAATAAGTTTCGTCATACATCATCCTGCTGGAAGATGCTGATAGATTCCGCGATTTTTGGAACAATAACGTTCCGGCAACGGAGTCAGTCCAATTGGTATGTGCCGCCTACGTAAGCGTAATTCATTGCGTTGTACCCACGGTAATTCACAAACTGCCCGGGCTCTACTACAGACTTCTTTAGCATTCTGCGAATTTTATAAATTTTGATAAAAAAAAACACTGATATTTAACTTAGTATCTGGGGAGCGCTGTTCTTCCTCACATCAGGGTCCCGAAGACAAGGAAGACCCTCTCATACTGTGTTCCGATCCTTCGAAGCAGAGCTGAGGGTTCTGGACATGCTATGTGTAAAAATTGCGTAAGATCGAGCGCAATGGATAGGTCTTGTTTCCTCCCTATGCCCCTAAGTGGAGCGTAAAGGGAGTTTGGATTGGAATGGATATTAAGGGAGCAGTGAACCTAAACAGATTGGGGACCTCTGCATTAATGCTATCCTGGCTACGACCATGGTTCCGAGGGTAAAAGTAACAATCTAAACGCTCTAATCATAGGAAAAAATATGATCACACCACACTAATCCAGACTAACTAATGCGGTTGATGGTTTTTTCGACAATGATCCCATATGGATGCACCAACCAACCAGAAACATACGCCGGTTATCCGGTATTCGGCTGCTTAGTTGGCCGAATATCCGGCATCCGGCTAAAATGCTATCCGTTTCATCTCTACTAAAAATTACACTTTTCAATCGATTAAAATCTCCGGAATTAAAATTAGTGTAGTATTTCATTTTTTTATCAAAAACAATAAATACGTGAATATTGTTATAGTTATTTCATGATCATGATAAGTTTATAATGAATAAATGATTTGAAATAATAATAATAATATAACACTTTTCTATACAAAGGTGTCAGTATAGCCGGCGGAACTTATTGCCTGAGGCAATTTTTTCCAGTCAACCGGTCCCGTCCAATCTGAGACAGGCCAACCCCGGGTAGAAATTTCAAGTGAAAAAACACTGAATACCGGCTAGGGTAGTTTTTAAGGGTGCTAAATTTAAACTTAACTGTCACGGAATCGACCCGAAATAATTATATTAATATAACTATCACATCCAGATAATCAAAATAAGGCTATTAGTGCGAGTTGCTGCATGGTACAGGTAAATAAATTCCCCTTATTTTCAAAAAAAGTTCCTCGGATCCTGAAAACAGTCACAAATCTTGATTAAGCCCTGTCAACTGGGCTTAAGAAACTTCCAAGTCGGTGTTGGGAATGTCCCTTTTCTCCCATTGTCTTCCAACATCCTTCCTGTTCGAAGTTTAATTAAAAAAAAAAAACTTTCCGCCTACGAAGTTCTAATTTCGAAATGTTTTCGAGTAACTTGGGTAAGTTAGGATGATTTGGGAAGCGGCTGTACTTATACGAACCGAATTCGTTATCGATTCAAAGTGGTACCCGCTTGAAACTGACAAAAAAGCAAATGAAAAATCGGTCATTCCAAATTTTGAAGCTAATTTTAGAGTAATTTTAGGAATTTTATCGAATTTGAAATTGTTTTTATGCGTGAATTTTGTCACTCTACTTGTTAACCTTGTGTTTTAAGGAGTAGGTACGTAGAGAGAACGGACCACCACTCTTTTCTATCCATACTTTCGCTTCGTCCACCGACAACAATTCTCGTACAATCTCTTCTATTTCTCTTACTTCTGAAGCAGTTTTTGTTGGAAACGGAATCAATCTGTTCGAACCACGTCATATAAATACGCCTTTTTAAATCTCTAACATTTCAGTTTTATTGCTGGTATAGGTATTCATTTTGATATCCTTTTTCATATTCAACTTATTAACTTTCATATCTGTTACATTAATACGAATATTCTTATTCCTTTTCTATACCACCAGATCTCTTCATCATTTTTATACAACATTTCTTTTTTATCCATGCCCATGTTTCACATCCGTATAATATTGTTATTATTACAGAATTGCGTCTATTTTATAAGCAACAACTGTTAATTAATAGATGGCGCCAGAACTTATCTATTTTAATCTGACTCTCTTTACTTCCTATAATATTTGGTATGTCGAATATAAATTTTAAATTTGTATCCTTCTTTAATATGTTATATTGAACGAGCAAGATAATTTTGTGTCTTTATTATGTTTCTTCAGGTTTTCAATTCCAACATATAATGATGTTATCATTACTTTCCTCTGGTGGGAGTTTCTCAGACTCAGAAATGAGATTCTGCGAAAGACACGAAGAAAATATCCAAGTGTTTTCCGATATAATGGAATTCCATACGGCGATATTTTTCCCATTTTCCGTATGAAATTCTCATCAAGCTACTCATTTCCTTTTCCTTTTCTTACCTATTCTATTGCGTAGATTTTTTCCGTTTCATTTGCTTCCTCCACTTTCGAGATTCATACACGTCAAAAACACTTTTCCAATAATATCGCTTAATTATTTTTTTTACGAATCTAAACACCGTAAATAATATGAAATGTTGTTTTATAAGATGTTTTTATTTCATATTTACATAGTGAGGTATCACTATGCAGAATTTTAAAGAAAACGCAGTTTTTTATACAAGATTTAATTAAATTTTAATTTTAAAATTTAAAGTACACCTACCTAAAAAGAAGGACATGTCCAGCTAATAGAGGATGACAGAACTCCAGGGAAGATTCTTGATACAAAACCAGAAGGGAGACGTAGTAAGGGAATACTTAGGCTGAAGTGGATGGATGGCGTGGAGGAGGATCTCAAGGCAATGGGGATGGCAGATAATTCTGGAGGCTCACAATGGGCTTTAGTGCCATTGATGATGATGATCTTATAAGAAGAAGAACTTATATTTTTTCCCGAATATGTAACAACTAATGACTAACAATTTATTATTGATGTTCGATTTTTAAATGAAACAAACCACTACAGACTTACGACCGTCTTCTACTGTCATTTCGAAGGCTGGCTTAGTGTGATCACTTTACGTTAACAACGTTCGCCATTAGGTGGTAGGTAATCTAAAGTCTCCGAAATTCTTAATCATGAGAATTCTCGACATGTCGAAAAATCTCATGAATACAAGTAGATATTTAATAAGAGCAACCAAATTTAAAGACTCCGACTGCTGTCATGTATTTGGCGCCAGGATATGAATATATCCATTTTTGTTAATGTTGGCTTTGTTGGTGCACAACGTTCTAATTATACCTACATTATAATTTTTCGACTTTTGTTGGTAGGTTTCGTTTGATCAAGTGTCTACAACACACTTTCAGTATATCGCAGCATAATCGTGGGAGATTAAAAAAGAGATAGAGGTTAAAAAAACTTTGCCTTAAAGAGCTAATCGCCCAAACCGACGCCGGCGACGCCACTATAAAAAAGGGTATGAAAATAATTTTACAACGAATAAAATATTTTGATATTTTCCCTAAGCGAACAGATAAACTTATCCGATATACACACAAACCGAGATTAACGTTCTTTGGTTCGGGTAATATTGTACTTTAATCGCATTGTTGTATCCGCTTTACGCCATAAAATTCCCCTAGGCGGGCTAATAACTTGCTTTTAAAACGCAGAACATTCAGACTTATCGCTGTTATCTTTGCCTAAAATATCGTTTTACATTTGGAAACTTTGAGAAGGAAAAACATTTTATTTTAAGAGTAAGTATTTAATCATATTTAAATATTGTAATTTAGAAAAATTTCGAGTTTATTTGTTACTAGCTTTCCCGACAGACGTTCTCCTTCGGTCATCACTATGAATATTGTATTCGAGTTTGTATCTATATATTAATACGTGAAGGAAAAACTGACCAGTCACCATTTTTATGAAAATTGTGCGGACGGATTATATGAAATTTCGCACACTTTTAGTTTCGAGTGGCAAATGCTAATATTTTCTTAAAATTATCCATAAAAATAGATTAAATTAATTAAAAAAAAAACACTACAAACACCACTGTAATGTTATGTATTTGATACTCATACACACTTTGATGAATTTGACATATAGACATTGACACAGACGAATATATTCTTTTGTTTATAATTAAAAAAGAAAACAATTTGTACATATTATCAACATTTCAAATTTGACGTATCCATGTCATTGTTTTTGAAAGAAAAATTTGAAATAGCGCTCGCTCAGTCTTTGACAACGGAACCTCAATAATGTACAAACTTATAATTTAAATAAGTTATGGTCGAATTTTCAGCACTGGTCGACCACTAGTTAAAACAAAAGACAAAACAAAACTTCTACGGTAAATATTTTTCATATTTAGAGTATTCGTTTTCATAAATTAATATTATATTATGCTACCTACTTGATCAGAGTTTCCTGCATACAACTGTTGTTACAAGAAGAAATTTCAAAATATCCGCAGTACGTACTCAACGTCGTAACGTTGGGACCCTTTGAGGAACACTATAACTGATTTATAGGACAATCAAACATTTTCTGTCAACCCTTTTCTATGCCTGTTGTCCGACAGATTTTGCTGCCAGTAAAGCAAAAATTTGGACCTATTAAAGATGATGACGAAAACGATACAACGCCGAGATCTATGTTCCATACCAGGATGTCAGCGTAGTCAAGTTCATCAAGATTAACAGACTACGCTGGCTAGGACATCTGTTCCGTATGGATGACCAAGAGCTCCCAAAAGAGGAGGTACTGTTTAATGATCCAGTTGGGAGAAGAAGCGTTGGAAGGCCAAAGCTGCGATGGTTGGATGAACTTGTTGCAGACTGCTGGGCTCTGGGGCAAAGGAACTGATGGAACGTAACAGCAAATAGTTCGATCGATCGTCAAAACAGTTAACAAATGTATTCAGTTAAACTTTATGAACGCTCAATTCTGGTTTTTTATTAAAAGTAAATTATACATGTACCTAGTATCCTTAAAAAGCCTGTAACGTATCGTTACAGGCTAACATATCGCCACATACTAGCCAAACATTTGTATGATAATAAATATCGATTTTCCCTGTCCGCCGTGCTACACTACGAAGTATCAATGGTTATAATACTACTAACGCAAATGTTTGCCGTAGTATATCGACCGCTATTAGCAGAGTACAATGTCCCCAGACTACGACGTAGCGCGACGTAGTACCGTAGCTCCTCTAAGTTCACGGCTACTATAGTATAGCGTAGTTCCGCTACGCCTACGGTAATATATTCAAACTTTTCCACTCTCGGCGGATTTTTCGCGTACATAAGGAAATCATTATGTCGAGTTATCGGAAAACGATTTTGTTTTGGAAATACGACAGTTTTTGTTTCATTCAGATTTTTTTTTGTTTCAACCGACTAATTATTAGGTAAGTACTCCTTCGAGGGCTGTTCAGATCCTGAACGGAGCTAAAAGAGTTAATCTTTGGTTAAAGATAAATGTTAACGTCCAAATTTTTGGTTAAATATAACCAGACGAACTTATTTTTTTACTAAATGAATCTGTACTCACTCAATGTGAACACTCACTCTTTGACTCTTTCACAGTAAGCTACTTAAAGCTTGTGTCGTGAAAGATGAAGATGTCCGGGGCACCTGGGATCGAACCCACGACAGCGTACGAAAGCCGGCGTCTTAGCCGTTATTCTACCAACCACTTAATGAAATGAGGTAAGCCCTCAATAAAGGAAATTATAATAATTAATTACGATGTGAATCTTTGGAGATATTGCAGCAGTAATCTTGAGTTAAGCTTTGGTTAACGATTTTTCATCAGAGGTTAACTCAGAAATTTGGTTATAACATACGGCGTACATTATTATTTTTATTAATTTTTGCCAAATCACTCAAAACGAGTGCAGAGCTAAAAAAATGATTTTTTTTAATGAATTAGGTATCTCCCAAAGTGAACATTAATACACTTTCGACATCTTTCACATTAAAGTAATTCTAGTGTTGTCAAAGTTAAAATTATCTCAATGAAGGTTAATTTAAGAAACCTAGATGTTAGAATATAATCCAATCCAAATCCAAACTCCCTTTAGACCCCACTTAGGGGCATAGGGAGGCAACAAGAGCTCTCCATTGCGCTCGATCCTGCGCAACGTTAATGACCTCCTCCCACACCATGTCCAGATTCCTCAGCTCTGCCTCGAAGGAGCGGAACACAGTATGAGAGGGTCTTCCTCGTCTCCGGGACCCTGATGGGAGGAAAAACAGCGCTCTCCTCGGCCAACTGTCATTCGGCATCCTTAACACATGTCCCAGCCAAGTCCATCTCCTCCACATAATAGTAGAGGTGATGGGCTCACGCTGGGTGCGTCGGCGTATAGCGACGTTCGTGATGCGGTGGTACCATCTTATACCCAAAATTCTCCTGAGGCACTTCGTTTCGAATGCAGATACTTTTTGTGCCTGGGCCAGAGTCAGGTGCCAGGACTCACACCCATACAGGAGAATGGGCAACACACACGCATCAAACAGTTTACATTTCGTCTCGACACTAAACGCCGACGCCTTCCATATCTTGGTCATGTTGTTGAAGGCGCCACTTGCCATACCGATACGTATCGGGAGCTCAGCCCCGAGGTCACCAGTGGTGGTAATGGTTGCTCCCAGGTACTTAAATTTATCCACCCGGGAGACCTGGTGACCATCGATGGTTATCGGTAGCTGTTTATCGGGGCAGGCATTATTTGCCATGAGCTCCGTTTTACTGACATTGACTCGAAGGCCGAGGCGTGCTGTTTCGTCGCAGAGTCTTGAAACACTGCGCTGTAATTCCTCCACTGTCGTACTGAACAACGCTAGGTCGTCCGCGTACTCCAGATCGCACAGTTCGCCCATTAGACCATCTCTCTGTGTTATCGGTATACCTCTTGCTCCTTGCATGGACTTTCTCAACAGGTAGTCCATGACAATTATGAATATAAAAGGACATAAGAATAGAATATAATAATATAAAAAAAAAATTATAACTGAAAACCAACTTTTATTAGAAAACTACGAAATAACTTCCACAGAACTGTTATGTTGTTCTTTATAGGAAAGTGGTTAATACAAACATTATTTGTCTAAGCTTGAGTTAACCCACGATACCTCCTATTTTTCCAGTTCACCCTTTGGTTAGGGTCTAAAAAGTATGCCTTGGGGTACACCACTAACCATTTTTCTTTGTATTGTTACAGAAAACATCTGGAAAACCGACTTAGATTTCATGCTGGTGAACAAAGACCGCATGGTTGTCTTGACCTACATGTCTTCGGCAAACAACACGTCCACAACCATCCCAGCATCGGTAGCATTCTCATCTCCACCGACAACGAATCCCACATCATTAGCAACTTTCTTGACAACGTCTACAACAGAAGCTACAGAACAAACAGAATATTTTACAACCATTCCTCCGCCTACTACCACTTTAAGAGATACCTATGCTCAAAGACCTATGAGGAACAATTTGTCACCATCTGTCCCTAAAAAAGGACAAAATATACGGCATCGTCAAGCTCGAAGTACATCCACTGCAAGTCCTCCTCTCAATCAAGGCTCTGCATCCAAATCTAATGGCAGAAAAGAAGAACCGAAAAACCAAGCTAGAGATAGGCCACAAAGTTTACCGTTTAACATGGAGAAGTCTTTAAAACATTTCATGACACCAATCAACTGGGATCCTAATGGTAAAAATATTCAGTTAATCTTTTTTATAACAATAATCAACAATAATTATTAATGACCTCAAAAACCATGTTAAATTTTTCTGTGCTCGCTAATTTAGCTTGTTTGAGATCCTGGGGTTGAGTACCGTTTGATGCAGTTTTAAAAGTGCCTTTATACTTTCCACTTATCCCTACCATAGTCCAATATTTGCTTTTGCTAGTCAGATCCAAGAATGGTTATGTCTGCACAATATTGAATTAGATTATTTACACTTTATTCATTTACTTTTTTGTTTTCAACATTCCAGATCAACATATCGGTTGGGGTTCAGACATTTCTCTGGAATTCATGAACTATGCTGTCGCCCTTCTTGTGTATGCTGTTCGATATCCTGCTGTCTTCTGGAGCACCAATAAATGTTTTGGACTTATATTTTCTTTTCAACTTCTCATCAACGGAATCCAAAGTCTGCTGTCATACTCTGGAATGTCAGTCTTGTACAAGGTTCAAGTGATCGGTGTTGAAAAAGCTTTACCTCTTCTGCGGAGTCGTCCTGGACCAAACATCTTTGGTGGGGATTCGCCATTCCTGCTCAATCCTCATGTGACTTTAGCACTCTTCGCTTTGTCAGGAGTTCTGATATTATCATCAAGTCTTGTTCTGTATCTCTATGGATATGGCCGGTAAGTTTCCATTTCTTTTATAGTTTTTTTTTCTATTCTCATCAGCTTTTAAATGTAAATTTTTATTCATAATTTTCAATTTTTTGTTGGATTGGTAAGTTGGCTTACAATTTGTTATCCTGTATTACTTCAATTACTGTTTTACAATTTTCACCACTAGGTGGTTGAATTTACTAATCCAAGCTGAAGCATGTTTTGCCCAAGAATTTGAAATTGTGTCACTATGTGGTCCATCTCCCATTCAATCAAATTCTCGTTTTCAATATTGGGCATATTTATGCCAAAATCTTGTAAGGGCAAATTAATTAGTCAATATTCAGAATTTCAAAACGTAATTTGATGATGAATGTTATTTTCTTTTTCAGGTTCAACTCGTTCTTGAACACAGAGAGGGAGAAAACAGTGATCATGGTGAAAGAGGCCAGATCTGCCAGTGGTTGGGGTTACTTCACCCATTGTGCAGCCCTTTGTGTGCTGTTGGCCATTGCTGTCTGCTGTGCCCCTCTCCTGCACGACTACACAGTTGTTTATCGTGGAAGCTTGGACGCCACCGTCCTCGTTTGTGTCGTATCCACCATCATTCACCTATTCCTTTGGATTCTAGTCTGGCTTTTCTTAACAGTCAAACAAAAGTGGGTCTTCAAACTTAGAGTTACCATTGGGAAAGCGGCCGTTCGTTCTGCACGATCAATCAAACTAGTCACAGATGTAGATTTGATCGGAAGTAGCAATAGAGATGAAGACTTAACAACTCAACCTCTTTTGATTGTCGGTAACGGAAGAACGTACACAGTATCTGAAAACTCACCAAAGAAAGCCATAATGACAGTCATCCAAAAAGCATCCATGGAGAAGAAAGCCAAAGCGAATGGAAACGATGACGGGGATGGAGAAGAGCAAATCTACTGGCTGCGACCCAAAACTGTGACGTTGAATCCTTCAGACTCCACGGATAAGCTGGCGTGGTTCAACAAGAAGCTAGCGACCAACAATACCCCTGGGAAGGCAGGTCAAAAAGTGACCTTTAACGATGTCCCCTGTACGTCCAACACACGGTAACTAATCACACTCTCCCTGGCTGTGTGTACATCTGACTTCATTGTCTTCAGTCTTGTGCCTGCCATGTTGATGTGTGCTCTGTAGCTTAGAAATATTAACACACGTGATCTTTTCATAATGCATATTATCATTTTGTTAACAATACCATGTTTCAGGAAAATTAACAGATCATTCAAGTAAATTAACTTATCTCCTTTGAATGACGAGTTGCTTAATAATATGTCAAGCATATCATTACAGATATATCACTTCTTCACTTGTAATTTTTCAGATTGATTCATAAAATTAATTTTATTATGTAGGTGTATTGTATAAGATAAGCGGGATTAGCCCCCCCGTAGACAATTGAAATTGGCGTTTACTACAAACGAAGATTTCGCAAATGTAGAGTGCGAAAAATTGAACCGTCAACTACAAAATATGAACATTTTTTAAACCACTGGACACTTAATTTTCTTTCTACTCTATATTGTCGAAAATTCGTTTGTAGTCATTCACAAACTTCAAATTGTCCAGGACCCAAGGTGCTACAAAACACATTAAAAATTTTCTAAAGTATTTAAAGCAGGATTTACAGGCTAGGTTGTATACATTTAGTAAGCTATGCATTTCTTCATTCTATTTGAAAAAAAAATCACAATTTTGATACCTTCTTAGTTTTTACAGTAATATTTATTCTTCTTTTGACGCTCGTCATCATAAGTTGTCTCTGCACTGCACACGATTTTGACTTTGTCTTTATTCAAGATAATTTATTTGGTATGGCAGCCAAAGATTTCTGAGTTTAGAGGATCTTTTATTCCCCATACGAAAATTCTCAATTTCCATATTAAATCCCATCGTTGATTCATCATTTTGATATCATCCATTTCTGAATATCTAATTAATTATTTTCATGGTAATATGTATTTTCGAAAAATCATCTTTTTACTAACACCAACACATTTTTGATTTAACAACCATCTTTTGTTTTTTGAAAAGTTATTGAAAAATATTTTACTTAGGTACCTACTGAAGTATATTTTTTTTTGAAATCACATTTTGATAGCAGCCACAAGTTTAATAGTTTTTTATTAAAACATTAAAAACTAGTTTCGATTTTTATTTAAACTTAGTTTCACAATTTTTAAGCCATTGCATATTTTTTTTAAATTTTGCATGATACATCAACAATTATTATTATTGTTAATGTTTTTTGTGAATTGTCTTTTGTTTTTAAATTAGATTTCAATTTTTATAATTCAAAATTTCATAGTTTTCTTTGAGTGTTTTGTAGTCGTCAAGTGATAAATTATTTGAATTCAGTAGGAATTTATTCACAATCATTCTTCATCAATCCACTATCAGTAACTACTGATGGTTAGATCAGTAAATAATGAAGTATTTTGTAAATTGCTTGCAGTAATAAGGAACGTGGAACCTCGCTACGTATCGGTGAGACAGATGACGGCGATTACGCCACCCTGAGAGAACTTCCGGTGGGATTCGGGGGAGCAGGGGACCCTGGCGACGACACTTCCGAGGAGGGGAAGGTAACATTCTTCATTCTTAACCTTTCTTAATCTTATAAACTAATGTAATTGGTAAAATAATTTTTAAAACTAGTTGTTAACCCGTTGAATGCCATGGTAGTTTTATATAGCCAGCATATAAAAGGAAAACCACGGAATACTGCTTATTTGGCCAATAGATATAAAAGAGAAAAGCAATCATGGTTTCACTGATTTTTAAAGCCCACGACCACAAATGATTAGACCATCAATCAGAACAGGCGAGTCACACGGGCTTGCGAACCATGTATGCGGGTTTAAGGCGCCCATTTATGACTTATGTCACACTCACCCACCAATCTCCGACTGATCCTCCACTCCTCTGCGCAACCAAATTCAATAAGATGCGGACAATGCTGTTTTTGATATCCTATCCAGAATTTTTTTTATTTTAGTTCTAGGAAGACCTAAATCTTTAAAATAACAATATAAAGATTTTGCGGGTAGTCCTCTCGCTCCCACCTCTACAGCATATATACTTGTACTAAAGCCATTATGAACTGTTAGATGTTAGAAAGTACTACATAGAACAATTACATAGTTGGCATCCACCATATGTAATTGGTAAAATTCCAATCAACGGGTTAAATAATTTAATATGCATAGAAACTATGTAACATCTGAATCCCATTTCACTGTCATTTTGCAACTTTGCATTACCTAAAAAGCAATTTTGTTCCATGAAAACAAACTGTTTTCTCAGCATCCCGATCATTGAAATAACTCTATGGTAGCGACATCTGGTGGTAATTTAAGATGGTACTTACCTGTTGCAAATAAGAAACGTCCGAAAAAGGTTCTATAATTTGAAAAATGCTGTTGCAAAGAATGATGGTGGAAAGGAGTCTTCTGCTTATTTATATATTTTTTAATCAATTTCCTCCATCCATGTTTGGATCTACTTTTATTTAACTTTATTAATTATTTTGCTAATCCTTTATTAACACTTATGATTTTTAATGTTATGTTCATAATAATATTTTCAAATTCTTTCTAAGTAGGTACTAAAATGAGTAAAAGTAGAAATAGATTGAACTAACGGATACTAACACTTATTGTAGCTGTTGGCATGCGTCCGTGATGACAGTGTCACATATGCATGCACCAACCGAGACTTGGTCCCCCCAATCGATTATGAAGATCCAAGTCCGTTGCTCACACCCGACGCTCTGCCCGACCCACCGACAGAACAAAACTCACAAACGTCACCAGTCACTACATCATCCGCAGTCACTGTTCATACCAGCGAGTGCCAGGTTTGGTTCTTCTTCTAACTCATTCATTTCATATTAAAATTTCAAGAATCTAGAAGCTGTTACCATGAAGGAGACGATAAGCAGAGCCAGATAATGCCTTTCCCTCATATTTCTCTGTTAATTATTGATAACTTGAAATTTTTAATGATTGGTATGTTACACAAAACTAGTCATGGGTAACACATCACTTTGGACTGACCCGACCCGCTCGGGTCACCCCATATCAATGACCCAAATCAGTAATCCAGGTCACGGGTCACGATAACAGTCGCAATACAAGTGCATTCACACGATATATTTAAATGTTCAGAAGAAATTCAGAAGGTTACCATTTAAGAACATAATATTAAATGTTTATCAATTTATTTTGTCTAACTTCTCCCTTATAATTTATCTTAAAACATTTCTATCAGAGGAAATGATGTGAATTATCTTCTGAATTTCATTAATAAGGTTCTAACGTAATATACCTATGTTTTCTAAGCAAAACTAATTTTCAATATACCTCCGGTGACCTACAAATGTGAAACTTACAGTATTCTAATTTTGTTGTTTATCTTTATATGACACTAATAATTTACAAATTTAGCAAAAACAGTAACTTTATTCTTTTAGCCCTATGTATATCTTACATAACTTATTTTAATCTAACACCAACTTCTTCTCGTACTTGCTTCGGCAGTACATAATATACTAAAAACATTCTTCTCTGATATTTATTAATCTTCCTCTATGTAAGAACTAGATCCATGATATACTTAATTCAACTCTTGTATTTTCTTATTTCTTTCACAGTCCAGTAATGCCACTCCAAGATGTCTAAGAAGAGCTGATTCCGGTGTACCTGGAGAAGAACAACAACGATCAGGATCTGGAAGTAGTGGCTCATCACCACCAGACCCTCCAGGATCCAGCACCAGCGAATCTTCTAGTGGCGTCCATTCCTCCGCTAGTCTGCCCAACCACAGGCCACGAGCTAATAGTCTCGACGATTTCGTTCTAGATCCACAACCCTTAACAGAAAATAAATTAAAAAGCTTCTCTTTACAACGGGGAGCTATACCACCGAATTTCAGTGCCGAATGCACAAATTCCGTTTACGGATTTTCTGGAATTCATTACACCACAATAGTTCATCCCGTGAATGGGATGATACACGAAAACGGGATCCCGACCACAATATTAGAAAACACCGAGGATAATACTGTGATAATCAGACGAAAGAACATTGTTATGCCACAAAAGATGAAACCAGTAAACACCCCTCCAGTTATAAATGAAGAACCGTTCGGACGATCAACTAATATGAAAATGACAACGTTTGCCAACAGTAAAGAATCGTTAAGAAACATCGTGGCTTCTTCGGCGACATTACCACATTATCCCACACAACCAGTGGATGCCGTTACACCACAGTGCTCTACGATGCCCACATCGTTAGAAGCGCGAGGAGTCATGCTTCCACCTCATATGACATCGGGATCCAGTTGTCAATCGTTCCAGAGACCTCACTGCACTTTGCCTAATCATCAAGGTGGATTGAGGCTAGTCGGAGCAGTTCAGGCTATAAGAAGACCTCCGCAACCTCGGATAGGTCCCACCCATCACTCGTTCCCAGTGCATTTAGTCCATCAAAATAACTATAATTTACACAATGGTATTATGCACGATACAGAAAGAGATTCCGCCAATTTTTCAATGGCCTCCAGTGCTGATTTAGACAATAATATGTATGTGCATGCAAATAGAGCGTAAAATGTGTAAATTAATAATTATAAGTGGTTAGTTACCTAAATATTAAGATTTTTTTTTATTATTGTAATTATTATTGTCAAAATATCCTTAAATAATAGCAACGTAGGACTGTATATAACTTATTGTCATTATATGTAATAATTTATTTTGCATTAAAATAATGAATTTCCTCAGCATTATACTGTTGTTGAATGAGGATTTTTGTTTCAAAAATGCTTAGTCCTGTTGCTAGTTTAATATGTGTAATATTTGTATGAGAAATAAAACAATATTTCTTTTTGTACCATGTATGTTAGAAATGATCTCAATTTATTTATAATGTTTGAAATTGATTTGTTCGTAAATTTCAAAAATATGTAATGTTTTTGTATTTTTACAAATAATATTATGTTTAAACAAAAAATCTTCTAATATTTTGTATTATAAATGCACAATCTACCTGTAGATAAATTCTGTTTTGGTGTAAATTTATTTATATTGTAAATATTTTGTAAGCTGCATAAACTGGTTGAAAACAAATTTAACATTTGTTATTTCTGCATGTCAAAACGATAATTTAGCATTCAGAGAATAAAGACAGTGAACTCTTTTGCCTCAAATTTCATGAAATAATAAGAATTTGAACTCTAATTGGGTCATGATTGCGTCCGATTCATGCCTGTATAAAACTTAGCCAACGACTTCGGACTTAAGTTTAAGTACCTATCTTATTCGTGAAAAATCCTCTTCGTTTATCCTGAATTTTTCATTTAGATTCAAAAGTAATAATTATGGTTCACTGTTAATTTATTGTTGTTCAAAATATAATCACATTCTTTTCATAAAAACATAGTAATTTCATTTTGTATTTCGTAATATTGCCTTTTGCACATAAAATAAAACCAAAGACTGCATTTTTTGATATTGTAATAAATGATAATGTATTTTAAGCTCATTTTGGACTTAGTTTTTATAACATTTGATAAATGTTTTAAAAAGATACATTTTTATACAGCTTTTAAGGCCACAAGAATAATATAATAATTTAGTAGGCAAAACTTTATCGTAAAAGGATTTTAAATAACTTAAAAAAAATAACTAATACTAATTTGTACATGGAATTATGAAATGAAAACCAATACATAAATGAATTAATATTACATTCAATTGTATTAAAATTTACTCCTCTGATATATTTTCTTAAACGTAGCTTTTTTACCCAATATTTTGAGACAATACTTGGTATACTTAATTTTCAAATAACATTTTTATTTGTGAAATAACTTCTTAAATTCCAGTTTTTAGGGGATCAGTTTCATTAGAAACAAATCTTTGACAATAGACAATAACTTGCAAAATGTAGAATATCTCATTATCGTAATAGATAATTTTTTCCTTTCATTCATTTAGCGTTAAAATGACGGTCGCCATTTTGTCATTTAATTTTTGAAAGACTGATTAGATATTTTATTTGTCTCACAATAATTATTATCATTAATTTTTTTTGCACATGTAATCTAATTATTGTAATGTTTTTTAATACCTTTATAATCTTATCAAACATAGGTAGTAATTTTTAACGTAAATTATAATACACCTCATGTTTTTAGGTTAGGTTTTCGTTTCCTTCAAACATGACAATATCACACTCCAAAGAAATGTATGACGTTTTGACGTCATTTATCTTGTGAATCTATCTCTTCATTTTATTGAGATAAAAGAGCCAAGATAAATGTAACAATTTTATCACTATTTGCATATTTTTGAACAACTTTTTAATAAAATAATTAATGTGGTTTTATTGGAACTAATAATTGCCAATCTGTTAATGTATCCCTTTAGTTTAAATTGAATTGATAATATTATTCAAGTTTTGATGTTAGGTACCTATATCAATAATAATTGAAGTTTGGTTGTTATACATGAATTGTTTGTTATTATGTTGTGTATTTTAAATATTCTTAATTAGTAATTTGTACATTTTTGTATAGAATTGTTATAATTGGTAATAATTGCGAAAAGTATTAAAAATTTGCTATATTATATATTATTGGACTGGGCCGTCTCGTGGTTTTTAGGCGCCTAAGGCGAGGCTTTAATCAGCGCCCCCCCCACCCTCCCATATATAAATTTCAATATTAATAAAAAAGGATAAGAGAAAGAGAAAATTAAGAGACAAAATTTAACTATGTTTATAAAAAAAGAAAGAAGAAAATTATAGGTAGGAATATTATGCCACTCACATTGGAACAAAATGTCGGTAGATTTGATTCAATTTTACTGTTCATCAATAATCCAAACATTTCATTACAAACTTGACATTCGAACAAGTTCTGTGTAAAAATTTACATTTCATTCTTACAATATGTTTTGCATTCATACACAGTCTTTTATTACTTCCTTTATACCCGTAAAGGGGGTTATTCTGGAAGTCTCGACAAATCAAATAATTAGCAACCTCATCTTCAGATAACCAATATCGCAAAACACATTCTTCTCTAGTGCATGTCTTGAAAATAAAATCTCAACAAATCCTCCGCGAGCTCCTCGTACCGACTACTCTCAGTAGCAACTGCTGCGCGCCTGCCGTGTCCTCTCCCCTCCTGGGTCCCTTTCGCCGTCGTTACTGTCAAGAGGGCTCCGCAACCCAACACCACACACCCCCTTGATATCATCATCATAGAACAAAGTCTTTTGTCCAGAGAGGCAGCTTCCGGCTGCGTCTGGACCTCGGCTGTCCTCTGCGCTCGTTGCTTTCCACTGAAACTGACACTTCATCAGCCAAGTCAGGATCCTCGTCATCGCTGGAGAAAAGCTTATTCAAGTCAAGTCTTGTCGGCGATCTTTCCGTTCCGTCCTTCACAGCCCGCAAAAGATATCGAAGGTCGTCAAATTGTCTAATGTCTAGAACATGCCGCGGAATACCTTCCACTTCGATAGTCGTATTCGAGAGAACTCCTGTCACTCGTCCAGATCCACATCTCGCATTTGCTGGTTTAACCAACACACGATCTCCCACCTTGTATCTGCATGCAGCTGTCTCGCAAACGGAACTATCTCGAACTTTTTCTAGAGGATGCCTCCACCTATATGAATGCACGCAAGAGGCGGGGACTGACTCTGCACTCAAATTCTCTTTCGGTGATAGGTTGTACCAGAAAACCGCTTGTTCCGGCACGTCTCCCGTCCTCGCAGCCATCCTTTTGATAATGCGATGATGGCGCTCCACAATCCCGTTACCTGATGGTCTATAGGCAGCCCGATATCTTCGGCTTACGTTCCATCCTTCGCACAAGTCAGCCAATTCTGTTGACCGGAAAGCCTTACTATTGTCCATTAATATCTCGAGCGGTGGCCCTCTTTCTCTGAACACCTGTCTCAACTGTTCTGTCACCTCTCTCGCACTTTCACTGGAGATTTTCCGCCATTTGGCAAATCGACTTGGACCACAATCGATCATGGTGAGATAACAATGGCCACCATAGTGCGTCACGTCTAATGCCAACCAGGTCCAATTTTTAGAGACACTCAACTCCCCTGCCTCATGAACTTCCGGAGCAAGATCAATGGACCTTCATTTCAAACATCTGCGAACGCAATTTTCAACGTCTTTCTTTCTGACCGCAGGGTCCACCATACGCGCTAAAAAGAGCGAACGGTTGACTCCCAGGTGATGCTTGGCATGTGTTTCATCAACCACGGCTGCACAGACGCCTTTACTTAACTTGAGCCGTTGCTTGTTTACACGTGTGAGCACATCCGCCTTATTGTGACATGATTCAACAAAATTAATCGACAATTCGATACCCAGCTCATTAACCAAGTCTCCTATTAACCCGAGGCGCCTCTTAATGAGCATCTCGTGTATACCCGACGCCCGCGCTCTCTTTTTCCCCTCAATGATGGATCTCACCCAGTGTACCACTGTCGCGGAGTCAGATATCACTTCACTTTGTTTAAGGGACCATTTCAGTGCTAAATTGATACCCTTCAACACAGCGTCAAGTTCCGCCACGTTAATATGATTCACGTCGGACACTTTCCGCAGCCACGATGCATCCTCTACCACAACTCCGCTTATTTCTAACACGACACCCAAAGCGAGTGAACTTGCATCACACCACACCTTGCCTTTCTTTTCATTGGAGACCCTCCAGACCCCTCGTACCGGATCTTCCGTCTTCACTCTTCGAAGAATATCTTCGATCAAGACGTACTAACTGCTCATAAGCGCTGAAGGAATTGAGTGCAAACGATTTTCATTGACATCCGCTTTTCCACATTCCGACATTTCGTTATAAACTGCAAATGCAGCGCCCTCCAGGAACAGCGGGAGCAGACGAGACATGTCAGTGACTTTTTTCTTTTTTTTTATAAGATTCGTGATGTGCAGTTGCCTTCCTGCAACACATTTTTACATAAAATTGGTATATGAACAAAGCGTTCATCTTTTATGCGTCCTATCTCTTCAAATTCCCTCCGAGTCAAAAGATCGCTCGGTTGTAATGAAAATCAAGGATAAAATGAAAATAAAATTTAGTTTAGTTTTTTTAAGATTTAAATTTAAAAATTGATTAAACTTTTTATTGCAAATATTGCATTCCTTAGCTATGATCTCGCATGAGAATCCCTGGACTACTATACAAGCAAAATAGAATTTGTTTTACCCACGGCGGCGCCCCTCGTATCGCGGCGACAAGTCGATCGCCTCGGTCGCCCCACCCATGCGACGACCCTGTTATTGGATATCTTGATTGTTTGTATATATTATTATGAAATGCTTTTAAAACATGTAGGTACTAGATTAAGTCAGCCAGATTCCTAAAAAAAACAATTATATTTATGTACTCAAATTTTGATTTTATATTATTTATACTCAAATACAGTGGACCTGCGGTATTTTGACAAACATTTTGCAAGGCGGTATGAGACTATCGAAAATATAGAGAACTGCCTAAGACCCCGTTTAGTCATATTTTTTCTATGACAATAATTGAAGTCAATGCATTCCAAGATTGGTCAGCGAAAACCAAGTCTTTAATGGTACCGGAATACCTGGGGTCTATTGTTCTTGTATTATGGCCATAAAATATAAAATAACTCAAACCATTGTAACCTATTTTAGTAATAATATCATTTTCAATAAATTTTCTGTTTTGAATTTCAATACCGTCGTGACCCCGAACTTCGCCTGGTTTTCAGAAGTTTTTTTTGAATAGCTCCAAAATAGAATAGTACTGGACGAATTGGTATTGAAAATAATATTCAATAAGAAGAATTCTAAAGGAATGTCATGATAAATACCTGTATTTTATAATAATTACCATTTTATTAGCATTTAAAGACGGCAGGCGAAGTTAGGGAACTTTTACCTAACTTCGCCTACCACGTGTAAGTATTAAAGTGTGCACCACAGACACATAAAAATAATACGGTTGTGTTGTGAACATCATACAAAGCAATATGAACCATAACGAGAATACAATAAGGTCTTTTTTAGCAATATATTTCCACTAGGCGAAGTTAGGTACACATTTAAATCTGTTTCCATACATTTGACAAACTTTAGTCAGGGTTGTCAAAAAAAAACTAAAATTCATGTTACATTTTTTTATACATTACCTACAACGCAAATTGTAAGAACCGTTTTTTTTTAAATTTAAGAATAAAAAAACAGTTTTGTTATCATGAGGCTATCCTATACATTTTATTAGGACATTTCATTACAACTTAACCAAATTTTTGTTTCCATGTTCCAAAAAAAAGTGTGTTGTGACAACCCTATAGGTAGGCGAAGATTGGATCATTTTTGGAGGTAACCCGCCTCAGTGAATATTTATTTAAATAAATTATAAACTATAATAGATAGTGTTCTACCGATTTTTATTATAAACATTAGATTCTTTTTGTAATCTATTAAATTCCAATACAGGAACTTATCATTGACAGATTTTTGTTAAAGTGAAAGTTCCGCACAACAATACAATGAACGCTGCCTTCGCGCCAACTTGAAACCAACCATCTGACGTATTCGCATGAAGTTAGCACCAAATTTAAGGAAAAGTATTGCCATTATGAATAAAACTTTCATTCAAATATTAAATGAAGATCGTGTTATAGATAAAAATACAAAAATATTGAATTTTATCAAAACAGGCGAAGTTAGGTACCACAGGCGAAGTTAGGGGTCACGACGGTAGATAAAATTATCATGTTTTGGCTTATCTAATATTTTTATCGAAGTCATAAAAATTGTTAATCTGTTTGTAATATTTTCTATCTTTCTGGAATACACTCTTATTGACATAGCCAAAGTACTGTTATTATTTATGATTCAATCAGCCACTGTATTAGATATAAGATAGATGAATATAAAATGTAAGAATACTCACAATAGCAATTTACTTAATAATATAATTGTATTGGTATAAAAACATTTTGAGGTAAACATGCGGGATCACTTTTAAAGTAGAAAAAAAGTAAATTTGATTTGTAAAAAAAAATATATGACATCTATGGTTTCAATGATGAAAGAGTTTTGTGTCTGATATCAGCTGCGATTTGATGACTTCTACGGTTTCAATGATGAAGCAGTTTTGTCTATGATATCTATGGTTTGATAATTTCTACGGTCTCAATGATGAAGTAGTTTTATTTATGATATTTACGAATTGATGACGTCTATAGTTTCAATGACGAAAATTTTTTGTCTCTTGTTTGATGACTTATAATATGATATAATATTTATATGTTTTGTAATATTTCAATTAATTTATAATAATTTCTGTAATTGATGATTTGAATGGATAATTTTATTCTCAATTGAACTGGAGTTTTTAAGTAAATGACAAACATTTTTTTATAGAAGCATGAAATCGTTTTGGTAAAAAACTGGCTTAATTTTGATTGACTTTTATAGAATTTGAATGATTCTAGTGATAATTAGATATTTGCTAAAGATAGAATGGTATGTTCAAAAATCTGTTACTATATTTCAAAGTGTCAGCAGAAATAATTATAAAAACATAACCTCAAATAAAATTTGATGTATCGAACACTGGCAACATCAACTCAAATAATAAATTGTCATAGACAAAATATTTCATAAGTTGTCGAAATCATTGACATCATTTTTGAAAAAAGTTTACATTAGATTTTTGAAACATCAAGTCGTTAAAATGCTTTGGTACCTAAGTGTTTTTTTTTTTACATACATTACTCCCCCGTTATAGGAAAATTATTATGATTATTGCAAAAAGATATTTCGCTGCTTATTATAATTGAAATTTAAATAGCAATAATGTTTATATTATAATAATTATTATTAATAATGAAACCATTTTCACAATTTATACATTTTATACAACATACCTAACTATATTGTGACAAATTTGTATATTTTGATACAAACCAAACATAATCTACAAAAACATATTTTTGTAGGTGTGATTTTTAGGGCAAACTGTGTTTTTTTCTCTACTGTTTTATCCATAGTAGCTAATAGAATATGGCCTGTACTGAATTTTAGCAAACCTAGAATATAAAAAAAACATACTTACCTAAATGTTTTTATCTAGAAACAGTAATAATAATAATAAATATTCACTCATTACATATCTACACTTTAAAAACGATAATCAGATAGATATACATAAAATACCATATCATCAATACATTTTTGGATGAAACTTTAAACATATTATATTTTGAATTTTTTTTTCAAACATAATATTTTTATCTTTTTTTTTAGCAACATTTTACACAATTTTTTTTATGTAATATTTTATATTTTTTTATATGCAAATCGATACTGTACCCATATCATACCTAAATAATAAATGTAACGTGTGTAATATTTTCAGTACCCCTATTCTAAGCTTTATCGGAAGGTAGTCACGGAAGTAAAGTGAACATTACACGATACATTTTGTATTAAAATGTATCGTGTTACTCACTTTACTTCCGTGACTACCTTGCGATAAAACTTTAATAGGGGTACTGGACTTTAAAGTCACCATTATTTTTAATGTAACCGTCATTTTTAAAAAGTTTTTTTATGGCAACAATTGATATAAATATATTATTCTACTGAATTTTAAATATGTATTAAAATTGTAAAATTTTGTATGGAAAAATATGCTCATTTATTGTTTTTATTTTTTCAAAATAATATTATGAATCATTGTATACTTACTGACGGAGAATAAAATATTGAAAATAATACATTATAAATTTATTTCATTATTGATTTAAACCTTTTTTTTAAAGAAATCTGGGCCAATCAAATAAAATGGCAATACAAATCTTTATGAAATATGTACTGCAATGACATCAAATTCGGTTGCTTTAATTTTCTCACTACTGTCCAACTGATCTGTCAATTTTATTAATAACTAGCTTTCCCATTCCCAATGTTATCCTGTGGTCTAACTATGACTATTGAATAAGACTTTTAAAATGGAAGGCAACGAGAAAGGTTCTGGTATGCCCATGTGAGAAGAATGGACTCTTCCAGACTTCTTCACATGGCATTGCACGGCCAACCTCATGGCAGACCACCAAAGAGGTGGAAGGACAGCTGGGAGTCGACCTCGCAGGAGGCAAACCTCACCTCTTGAATTACAGGCCACAAGGCCTAAATTAAGAAGAAGAAGAACTTCCTAATAATTATATCCCTACTACTACGGTCATAACGATAATTAATACTGGGTCAAAAGATCTATTTTCAGCTGCAAAAAGGTCATACTTTTGTATTGTTATAAATGTCAAGTTGTGACGAAGAGAGAGTTAAGATCCAAATCCAATCACCACTCATTCCAGATGCTTCCTATACAGCGAAACCCGAGTCATTTCGAATCGTAAGCATCAGCGTGTTTGTGTGAAGTGGTATGCCAGGTATTCGAATTATGGTCCCAATGCAAACTGGCCAATATCCAGATAACGCATATAGTATAAGAGAGATCTATTAAATAGATGCACACACAAATCAATAAAGATATTATATTATTAATATGGGGTATGTTGGTATAATTATTTTTATGATAATTATATGAGAGAATTTTTCGCTGACAGAGGTGGATGAGAATGTTTTGAAAAAAAAATCCTAAGAAGAAAAGAGTCTAAGAGACATGTAAACCGTGGATTGAGTTAACTTCAGACAGCTCATACGCAGAAATTTTGCTTGAAGATGTCTCCCAACTGAGACACAAAAGGTCTTTTGGTCATGGATTTATACAGAAGATTTCTTCGTGCTAGTCTGTTTGGTGACACCTTCCGCCAATCATTCAACTTTAGAAGCTTGAATAATTATCTCTCTGATCCGTAATAACAACTTTCTCTAGGGTTAGCGAATATATAACTACTAATAACTCTAGCAATTCATTATTCATGTTCGATTTTTAAATGGAGCCTTACGTAAGCAACTCTGCTATTAGGAGAACCTGCGATGTCCAGGATGTTGCGCGATGGATGTAAATCTAGTTCTGTCAGGTAAGTATACTTACTGACACCTTTGCAAATGCCTCTTATTGAGGTTATGCAACTATGCATGCATCAGTTAAGGAAATATGTGGAACGCAGGCTGCGCAATGTAGAAAGAAAAGATTACCATATTTCCACAGCATTACGATCTATGGAATATGCTGCTGGAATATGACCTATGTCTGCGGAAAGAGCACTGATTCTGATAGAATAGTTATATTACCTACTTTCAGAAAAGGATCAAAGGTACCTACTCTCTCAGACAGTCCTTTGCAACACCACCTATATAAGAAGGCCTTAGCGCTGGCGACCATTTTACCTTTAACGTCACTCCCGAGGGCCAGGCCGCAGGCGCTGTATGACAGATATCATTGAGTACAGATAAGTACATACAGATATAGGCAAGTGCATACTGGGCCTTACAATGTCACGTCACAGTCTCAGCGCTAAGGCCTTCTTACATAGGTGGTGTTGGTCCTTTGGGGCATTGGGAATAGGTACCTACTAACCCATCACTGAGAATAGTATTTATGTTTGACAATGCTTGCATTTTTCTCGTAGAAATGTATAATAAGTTCTCAGAACTTCCTCCCAGAAAAATCCCAGAAAGATGATTGTCACAATTTAGGATACCTAAGTACAATAATTCTACAAAATACTATTAGCAGTCCAAAATCTCCAAGAGTTCCTCTTGTACGATCTTTTAAAAAAAATGTGATTAAATTGCTTTTTATAACTACTAACTCTTCCTTTTACACCCCACTCAGGAGCATAGGGAGGAGACAAGAGCTCTCCATTACGCTCGATCTTGCGCAATGTTTATGAACTCCTCCCACACCATGTCCAGATTCCTCAACTCTGCTTCGAAGGAGCGGAACACAGTGTGAGTTGGTCTTCCTCGTCTTCGGAAACCTGATGGGAGAAAGAACAGTGCTCTCCTCGGCCAACTGTCATTCGGCATCCTTAACACATGCCCCAGCCGAGTCCATCTCCTCTCCACAATTGTAGAGGTAAGGATACCATCTTACACCCAAAATTCTCATGAGGCACTTTATTTCAAATGCGGAGATTTTTTGTGCCTGCGCTTTGGTCAGGTGCCAGGACTCACACCCATACAGGAGAATGGACAACACACACGCATCAAACAGTTTACATTTCGTCTCGACACTAAATGCCGACCCTTTCTTGGTCGTTAAAGGCGCCACTTGCCATATCGATGCGCATCAGAAGCTCAGCCCGGTCACCAGTGGTGGTAAGGATTGCTGCCAGGTTTTTAAATTTATCCACCCGGGACACCTGGTGACCATCGATGGCTATCGGTAGTTGTTTATCGGGGCAGGCATTATTCGCCATGAGCTCCGTCAGCCGTCACTGGCATTGACTCGAAGGCCAAGGCGTGCTGTTTCGTCGCAGAGTCTGAGAATTGTTTTTATAAAGTTTGTGTGCCTGAAAAGGCCCAGGAACGAGGTGGAATGCAAAAAGATTATTTTCCTTGAATCTAAATCCCTCCCTTTTTAAACGAATCTGTCAACATCAATAATAAAAGACGTAATACGACGGTTTCGTAAATGATTTTGATTGTTTTCAGTTATCTTTTATAAGGTGTAAAGTGAGTGCGCGTTTCGTCAACAGGAGTCATCTTCAGTGTGTTGGAATTTTCCAAACTGAGACATTCTCGAGAGAGCGTTACCCTTAAAGTAATTATCATAATAATATTTTTTCTGAACATATTAAGTAATTATTATTAACTTGTCATTTTTGAAATCAAAGTTTCGCTAATAATAATTGACACTGGCCTTTTTTTTAAAACAATGAGTGGGGTTTTTTTTTGTTTTTTTTTGTTGTTGTTGTTTATATTGAATTGGTAAACTTCCAAATTTTATAAAGGAGGAGGGGGGGGGGGCAAAATATTTTTTCACACTTTCTTTATGTTAACACGAAGTTATTTAAAATAAAAGTACCTAACATTTGACTATTTTCAATCAATCTACTCTCACCCCCCTGCTATCGATTTTGAATGTTTGAATGAGAAACAAGAATGACATTGGTTACTTTCTAATATAACATTTCTTTTCATGACGTTTTTCAAACATGTTCATAATATTATTTTCCTGATTACTCCGTGTAACCACTATGCTTTGCTATGATAATACGGACCGCTCAAAAAATGAGTAGATATGTATAATAATTATGACGGATCAAATGTATTTCTTCTCGTGTCCAGTGTTGAACAAATGCCTTCCTGTTGGACTTCCATGCATCTCTCTTCCAGTGCAGGTCTGCTACTCTTTTCGACGTCGGAATATCTTGTCTGGGGCCTACCCACGCTTTTGCGTCCTGTTCTAGGCCTCCAGTCCAGCACTTTCTTCTTCCACCTGCCATCACGTCAGTTATACCCTTATCCAAACATTTCAGTCCCTAAGTGAAAGATTCAACATCCTTCTCTCCATTGCTCTTTGAGTAACACGAAGTTTGTGCATGATGATTCTTTTTGTTAGAACAGATGTCTCGAACCCTTATGAGAGCACCGGGAGCACAAAATCATCCACGGTGTTAACGCCTTTTACATGTCATTTATTTATTAGACAAAGTGAACAAACAAAAATACCAACAATATCACACAAATCGAACACAGTCATACAATAAAGTTAAAAAAAAAAACAATAAAAATTAAAATTTATGAAAAAAAGCATGATTCAATTTCAATTTGATTTAAAACAAAAGCAAAAGAAAACATTAGCTACGTGTATAAAAATATTAAGGATAAAACAAATAAAAATCAGAAAATATACCAAAATACAATAATCTCTATCAGACCAAAATAATAACGAACGTCAACAAACCCTAGATTAAAAACAACAAAAGAGGGCAATGTCACTGTACAAAAACACTTATACCTATTCATTTTATTTTCATGTTGGTGTTCTACACTTGAAGAATTTTATCTTTTTTCAATCAACTGTAATATGTCTTCACAGATACTCAATACACCAGTAGGAAATTTTTTGACAATTAATGTAGCACTTATATCTATATCGAAATTTATTTGTTAAAAGTCACCAAAAAATCTGAAAAATATTTGTACCTAATGAAAGGTATCAATGATAATTGTTCTCTTTCTTTGGTCTCAACTCGTCTACAGGTCATTAGTAGTGAATATGATCCGAGAACTGAAAATTATTAAGGACATGGAGATGATGGTTCTGGAACTGTATGAGAAATCAAAATAACTGCCAAGGTCTCAACCTAAAAGACCACCTAAACGCTGAAAGGATAGCTGACAAAGAAGACACAATTGATCAAAAGATCCTATCAAAAAGGAAGAAGAAAGGCCTACTTTAAATAAGAACAATAGGAGCGCTTTTCTTGCCTGACACCGTAAGAGATAAAATGTAATTACAATATATCATTATGTCCAATGATAGAGTATATTGTAATTTGTGTAGATATTGTTAGTTACGGTCTTTGCCAACTAAGCCATTATCATGAGATTGATATTGTAACGCTGACACTTCAGAATTTAAACGACAGATAGTTCGAATTGTTGATGTGCTTAGTCGTCACTCTTATTTAGCCAGATGAATCGGGATTATCTCAAGATCAATCCAATCTATCAACTCTTTAATCACGTACCGCCTAAAAGCTACGAATGATCTATGATCTAGATGAACAACATTTGGCAGTTGAAAAATTAACGAAAACTCAAAGAAAATAAATATGTTTTCACCCAAAAAGCCATGTTTAAGTACTCTGATTCTATGGAGATATATCAAAGCGTTTCTGGAATGCCAGCCTAGAATGCGTAGATAAAATAAGTGTGGGAAGATCAAAAAGGTCTGATGATATCAAACGAATTTATAAGAGTCAGTGGATGCAGCATGCCTAAAATAGGGTCTCGAGTAGAATCAAAAAGCAGTCCTTTGAAAGAGAGAATTAAAATGGACGGACAAAAAATGAAGAAACCACATCCCTACGTTATTATTATAAAGGAATGAAGGAAGAGAATGGGCTTATGAAAGTTTCTATTCATCCAGAAAAAGAATGAAATCATGCACCCTCAAATAGAGCAGCGGCGTGCAAACTTATTGGGAGGATTCATTTATCACAAAGTATTTTGCATCCATATGGTAAGCAACACTAGAGATCTACAAAAAACCATAGTTATTATCACAGAGCTGTTTTTGACAAATTGGGTGAGTCGGAGGAGAAAAGTCTCATCTGATTTAGGGCAATTTAGGATCATAGAGGTTTTGGCAGAAACAATATGCCTGACTCCATCTTTTTCGCGATTGGACCAGAATAATATTAATTAGGTATTATTGCTTCGAGCTGCTCAATGCTCATGACAGAGAAACCTTCTCAAGAAAAAACCTTCTCACCAAAAAAAAAGTTTGTCTGTGTTAGAGTAATTTTTTGCCAAAAGTGTACTTTTTTTTCGTTTCTTTCAGCTTAATTCTTCAAATATGATCATTTAAATTTTCAGGCTTTACAATGTCAACCAAACATTTGATCCCAGACTTAGACAAACGACTGCTGCCGAAGGTTCATCTGCAAAAAGCAAAATGGGAATCTTCCAACGAAGGTGTCCATGAGAGGGTCAACTTTGAAGATACGATTTGGGGATTCGATTTAGCTGGTGGAATCAAATATGGAACACCTTTAAGAGTTACAAGGGTAAGTTTTTATCAACTTAAACAAAGATTTGATTGTCTTTGCGTTTTTTATCATGACCCTTTGTCAATTATGCCGTATTTTATTTTCTCTAAAAATACATAGAATACAATAGAAAGAACGGACCTCCACTCTATTCTACCCTGAAATGGTTCCTTCATTTCATTCAGCGACATATTTTTATTTCTAACGAAGAATTGATTTTTTTATCTTTACGGTTTCTATTACATACATCATTGAACTAGAAATGCGGTTTATTATTTTACTAGCTGATACCCGTCTTGCTTTACGTTGTTGATTTGGCTAGTCAGACTTGAGCCGTAGGTTATTGAACAGGTTTTGTATGCAGCTTTCCCCTTCTCAGGACCAGTAGGCCTAGACAAAATGCATTTGGCAATAGACTACAAACTACTTCGACAATGTAGAGTAGGAAGAAAATTAACTGTCCACTTTTTATATTTTATATTATAAGGATCATTGTTTGGTTTGAATAAATGTTTATATGTTCCAGTGGACAGTTAATTTTTTCGCACTATACATTAGCGATATCTTTGTTTGTAGTCGAACGCCAATTTGAATTTGTCTACGGCGGCATTTCACGCTAAGATTTAGAATGTGTACCCAGCTAATGTTTCAAAAAAGGAAAAAATAAGAGTCACTGCTAAATATGCGAAAAGTTTGAAAAACTAAGGTCACTTTCAATATTTAAGTATAAAAAAAATAGAAGATGAGGAAAAATTAATACTCACTGTTGAATACGCGAAAAAATTAAAAGAAGAATGTAGTTATACATAGGTACCTACCTACCTAGTATTATATAATACGTGTAGTTGTTCCTAATGAAAACCTGTTTGTAGATATAGGTACCTACCTACCTAGTATTATATTATGTATAGTTAGTTTGACCTACTTATGACTGTAGTGATACATTTAATGAGGTACCTTAGGAGAGAGAGGGTGCAAGCGAACACTGCTTTACCGGCTTTAGTCATCTGTCATGGCGTACATATTTTATAAGAAGTTTCGGTGAAAATCTTTATAAAATAAGAATTAAAAGACTTCTACTTATATTTTTTGTATTTCAAATCAAACTTCGATTGATTTTGTACATTTTCATACCGTAATGCTACAGTTCTACACAAAATTTAGACGTATAATTTTACTTTTAAAACATGACTTTCTCATTTTTGTATGAAGATTTTAAATTTTTAGAAATTTGTAAATAATTTAAAATATATTTAATGAAATGTAAATATTTGTATCTCAGATTACCACAATTGTATTTGCGAAAAACTGCGAAGAAAAATATTCAACGCAGAACCTACGGTTTTAGCGTGATGCTCTTACATACAGTTGGAGTGAAACAAATAAATAAATAAATAAATAAATAAATAAATATACATACATTACTGAATTATTATGTTATTAATCTATAAAAGTAATTCTTATTCATAATAGGTATATTTTAGCAATAATTTAACGCAATCAAAAATATGTCAATTTGTTTCAGTTTGTTTGTTTTAATGTTTAATTTTCTTAACGAATAGGTTATGTATGTAACAACTAATGACTAACAATTCATTACTAATATGTTCGATTTTTAAATGGAACAAACCACTACGGGCTTACGATCGTCTTCTACTGTTATTTCGAAGGCTTTTATTTTATTTTTCTTATGATGAATTCTTTTCATTTCCCGGAGTTTCTTTATTTATTTATTTATCAACGGCAAATTGCCTTTTAAAGAAAAAAAGATAACATAGAGAGCAGCAAAAATACAAAGTAAAAAAATACATACATACATACATATAAAACTACGATACACATATTATTTCCTCCCTCCATAAGCATTACAGAGACAAAAATTACGTGCAACACATTACTTCAGTATAATAGAAGAATGCAATAATATGAGAATACAAGGCTAATGGATGACTGATGACTGATGACAGTTGCCAGAAAGATGATTAGAAGTCTCAACCTAGATGATACATTTCTCCACAAATTAAACGTTAAGCTTTCGATTTTAATCTATTTGTAGTTAACACACAGTTGAGAGTATGCTGCTTATAATTTCGATGCACTTCCAGGTTAAAAAAGGCAGCAGAGCCGACAAAGCTGGAATCAGACCTGGGGACAAGTTGAAACGGATAAACGATATAGAAACTCAGAGCATCACCCTGCAGGAAGCTCACGATATGATAGTGGAATCTGGAATTTATATAAGACTTGCTGTTACAGCGTAAGTTTAGAAACTAAGACTAGGTATATTGAATAAAATCTCAATTTTGGTGGCAACCTTGATAAATTCTCAAAAGTCCCCCTCACTGTATGAGAGTGGAATCTGGAATTTATACAAGACCTGATGTTACAGCGTAAGATTAGAAACTAAAACTTTATTAATTTGAAGAAAACCTCAATTTTGGTGGCTGCCTTGATTAACCTCTACAAAGACCACCGGGACTTTCGCTTAGTCGTACTTTCTGGGACACGCTGTATATGTATAATGCACTTTTTGGTAGACCAATGTATAGGACACCGACATTAGTATGACCTATTAAAAGGAGGTGGGCTTAAGCCCCAGAATCGAACATCTCTTTATTTGCTTATTTTATTTGTATTAAAATGTGTCCATTTTTAAAAATCCCCAAATTAATGTTAGCTTATTAGCCTTTAAAAGAATAAATCTTCTTTTAATTAATGTTAGCTTATCAGCCTTTAAAAGAACAAATCTTCTTATAATTAATGTTAGCTTATCAGCCTTTAAAAGAACAAATCTTCTTATAATTAATGTTAGCTTATCAGCCTTTAAAAGAACAAATCTTCTTATTACTTATGTTAGATTATCAGCCTTTAAAAGAACAAATCTTCTTATAATTTCAGGCCAGAAGATACCGAGTCCTCTTTTCACAGTTTTCAAGATGGTGTTGTGAGTATTATTATTTGTTTGATATTATAATTTGTCATTTTTGTAGGTGCCACGGTCTAGACTAGGGATGTTGCGGATATTCGCATCCGCAAAGGCGGAGCATCCGCATCAATTTTCACATCCGCATATGCACCTGCATTAATTAATGCGAATGTTAATGCGGATGCGGATGTACCGCTAGAGCAAGTCGAGACACGAAATTAAGATATGCAATTGTGTTCTTATCTCAAAAGGTATGGCCTTGAAGTTTGAGAGAGAGAAGATGCATGCCACGTACAAGTAAAAGGCATGGAGAGTATTATTATTTGTTTGATATTATAATTTGTCATTTTTGTAGGTGCCACGGTCTAGACTAGGGATGTTGCGGATATTCGCATCCGCAAAGGCGGAGCATCCGCATCAATTTTCACATCCGCATCTGCACCTGCATTAATTAATGCGAATGTTAATGCGGATGCGGATGTACCGCTAGAGCAAGTCGAGACACGAAATTAAGATATGCAATTGTGTTCTTATCTCAAAAGGTATGGCCTTGAAGTTTGAGAGAGAGAAGATGCATGCCACGTACAAGTAAAAGGCATGGAGAGTATTATTATTTGTTTGATATTATAATTTGTCATTTTTGTAGGTGCCACGGTCTAGACTAGGGATGTTGCGGATATTCGCATCCGCAAAGGCGGAGCATCCGCATCAATTTTCACATCCGCATCTGCACCTGCATTAATTAATGCGAATGTTAATGCGGATGCGGATGTACCGCTAGAGCAAGTCGAGACACGAAATTAAGATATGCAATTGTGTTCTTATCTCAAAAGGTATGGCCTTGAAGTTTGAGAGAGAGAAGATGCATGCCACGTACAAGTAAAAGGCATGGAGAGTATTATTATTTGTTTGATATTATAATTTGTCATTTTTGTAGGTGCCACGGTCTAGACTAGGGATGTTGCGGATATTCGCATCCGCAAAGGCGGAGCATCCGCATCAATTTTCACATCCGCATCTGCACCTGCATTAATTAATGCGAATGTTAATGCGGATGTACCGCTAGAGCAAGTCGCGACACGAAATTAAGATATGCAATTGTGTTCTTATCTCAAAAGGTATGGCCTTGAAGTTTGAGAGAGAGAAGATGCATGCCACGTACAAGTAAAAGGCATGGAGAGCGTTAACTACTGAGCTTTGTTATCAAGTGCCTTATTAGAAATTGTTAGTTCTTGTCTGGAGTCTGGACTTTCCAAGACAAACTTTGAAATTAAGTGCACTTTCAAAAAAAGACATTTTATTTCTTACGTGAAGAGTAAGATCCTCGTATTGTTATTGATTTTTTAATGAATGCTTATAAACTGTACGTGGAATGGCAGCCTAGATAAGGCTGAAGGATTGTCGGCAGACCCCAGGCCAGATGGGCGGACGACATCGCAAAGATTGCAGGCTACACATAGATGAGAGAGGCTCAGGACAGGAATGAATGGAAGGAGAGGAGGGAGATCGACGAAGACAGGCTGACGAAGAAGAAGAAACTGTACAAAATTATTTTATTCTGTGAAAAGGCGGCCCTTCGTTAAAAAGGTCCTTTTATTTCTTAGGTTATTATACAGTATCTGAGCTATCCGCATCCGCGGATGTCTGATTTGAAAGCTCCGCATCCGCATCCGAATCCGCGGATGTCAAAAAACCTGCTTCCGCAACATCACTAGTCTAAACAGGATAATATGCTAGTAAAGATTTATTCCATACATTATATAGCAGTGGTTCTTAAATTTGACTGGGCTCCGACCCATCAACCAAAAGTTACCACGAAGAAAAAACTTTGTGACCATTTTTACAAAAATTGCGCGGACGGATGAGTATGAAATTTCGTACACTTATAGTTTATATAGAGATGGAGTGGCGAATGCTAATATACCTATGTTTTTTTTTTAATTATGCATAAAAATAGATAAAATCAATAAAAAAACATTACAAACACTAATGTAATGTTATGTATTCGATACTCGCAATATGACATTGACACATACGCATATATTATTTTGTTTATCTGTGGTCAAATCGAGAATAGATTAATATTGTTTCTTGTGGAAAGAAATTCGTGAAATAGCGCTCGCTCAGTCATTGACAATGGAACCTTAATAATGTTCAAACTTATAATTTAAATAAGATATGGTCGAATTTTGAGTACCTACTGGTCGACCACTAGTATGAATAAAAGACTGTTGAAGTAAGGTGCAAAGTTAAAATGGGTTAAAATCCATCTCATCGATTCAATATTTTTATTTCTTCCCCAAATACTTAAAACTTGCTGCACTTCAAACTTGCCTTTTTCAATACAACTTTTCTACAGCATAAGAAGTTTTTATATAATTAATATTCAGTAGGTATATGAAAATGTAGGTATATATATATTTTGAAAATAGAGAGATCCCGACTAGTTTAAAAAGAAACGTCTTTGAGTCCTGCATACTGCCCGTAATGACGTACGGCCTGGAAACAATGACCCTCACTAGAAAAAACGCAGACAAGCTGAGAGTCACGCAACGATCCATGGAGAGAAGTATTCTCGGCCTCAGTCTTCGAGATAAAATAAGAAACGAAGAACTCAGACGCCGAACAAAATTAACTGACGTCATGGATCGGGTTGCTACCCTTAAGTGGCAATGGGCGGGTCATGTGGCAAGACAGGACGATGACAGATGGACTCAGAGTGCTAAAATGGAGACCATGGGAGAATCGGAGAAGTGTCGGCAGGCTTCAGAAGAGATGGGCCGATGACATTGCAGCTGTGGGTGGAAAACAGTGGATGAGACTGGCAAATGACAGGGAAGAGTGGAAGAAAATCGAAGAGGCCTGTGTCCAGCAGTGGACCAGAGAGGGCTGAAGAAGAAGAAGGTATATTGTTTGCCACTTATGGAGGGCATGACTGAGGGTACGAATGCTAGGGGGCGTCCGCGTCGAGAGTACCTCGAACAATTATAATATGAGGATATGGGCTGCGTATCTTACATGGAGCTGAAGAGGGCTGCGGAGGACCGGACGAGATGGAAAGCTAGATGCAGATCTTTGCTGCAAACCAATCCGTAGGATTGAGACTGCAGAAGAAGATTGTTTGCCACTTACATCTAACGACTCAACCATTTTGTAAAATAGCATATCAAATTTGTCACTTCCTATCCAAATCTCCCATTAGGTTCCATTCAATATTCGCTGTCGACCCACTAGTGGTTCGCGATCCTTAGTTTGGGAAACACTGCTTTATACTTTAATGGGAACCATACCATGAATGAATATAAAAATTACCATCTTCTCTGATAATTTATCTTTTCGACCGTGGCTACTTGGTGGAACATACTTCGAACTTATTTTAAAGAAACAAAATATTTAGTTTTTTCCACAATTTTATTCAGCTAACCGGTTTTCGAAGACCGTACGTCTTCTTCGTCAGGCTAGTAGATGTTAACTAAATTACAGTAATTTAGTTAACATCTACTAGCCTGACGAAGAAGACGTACGGTCTTCTAAAACCGGTTAGCTGAATAAAATTGTGGAAAAAACTAAATATTTTGTTTCTTTAAAATAACCATCTTCTCTGTTTTTGAAAACTAATATTATTATGTTCATGGTTTAATGTTACAAAAAAAATAAATTTAATTTTAGGACTATTACGAGGACGAAGATGAAGAACAGAGAAGACTGGAAGAATTAGCTAGAAGAAGAAGAGTTGTTTGCAAAACGGTAAAGTTACCAATAATAGCACTAATGTCACTTTCAGAACAAAACATACTGTTCATATATTCCTATTAAACATTAAAAAATAAACATACCTAATATACTTAAGATCTATTCACCGAGAGAATGACTTTTTCACGCATGTTCACACCCCTTTTGAGGCGGTATTTTAATATTTAGTCACCGCCTGATTAAACGGGGTGTTTTCTAGGGATATTCCGACTATTCCCACCAGATGGCAGCACACCTAATAAGGGTCTAACATCAAATGTCATTCCATATGTCATTCATTCTTTTCGAAAGTGTATGGTTGGTGTCTTGCTGAATTTTCTCAGTTTTGTTGTATAGTATATCCTATATAAATATATTCAAAATGAACAGGGACTATTATGGCACGTTATTAAGTTATTACAACAATTCCTACACGCTTTTGTATACAATTGTCATAGCGTGGTCATTGCCAAACCTAAATTTGACATTTCTATCAGTGTTGCCAACGGCTCTTGGCCTAATATCGCCGATTTTCATACAAAAAGTAGCCCAAAGCAGCCCAACTGAAAATTTGGTATCTGGAAAGATGAAAAGTGGCTAAAAAAGGTCATTCCGAAGAAAATGTTGGTATCCGGAGAGGTGAATGTTCACTAAAAAAGGTGTAAAAATTCGCTAAAAGGGAAGTAGCCCAATTGGTGACCAGTCGTCTTTTAGATTTTTTCGTCGCAGATTGTCATTCCGAGTAGCCCAAATGGCGATAAATCGCCCACGTAGGCAACACTGGTTTCTATTAGACCCTGTTTGTCAGTGCTGCCCCCGGTGGCGAAAAGAGTAAAGAAAACAACCCATTAAATTTGTGAAATAACAAATAAATTGTTTTATTTAAATTACCGTAGGTACCTACTTTAATAATTCCACCAAGAATGCACGTTCAATTCGTTAATTTTACCTAAAATACTCTAAAAAAGACAATCGAAACAAAATAATTTATTATTTTCAGTAAAAAATATTGTTTGGCTCTTGTTTTCATCATGAAAGATACTTTAATTTTGGTTAATAAAATTCTTGATAGAGATGAATTTGTTAGATATGTAAAAATGAAATTAGGAGTCCATCATGATAATTTTGAAATCATTAGTTTGAAATCACTTGTAGCTATATTCACTTCGATCCATTTTTAAGCATAATATCGCTCGGATTGGTTGAAATCACTTGTCAACCGTTCACAATCCGCTATGCCCGCGAAATTAAAATTTTATTTGATGCTAAATTTTAGGACTTAAATTGGGATATAACATAATGATCTTCATAAATGAGCACAGTATTTTAACTACTTCTTACTCCATGGTTTTTTTTTAATATTCTTTTTTTTTTATATAAATTAAATCTCCGTTGAGGGTAATGTGTAGGATATTCATCCATATAGATATTCATCTGAGCAACTTTTTAAAGATATCGAAGTTCTTGATGTCAGGCAACTGTATATATCAGAACAATAATAATTGTCCAACACTTACACAAAAATCCTGCGCCATACATTCCACAGTACATAAATGGTGGCTTAAACAATAGAGCATATTATACCAACCAAAGTGAATGTATTTTTATGATTTTTTTTGCAGTGTTAGAAGTAGATATTTGTTATTTTGAAAAGCCAGTAGAAAGAGAAAAGTCTGCTCTATTGAATGATATAAAAAACCATTTATTCCAGGCGATACGTCAAATAATAAAAAAAAATGCTTTAAATTACAGAATTCAGATTGGAGTCTGATGTGGCCATGGAATACCAAAACGTTTTATATCTACAAGGAATCTAATTGCTTCATGGTGCCAAGTAAATACGAAAACAAACATAGGTAAGGACATGAAACAAAAACAAAATCATTTACTTAACATACAGGGTTGATTGGAAGAGATCCTTAGGGATGAGTCCGGCCTTTGACTCTATTAAATGTATTTTAGTTTTGCAATAAAGTTTTATTCATTTAGTACAATTGGAGATAGTTGGTTACTAGCGGTTTCGATCGATCGTGGGTTCAATCCTCTTTCACGACACAAATTTTAAGTAGTTTACTGTGAAAGAGTCAAAGAGTGTACTTGTGTTCACTTTGAGTGAGCACAGATTCATTTACAAAAAAAGGTCATTTAAACAGCTGCTTAATTGACGGATGCATAAAAAATTATACAGGGTTACATGAAAAGTCGTACAGAATATTAAAGGGCGTTATTATTCGTCATTTCTGATGGATTTGATCCCATAATATGGTGTCCGAAACATAACCTTTAGGGAGATAACATTACCCCCTATTCTGTTTCGGTTCGAACTAAAATAAGAACGTTCCAAAATTTTAGAATTAAGGTCATATGAATTAAAATTCGTATTCTATAAAGCGATGTGTTCTAAAAACTAAAATGACTTAAATTAGTTCACCATAAACAAAAATATGAATTATAAATTGTCTATGGTCTATATCGCGCATGCGCAATTGGTCAATGTTTGTTTATTAAAAATAATGCGAGTGTCAAAGTAGTGACCAAATGGGTTAGAAGCATCTCAAATTTGCGTTTTTATCAGACCAACTCTTAGATTTCCTTTTGAAATAAATAAGTATAATTATTTTTAGTGCAAACCTCTTGTTGTAATATACGCAAAAGTATTTTATGAAAGTAGTGATTTTGAACTAACCTCAATCTTTCGATTTCGGCATAACGAACATACTGGTCATATTAAGAACGCTCCTATTTTTTATAGAATACCGACGTGCACTTAATAAAATTGGAACGTTCTTATTTTAGTTAGTGCGCACTTAAATTGAAACAGAATCGGGCGTATTGACTTTCAAAGATTTTTTAAAACATGTTTTATTTTTTTTGCTTTTTTATTCGGAGTAGAACTCCTAGGTCCTTTTTTTAAATATTATTTAGTTGTAGAACAATTCAGTTAATAAAAATTATTAAAAAACAGCTTAAAAAAACTACCGACAGTGTTATTAATAAAAATACCTTATAAAACCGGCAAAAACCATAGAATTACTAAACCTGATAAATAATGTCTAAAACCGTGGTATAAGTTATAACGAGGATGTTATAAGCTTATTCCGTGGTTTATACCATAGATCTGTGGTATACCTGGATTATTAATAACATTTTTCTTAGACCATGGTATAAACCATTGTATAAGCGTTTTTAAATTAGAAACGCACTTTTTTTAAGTTATAAGCTTTTTCTACAGATATTTTCAAAAACTTTTACGTCTCTTTTGCCTTTTTTATTCAAAAAGGAATAACACTTGCTATTTAATATTAAAAACATTGACCAAATAATATTCTTTGGGGAATAAATTAGTTTAAAGCTTTTAAAAATAACTTTATTTAAAATTAAAATTAAATTGCTATATGTACCTAACGTTTTTTAATATGTGTATTAATTATTAAAAATAAACAGTAATCTACATTATTTCAGCGATTGCGAATCTGACGAGGATGACTATTAGTAAAGGTTATTTCAAATTTACAACCCCGTTTGCAATGATTTTAACCTTATCCAAACAATCCAATGGTTTCAAAATATGTGCTTGATAAAATATATTATTTTACCCACGAATTATTTTTACTCAATCTTTTTCCAGATTACCTATAAAAAATTAATTTACATTGCCAATATAATAAAAATTGTACATACTGTTGTTTCCCTTTAAAATGTGTGTGTGTGTGTTTTTTTTTTTATATTTTGAACTCCGGCTAATTTTGAAGAGGGATCAGAAGAACTTGGCGCAATAGAATGACAAACCGTTTTTTTTTACAGGGGAGGGAAATGAAGATTTCAAATACATCCTATAAAATTATTATTAAAATTTGTATAATAGGGTCATTTGTTGTACCTTAGGACGCTTAGGACAAATACATTTTTTACACATTCGATTTATTTTATCTCTTAAACGAAACGAGATTTTGGGATAATTCTTTTTTTATAAGTAGCCTGAATATATTTCTTTTACATGTATTTTTTGTCATTTCTTACATATTTATTTATTGATGAAATTTGCGTTTCGCTGAAATCGTACATTTTTGTCCAAAGGTACAACGACAAGTTGTACCTTAGGACAGCTATGTGTGTACCTCAGGACAGAGAATCATGGGGTGTGATTCCTAGAGTTAATTTAAATTTAACCATTGATGATATTTGATCTGGGCTGGATCCTTTTAACACTCTTTTTTACTTTGTGGCACTAACAATAATAAATAAGATGTTGATGCTAATAAGAATTATACACAATTTACAAAATTATAATATCTACATTAATTCATAAAAATATTGCACATTCATTAATGTTTAATATATTTATTCTATTTGGCAAAATATTGTTCTACCAACGATGGCTGTCAAAAAGGTTTTTGTACCTTAGACGCATCCAGAGTGGTGAGTACAAATATTACAATGTCCAGAGGTACAACAACAGCATTGTCCATAGGTACAACATGACAAAATATTTGACATTGACAGGAAATTTGGCGCGCAAAAAATTGGGCTTATGATAGCGGTAAATTAACAATGTATTCACAAAGGTATAACTTGTCAGATTTGAAATTCATATTGCTTATGTAACCCACAAATAAAACAACCAGAATAAGAGAAACAATGTAAATGAGTAAAAAATCAAAAAATTTTCAAACTCTCATTCCAGACGAATCCCTGCACTTATGTCAGACCAAACATGATTAAGTTCTCGTACCACTACACAAACATATTATTTTTTTGTAAATCTGCAGATTTTTATGTCTGTGGCAATCTATTCAAATTGCAACTGTCCAAAGGTACAACAAATGACCCTATCTGTAACAAAAAAAAAAAACAAAAAAAAACAAAATTTTGTTAGGTTTATTAATGATAATAAACAGAATAAAATCAACATTAAAAACACAAAATTACATACCTTTGTTTTTATATTGCCACCATTTTTTGTAGCTTCTCATGAGAAATTTAAACGATACAATGTTTTCAAAATTATTGTTACCAATATGCACCTAAATATTAAATTTTGGACATTGTTTTAAGGTAGCCCATAGACAAATACATTAAGTCTTACTTAAAAGTCATTTTTGTGAAAACTGTGGCTTGTCATCTTCTTGCTCCAAAGCCTTCAAACAAATTAGAAATACAGTACGAACAAAAATGATTATATTATATAGGAATACCTTTTTGGGCTCTTATATATTTTTTAGTTCTTTCTCCTTGTAAATATTGTCCTGATTTTTTTTATGCCATACCTATGCATTTTCTCTATGTAAATATTTTTTTGTTTTGGTTTATTTTTCTCATTTAATTGAAAACGTTTTGCGCTTATTTTTTTGTTTCCAGGGACAAATTTCCAGCCCTCGCCAGAAGTTCCACAATTGAACTGGAAAGAAAAGCCTTGCCTGCAAAAGCACAATGATCACATGAAAACAAAAACATTCAGTGTTCAAAAAAAATAATCATTTTAATACGGTAATGCTGAAAAATATTATGTTCATGTTAAACGTATGCCTATAAAATATTTAAATTAACATTTGATTTTACTTTTTTACCTTACTTGCTTCAATATTTTGATGGTGTCTAGTATTGAACGAATTCCTCTCTCTTGGATTTCCATCAACCCAATTGAATGTAGATACCTAATGGCATGATTGCGCGATGCATAATTCAAATTAAGAACACCTAGGTAGGTATGTCCTGTTTCTCCCTAATCGGACATATTCTCAGAATATCCATCGCGTGATTGAACAGTCATCGCAAAATCGCGCGATCATTTTCCACCACCTCTGATGAGAAATAATAACGTATCTCTTAAATCCAAACAGCTGATGCACAATGCAATCCTGATACCATCCATGATGTATGGGAGTGAAATATGGACATGGACGAAAAATCTGGAAGTTGGAATAAATGCTGTGGAAATGAGATCACTGCGTAGGATATGCGGAAAGAGACTGATTGATAAGGTGAGGAATGAGAATATTAGAAAGAAATGTAGAGTGCATGTTAGCGTATAGTGACTAGAATGAAAGTGAATAAATTAAGGTGGTATGGGCATGTAGAGAGAATGAACGAGGTGAGAATGACTAAAAAGATATATAAATCTGAAAGAATGGGTGCACGCAGACGAGACCGGCCTCGAATGACATGATCCGACCATATCGGTGCCGTCTTAGAGGAGGGCTAAGTCAGGAGCAAAAGGATTAGAAGAGCATGTATGCGGAATGTTATGAGTTTGGAAGAAGCGAAAGAGGTTTGTTTGGGTAGGAAAGAATGGTAGTCCGTACTCTCTGCCTATCCCCTTCGGGAAACGGTGTGATGGGTAAAAAAAAAGCTTTCCAGTTATGACATCGGCTAACTCTCTGTCGGATTCGATTCAGATACAGTGCAGCCTGCAAATTCGGACCATCTCGTTGGTGCCTACCCACGCTTCAGTAGCTGAAAGAAGAATTTTGAGCCAGGGCTGGAAGAAGAGTATGTTTTCTTGATCGTTGATATGGAAACTAATCTGTCATCGCCCATTTATTAGTTCTTGTTTCCATCCATTCCATAAAACATAAAAGAAAGTATGTTCAAGTTCTAGATTCGGCTCTATGTTCGTTTGGTGTGAATGCAACTAACAGTAAAACGAAAATATACACTTCCTAAATCATCTGGACATATTTAGTATTGGTCCAAAGCTCCTTCAAAATAGAACTATGATGGGATTTAGATAATATGGTAAGAGAGTGTCATACATAGATCGAGCGCAGTTTCATGCTTTTGTTGTCTCCCCTTGCCCTTAAGTTTAAGGTTTGATTCTCAGTCGAGTCAGTAATACGAACAAAAAAATCAGCGTACTTACAAATTTAAACCAACTGTAAAAAAAATAATCGATGGGAATTTTCAAACACAAAAGTATATTTATATTTTGTATCACGCGTGCAGTGTCACATGTGGTAGATTTTATTTGAAACAACTCAGTTTAACGAATGAAAAAAAAACATGGAAAAACTGTTGGCCATCTGTTGAAGATACATCAAAACTTTTACACAAATTCTTTATTATGGACACATTGCCAGGCGAGATGAAGAAAGCTTGGAAAAATTATTGGTAAACAATCTGAACAGACAACAGAGCTTGGTGGAGTTAAAAGATCTAGCTATAGAGGCAGAGAAAGTAAGAGATGGACTTATCAAATGGCTAAAATTATGATTTTCAAAAGTTTCATTTATCAAAGAAATCGGTAGGTAGGGTACCTGATTTTTTTCCATTTGTTATATATTATTATTTATTGCGAAATTTGCTATTTATTTGCGAATTACGCGAATATTCATGTATTGGCAAAATAAAGTCGAAATATGATTATATTAAGAAAGAAACATAACGGAATCCGCAGATAGTGACAAAATTAATAGCATCAACGTTTAAAAAAGGTGCCTATCTTATTAAAATAAGATGCCAATTTTCTGCGGCTGAAGGTGACATATACCTAGCCAAGGCATGGAATGTTGTGAAGTTACCATACCTCAACATCTTAACTTTTTTCGAGGGTTCGGTCATCTAAACTTAGGGCACATTGAAAACAAAACCCTATTTTTATAAAAAAAAACAATGGGACTTGAATGGAATGGGATAATAATCATATTTCATAAAAATAATTTGAAGATTTCAAATTTTGATAAAGAACACCGATTTTACCATAAAAATAACTCTATAAATCATTTTTACAAAATCAAAAAATACTTTAAAAAGGATACCTTCTTGGTATTTAGTATTGATTGAAAAAAAATATCAAACTCACTTATTGCACGTAATTTAAGAAAAAACACACACACATCGATAGGTACTCGTTATCAAATCATAGCACAAAACAATTTGGGAAATTGAAAAACCCCTTTCGGTACTTTCATTTCAACCTGACGCGACAATGGCATATCAAAAACTATACAAATTGGCTGAAGTTGCCCTTCAAAATGATAATAACTCTTGGACAAATCATGAGGGTTACATTTTTGCATGGGCGTTTTACAGACCAATGAACGGATTATCTGCCAAAAGAACTAGTCACTATTGGTATGCATACCTTGCTGGTGATCTGTCTATTGAAAATTCGATTGCTAGAAATGTATTTAGTAAATATAATAATGTGCTCTTCTAAGTCTAAGTAAAGTTATTTGGTAAAGCGCACCAGGCGAACCTGCGTCCCGTGCCGAGACGGTAACCACTGGGCTAATTGCCCCGATGCTAAATTATTCCTTCATAATACGTCTAGATAAAAAGTAGCTGATGTTAATGAGATATAGAGCGATATGTTGGAATTTTCTAAGAAAAAACTAGAGCAACCAACATTTTGCAGAAATAACAATAATTGGCAACAGAGAACAGCGAATGTTTCCTAGGAATAGAAAGCGCTTTTAACTTGGACTAGGAGGTTGTAAGCCCTCAGCTCTGTTGTCTGTTCAGATTGTTTCCCAATACATTGGTTTGAATTGAATATTTAATATGTGAGTGACTGGTAATTCCAAAACCTTGAAAGGGGTTATACTAGAGAAAATTTGCAACAATTTTGTTCCCATTAACCAAGGATCAATGGTTTTCATTTAATATTGATTATTTTCCGAATCTGTAGTAAAATGGACCACATTCATACGTTTTCTGAAGGCTTATGAATTGGGAAAGTTTTTCCTGTATTTTGTACGCCAAGTAACTCCCTTAGAAAAATCGAAATTAAATATGAAAAATACTGACTTTTGATTTTAAAACGTTGTATTTCTGAGGTTTTTGAAATATTCTTCTTGAATTTTTTTTCAACCATTCCTTTATTCTTCAGCTATTGGAAAAATGTATTTTTACTTTCCTAAATGGAGTACTTTGTTCACAATTTTCAATTTTAGGTATAAATAACAAATTGTTGCAAATTTGTTCTAGTATAACCCCTTTCAAGGAATGTATCGAATTACCAGTCATCCTGTATATTATTATGTCAATACAAATGAGAGAGACAGTCAATCGCGGAGGCCTCGCTACCATCCAATTCATAGATAGAATATAATCAGCTACCATTACGAAAATACTTTCCCCCAATTTCTGAAGATGGCGTTCGTTATAACGCTGTTAAGACTAAATAAATCTTAGACGACTAGATAGATCTTAGACGAGCATCTGTGTATAAAATATTCCACAGGTGATCATATTATAACACCTTTTGATTAAAGAATTTTCTTTATAATTAATAGCTTTGTCGATTGATGTTGGCAATCAATCAAAAGTGTAATTCGGTTTCCGACAGAAGACCACGTCAGCCAAAAGGGTCGATGAATGAAATATAATAGAGGAAAATATCTTAATCAAAATTTCATCATTTTACCACGTTTTTATTGAGTATCTTACACCTTTTCATCTTGTTTGTTTTTCCGGGTGGAATCTTGCAATCGGTTTTTAGCCAACATCACCTTTGAAATTTTCCGAACACGATGACAAAACACAAGATTTCAATACTTAAAGTCATAATAAGTCGAATCACATTTACCTAGTAGTCGTTAACTAGTGCTCGAAATTCGATCATAACTTATTTAAATTATAAGTTTGAATATTATTGAGGTTCCATTGCCAAAAACTGAGCGAGCGCGTTTTCACAATTTTCTTTTTAAAACAATGACATGGATACGTCAAATTTGAAATGATATGTACAAAGTTTCTTATATTATTATTAAATATAAACATTATTAATCTACTGGAATAGCGTCATTGGCTTCATCATCTTTTTGGATGTAATGCCATTTAAATAAAAAAAAAATATATTAATCTATTCTCAATTTGACCACAGATATCTAAACACAAGAATATTATATGCGTCTGTGTAATTTGTCAAATACATAGAAGTGGGTGTGAGAATCAAATACATAATATTACAGTGGGTGTGAGAATCAAATACATAATATTACAGTGGGTGTGAGAATCAAATACATAATATTACAGTGGGTGTGAGAATCAAATACATAATATTACAGTGGGTGTGAGAATCAAATACATAATATTACAGTGGGTGTGAGAATCAAATACATAATATTACAGTGGGTGTGAGAATCAAATACATAATATTACAGTGGGTGTGAGAATCAAATACATAATATTACAGGAGTGTGCGTAGGTTTTTTATTGATTTAATTATTTTTTTATAAATAACTAGCTTTCCCGACAGACGTTGTCCTGTGGACCCTTTGGTCCTAGCCAGAGACGGCCAGTTTGCATGAAAAATGTCTAAAACGCCCAAAACGGTGGATTAAGTGAAATGGGCTGCTGCGAACAGCAGTGGCAATTACGTATGCAAGAATGAGAGGATGCAGGTGAAGAAGATAATAATTTTGTTGTAAGATTTTTCCCAAGATGACGTCGCATGAAATTCGTTCCATACTAACTTAAATATTATATTTTATGTTATTTCTTATCCATTTTTTTTAACTTTTTATTACTTATTCTGTTATCCGGAGCAGATAAGAATCCAATAAATCACACATCGGAAGAATCTGTTGAGCCGATCTCGAGTTATAAGTGTTCGCTAACTAACCCGATTTTAATTTATATTAGAGATTTAAAAAAATATTATTATTCGCCACTCCTTCTCTATATATAAACTACATATATGTGTGCAAAATTTCATACTCCTTCATCAGCGCAATTTTCTTAAAAATAGTCAAAGGTTTTTCCTTCACGATTTTCAGTAAATTGTGTTTGTATGTAACGTCATGTTACAGTGTTGTAACGTGACATGACTGGTGTAAAAATGATTTAATAGTATCCCAATTCTTGAGACAGGCTTGTCACTGTATTTCTTTAGCACGTAAGTACCAATGACGCACCTACATACGCGAGAAAACTAATCTTTCTGGGTAAGGCCTTGCCACCCTTTCAAATATACCTAAATATTGTAATGATTGGTAGCCGGGCGGTTTTGTCGCCACCTTTCGTACAGATGGAAGTCGCGGGTTCGATCCTAGAAGCCTTCCATTTTCCTCTTTTACGACACGATCTTTATGTAGCTTGCTATGAAAGTGTTAAATGAGTGTATTTTGTGTCCACATTGAGTTAGTATTACAACCAAAAAATGGAGAGTATTGGGCGGAATTACAGCGCAGTGCTTCAAGACTCTGCGATGAAACAGCACGCCTTGACCTTCGAGTCAATGCCAGTAAGACGGAGCCCATGGCGAATAATGCCTGCCCCGATAAACAGCTACCGATAACCATCGATGGCCACCAGGTCTACTGGGTGGATAAATTTAAGTACCTGGGAGCAACCATTACCACCACTGGTGACCTCGGGGCTGAGTTCCCATACGTATCGGTATGGCAAGAAGTGGTGCCTTTAACAACATGACCAAAATATGGAAGGCGTCGGCGTTTGGTGTCGAGACGAAATGTAAACTGTTTGATACGTGTGCGTTGCCCATTCTCCTGAATGGGTGTGAGTCCTGGCACCTGACTAAAGCCCAGGCTTCGAAACGAAGTGCCTCAGGAGAATTTTTGGTATACGATGGTACCACCGCATCACGAACGACGCTATACGTCGGCGCACCCAGCGTGAGCCCATCACTTCTACCATGATGTTAAGGAGATGGGGTTGGCTGGGACATGTGTTAAGGATACCGAATGACAGTTGGCCGAGGAGACCGCTGTTCTTTCTCCCACTATTAGGATCCCGAAGACGAGGAAGACCCTCTCATACTGTGTTCCGCTCCTTCGAAGTTGAGCTGAGGAATTTGGACATGGTGTGGGAAGAGGTAATAAACATTGCACAAGATCGAGCGGAATGGAGAGCTCTTGTTGCCTCCCTATGCCCCTAAGTGGGGCCCTAAGGGAGTTTGGATTTAGATTAGGCGGGTCACATGACGTGATTTATACAATCACTGGTTACTCCGCATAGTGAAAAAATGTTAATACGTATTTATTTGATGATATATTACAAAAGATATGTCATCTTCTTTAATAATTGGCAAACCGATAAGCACCTACCCACCTTTCTATCCAAGTATTTCAGAGATGGTCAAACTTTTTTTTTATTTAATTTTTTTTTCTAATTGGTAAAATTTAAAAGGTACCTACATGTTTATAATATGGTGGTAGACCAGTGGCATCGGTCGGCGACTTTCGTACGTGCAGCGTATTGGAGGTGGTGGGTTCGAACCCCGGTGCCGACCATTTCCACTTTCATCTGTTGTTTCGGTAATTTTGAAAGTGTATTTGTATTCACTTTGGGTGAGCTCAGATTCATTTAAAAAAATAAATAAATAAACTGCCTATACTTTGACGCAAATATTGCATTGAAGTGTTTGGTAGCCCACTGATATATGAAAATGGCTATCGTAAGTACAGCGTACTGGAGGTCGTGGGTTCGAATTCCGGTGCCGACCATTTCTACTTTCACGGCACAAGCCTTTGCTTAGTGTGAAATAAGTTAAAATAGTATTTTTGTGTTCACTCTTAGTGAGAATAGATTCATTAAAAAAAAGCGTTAAAATGGCGATGATCAGGCATGTAGCTCGATTTGACGATCATTGGATAAAACGCCTCCTGCGCTGGTACCCTAGGACTACAATTAAAACCCTGGCCGTCCACAGCTTGGATGGAGAGAAGAGATCGTAAGAGCCGTTGGCACGCAGTGCATGCAGGTTGCACAAGATTCAGGGACATGGAGGAAGCTTATGTCCAGGAGTAGACTGATACAGGCTAAGAAGGACGCATTATAATTTCGCGTGCTAGTCTCCTGTTAGGTGGCTTTAATTCAAACCTCGGTGAATTCATTGAATATTAAATGTATTTAATTACATCAAATGCATTAAACCTTAGATAAGGAAAGAAAGGGGATACGTAACTTCTATGCATTGCCGTACTAAGAATCTGTGACCATTTCGCCATTTTTTGGTGGCAGACATTGGCAGGTACAAAATACATTTTTTGTACTAAATATAAATATTTTGCCAGAACTGCAAATTATAAACTCTAAGGAACATGCATACGATGTCAAACAAAAGGTAGGTACTGGAAGAAAGGAAACTTTTAAGCGCCACGGATGATCCGAAAAGTGACAGGCTGGTGGCAAACAGGCACTTTTTCTATAGGAAACAAGTATAAAAATGGTCACACGCCACCGGGCATAGTTACGTATCCCCTCTCTTTCCTAATCTAAGCATTAAACACAAAGATTTTCATACATTCATAGATAAAGTTCGGCGATTTGAATTTTATTCTCTGGTCACAAAACAGGCATATTTAGGTAGTACTACTTATTAAACCATCACACTAACCCAAAGAAGTGCTGAGAAATTAAGGGTAGCTCAACGAGCAATGCTGGGTATAAGTCTTAGGGACAGAATTAGAAATACCATAATAAGAGCTAGAACAGGAGTGTCGGACATTGGCGAACGAGTGGCAGCGTTAAAATGGCGATGGGCCGGTCATGTCGCTCTTTTTGAGGATAAATGGACAAAACACCTCCTGTGCTGGCGCCCTAGGACTACAATTAGAAACCCTGGCCGTCCACAGCTTCGATGGAGGGACGACATTGTAAGAACCATTAGCTCACAGTGGATGCAGGTTGCACAAGATCGGGGGACGTGGAAGAGTCTGGAGGAGGCCTATGTCCAGGAGTGGACTGACACAGGCTGAGAAGAAGAAGAAGAATACTTATTAAATGAATAAAAGTGTTAATCCATAACATTAATCCATAGTCGAAAAAAAAATTGGAAAATGGATAGCAAATAATCTAAAATTCAATAGGTATTAAAGTTAATATGGAACGGATTTACTGACAACGCCACCTGTATAAAATTCCATAGCAACACAATTTTTATTTACCATTGAGTTTCAAAACATTGGTACGCAGGTTTTTGATAGAATTTCTTTCGAGATTTCAGAAATATTTTTTTAACATTTAAATGTATGTTTGTACAAATAATTACAAATTCGAGTTCAAATTCGATTACAAGCCAGTTAATTCATACATGAAAACTTTTCTATACAAAGCTGTTAGCTGTCAGTGTTAGTAGTAAAAGCTGTCGGTCATGGAAATTATTGTTATCCTATGTAAAAAGAGTACCTATGCTTAAAAATATGTATGTACTTACCTAAATAAAAGAGACAATATTTTTTTTGTGACGCATTTTTTTGGCCTTTAAAAAGGGGACGGGCCACAGGTTAAATACCGCTGGCCTATCATTGATCTCTTGCACTGTTTCGAACCCTAATTGAATCACACGCATTTTATTTGAGTGACATTGAATCAAACACTTTTATAAATAGATCTATCGATCATTCGATTGAATATTTTTTTATTTTGATCTGTGAATCATTTTTTTGCGCTAGATATTATTCTTCTTCTCGACTGGAAATCGATCCTTCACAACATTAGCTTTAAGTAGCTTACTGTGACAGAGTCAATGAGTGAACACAAGTTCACTTTGAGTGAGCACAGATTCATTAAAAAAAACTACCTAGATGGGTACTCCTATATCTCTTCACTGTAAAAAAAGTGAATCCGATTAGGCCGGCAATTTTGACAGTACGGTGGTCAAAATGGAACGTAAAAAAATGATGTTAAAAATGATCAAATTAATATGTACTCCCTTTATATTTTGGTCCATTGTATTTTGGTTTATCATTTTTATAATAGGAAATTTAAACAAATAAAGCAAACATGCATTCTCGTAATCATTCGAGTGCTTACAACCATGATGCACCAACTAAATGTATAAGAAATATAATGACGTTTTGAAGAAAATATTCAAAGAATGCTTTTTAAGTTGGTATAAATATTAAAATTGAAGTGATCAAACATGAATGAGTTCATTTTGGCTGAAAAATAAATGTTTCGTATGATTTAATAAGGACATAACTATATATTTATATGAAATAAATAATTAAAAAATAAGGTACATATTCTGTATCAACTCGAAATCATTAAAATCTGACATAGCGCATATTTGTTGTAAACACTCGCGTTACCCGGCTACTATTTTGTTTGTTTACAAAATTTTGTATGAAATGTCATCTTCATACATAACAAACGCGGATTAATGTGACTCTTTTGACAATGTCCTGCACTCCTATTCTGGCCCTAATAGTTTCATTTCGAATTCAATCCTTGAGACTTATTCCCTGAAAAGGTCACTTTCCATCGCTTTCTGGATAACCCTCAACCGTATACCTACAGTGGGTAAATTATTATTATCTTTAAAATTGTTGTACTTATGCAATACAAAGATGATTCATGATCTATGTTGATAGTTGCATTGTATGGATCATTTGCAGAGGAATGTCACACGTGCATGTTTAAAATTAGATGCGATCGATATGGTCAAGGTGGATCTACGGATCTACACATGTCATTTGAATAAATAATTGTTACAATTGAATTATGATTTAATTGAATTTGTAATAAAATACAATAATCTAGCTTTTTTTTAATTTTCAGCTCCATAAAAATGAAATACTTATTAATTTTTAGATAAAAGGCACACATCGTCCTGGAGGTTACTCTTTAATCTCAATCCCGCTATCTCAATATCGACCGCCAATATACTTAAAAAAAAAACTAGAAATACTCGTATAAATAGTTATTTAATACCATTTTACCCGGAAAGCAATACCTGATTTAAATTAGACCTACGTTGAATCATTTTTATTCATAGCAACCATAATCTAAGTGTGGTAATGATACCGTTATTGAAATTGAAATTGGATCGGTATTATAATTAAAATGCAGAGTGACCCCCCTGGTAGCATAGAGTGCTAAATAAATGCGAGTAGCAAAATGAAATTACGCCTATATTTATTTATTTACTTTTTTAAAAAAAAAACACCATCCAGCATAACAGGTTTGCACCCTTTGCGCTGGACAGTGAGAACATTACAATAATGCACAAAATAACAATAACAACAATACAGGCAAAATCAAAATGCAAAAGAAACAACACAATAAAACATAAAGACAATGAATTAAATATATATACCTACCACTAGGCTAGCGAGGTCGGTTGAGGTTATTGTATCGTTATTCTATTTAATACTTAAATACCAGTAACCTATTATTTTATTAAATACCAGTGACCTATTATTTTATTAAATACCAGTGACCTATTATTTAATTAAATACCAGTAACCTATTATTTTATTAAATACCAGTGACCTATTATTTTATTAAATACCAGTGACCTATTATTTCATTAAATACCAGTAACCTATTATTTAATTAAATACCAGTAACCTATTATTTTATTAAATACCAGTGACCTATTATTTTATTAAATACCGTAGCCCTAGTATAAGTTTTCGATGATCGAATATCGAAACGATCATCGAAAGGGTTTCGAAAAAATTTCATACTAAAATGATCGAATGATTCGATCGTTTGATATAAGAACACTATTTGCACGCTAATAAGCGCTTATTTGCGTGCAATTAGCTTTCGATGAAACTCGTACTAGCCCCACAGTAACTTATTATTTTATTAAATACCATCAGTAACAAAACCATTCCTTTTAGTCAGTTAGTTCGTATCACGAAGGGTTTTCACCACACTTTAGCACGTTGAGGACTGCGGGAACTGAATTTTGACATTTCGGACGATGTGTGTAAGAGAGTCTGATAAAAAAATTATCACAAACTTTTTTGATAATTTAATACTTTTACATCGATTTCGTTCTCCAGGAATATCAGGTCGGAAGAAAACTAAATACGAGAGGTTGTATGAGAAATGGTATGTTGGTGGAAGAAGTGTGATGAGAGTTTGAGAAAGGCTGAACAGGACAAGATAATACAATATCTTTATCTTGCTCATGCAAGAGATCAAAGATATATTGTGCCATACACCAATAACCCACATAATACCTATATAGTGATATCGTCTGAAAATGTTTGGTCAATTTCATAACAACTTGGTAAAATGCATATTTCCTCAGCTTAACCACAGCCAGTGATATATTATATGTTATAGTAAAGATACGCAATCGAGTCAAAATAAATGCACACAAAAAGGTATGACAAATCATTTCAAAGGTGAGACAAACCACACTTCAGTCTTTGACGAACCTGCGTTGCTCTCGTAGTGTCCTGCCGCGTTTGAAACTTTACAAAATATGAATGTTTTTATGCTAAAAGGCTGCTGCAGCACCTCAAAGAAATTAATTGAGTTAAATCTTTCTCGATTAAGTACAAAAGTATAGCACAATCAATTAAGTAGCTTATAATATTTTTAAATTAAAATTACATAATTATTTTATTTTAATAATATCCACTTGTGTCCGTTTTTAATGAATATGACTTAAATTATTTTCTACCCGAAGGAAGGAATGGTTTTTGCTGAAGAGACAATGATTGTCCCTAGGCCAAAGAGAGGGAAAGAAATATATTACACCACTTTGACTTTACTGGATGTTAGAAGAGTACAAATACAGAGATGACTCAATTTGGCTTAAATTTCACATTTTTTTTCATCAAAATCATAGCACGTTTTTACGTGATGATCTATATTATAACATATCGCTGACCACATCAGCTTTGTTAGCTTCTGACTGTCTCGGTTGACCTTACAAACACTTTCATTGACACAAAACCTTCATGTCCAAAATTGACACAGCATGATTGACACTTTCCTTTCACATTTTTGTCTAATGGACCCTGAAGAAATCTCTTTACTTTGGTGACAGAAGCAGATGATTTGTTTCGCCTGGTCTCCTCCCATTTCGAGTTAACACGCGTTTTTTGAATAACTACATCATTACTCGAAATGTTTGGTTGCTATTTGATCTATTTCCCGTTTCTATTTACGAATCAACTCACCTTACAATAATTTGATTCCATTGGCCAAAATATTTTTCAACTTACAACTATCGAAAAGGTAATTTCAAATGGGAAATATTTATTAAATATTGACTATATTATTCTGAAATGACAAACATACGATTGAGTTGCGTCGTATCCAATAGTTATTTTTGCTTACTTGCAATAACAACTTTTGAGATTTCTATTCTATATTCTGAAAATATTTTATCCAACACATTTATTGCGTAACTAGTGCCAACCGATTAAGTTCTAAGCAAGAGCTTTTATTCTACAATGACAAAAGGACGATTGATTGCCTCGTATCCAATAGTTGTTACGTTTTTTGACAGTTCTCTATTCTGAGCACATTTTATCCAACACAACTGTTAGATATTCAAAAATATCTAATTATTTGAGAAGGGTATCACAGAAATATTCAGATCTTCTTGTTTCCTTCCCCCTCCCTTCCCCATCCTGTGCTCATCAAAGTTGTAACAGACTACACTCTCTTCTGCTGTGAACTGTCATTGTGACAACACGTAAAGTGAAGTTCAGTTAATCAACCACATAAAATTCATCCAAAATTTCATCAAATAATAAGTGTACACATTTCAACCTTAAATTTAAACAAATCCATCATCAGTTGTGTCGTGAAGAAAGTGAAAACTCAGGTGAGTACACCAGCGTCCTTCAGTCCTTTATTTCAGTAGTTGTATTATATCTTTTTTAAAGAAAATACTCTACATCTTTTCTGATCCATCTCACCGGATTTATTCATTCCTATATTTTCTGTTATTTTCAAAGCGATCTGAGTATTTCATGTTCATATCATTTATATCATATCATTGATATACGCTTCATACATAAATTCATTTTTGTAAGATCATAACTTGTAACAAAGTATTGTGGGTAGTGTAATTTTCAGATATTGTAATTTGTTTCAACAGTTAAACCATAGACAACATTCATATAGACAGATAGTTTTTGCGATCAGCTGGCAATTAGTGCGGCGGCCATTTTGTTTGTTTACTTTTGTATGTCACATTGACATAACTTTGTTTGTTCAATCATACTTCAAAATGTCTGCTGAAATCAAATTTAATTTATCCAAAAGACCTATTGATAAGCTTTTGGAATTATCTAAGACTATTAATATTACAAATTACGAGGAACCAACTATAAAATCGGAATTTTTAACACGCTACGAGTATGTTGATACATTTTATGAAGATTTTCTTAAGTGTTACATTTCAATCGAAGCTGCTAAGAAAGTAGGTTTTGATAAAGAGGAACATTTAGATATTTATAATGAATATGAAGAAAAAATATATTCAATAAAATCGGTGTATAATACATTTTATAAACCAAAACCAGTACAAAATATCAAGAGCGATATAAAACCGGAAGTCATTAGTTCGCATAGTAAATTTCATATTCCAAATATTCAAATTCCTAGTTTTTCAGGTAAAATTACAGAGTATATAAATTTCAGAAACATTTTCAAAAGTATAATTCATGATGATCATACATTAAAACCAATACATAAATTGCATTATTTAGTGAGTTGTCTTAAAGGTGACGCCTTACAGTTAATAAAACATTTAACATTAAGTGATGAAAATTATTCTGTAGCGTATGCTATTTTAGAAAAGCGGTATTACAATACACGCATTATTGCCGAAAAGCATTTAGATGCATTATTACTGGTACAGCTTAATACAAAAACATCATTGCGTAATTTTTTGGATATTATCAATGAAAACATTTTAGCGTTGAAGGCTATGAAGTTTAAAGTTGATGAATGGTCTTTTATTTTATTACATTTAACATTAAAGAAGTTACCCATTGAATTGCGTAATAAATTTGAGTTACAATACTCAATTGATGAGGAATTGCCAAAGTTTTCTCAATTGATAGAATTTTTAGAGGCACAGTGTAGGGCAAATGAAGCGTGTTGTAATCAGTACAATGAGCGTAGACAGAATACATTTTCAAAACAGCAAATAACAGTTATATCTAAAACACCTAGTAAATGTATTTGTTGCAACGGAGAGCATTACATATTTGCATGTACCACATTCAGGAACATGCAAGTTCACGAAAGAAACAAACTAATCAAAAATTCTAATTTGTGCTGGAATTGTTTGCACCCTCATCGAGTGCAGCAATGTACGTCCAGCAAGAGATGTAGGGTGTGCGGTGGCAAACACAACAGTCTACTGCATGTGGGGCGAGTCCTTGCGCCGAACAATGATACGTCTTCTTCTGCACATTTACAGCAGGTGACTGCAACGGGCAGTAGCACTCCTTCTTTTTCATGTGTAGAACCGATCACTCATGCAGTGACAAGTACTTGTTTGCAAGCGAACCTTCAACCTACGGATCAATTAGGTAGGGTTGTTTTGGGTACCACCATGCTACATATAAAAGATGAACATGGTAATTTTCACGAAATTCGGGGTTTAGTGGACCCTGGAAGCACTTGTTCTCTTATTACAGAGGCGTGTGTGCAACGCCTTAAATTAAAGAGACAACGTGCAGCAGTCTCCATAGCAGGGGTAGGAGGAGAGAATTCTCACTATCCTAATTCTCATATCAGGTGTACAATCAAACCAATTCAAGGTCAAGAACCACAACTTGACATTATTACATGCAGTATGAAAAGGATTACAAAAGATTTGCCATTACAAAACATTAGTTCAGAGGTTTACAAAAAATTCTCAGGTCTCAATCTTGCAGACAAACATTTTCATATCTCACGTCCTATAGACATTTTGTTAGGAGGAGATGTTTTTAATGAAATCATGGATGGAGGAAAACTCACATTTGACTCCACGCTACCATCAGCATATTCCACTATATTTGGTTGGATAGTTATAGGGAAAATTCCTGACATTTCTTCAACAAACAATAGTCAACTTGTAACACATGCAGTTACATTAGACAATTTAATTCAAAACTTTTGGGAGCTGGAGCAGGTTCCAGAGACCTCACAGGTCAACCCAGAAGATGAAAAGTGTGAGCAACATTTTACACAAACAATATCAAGAACAAAAGAAGGTCGTTTCATAGCACGACTGCCTTTTAAGGAGATTCCTCCTACATTAGGAGAATCTAATAATTTAGCGCTTAGAAGATTTTATTCATTAGAAAATAGACTTGAAAAGGACCCCACTCTTAAAATAGAATATTCAAATGTAATGAATGAGTACATGAAGTTGCATCACATGGAAAAGGCCAAGATTTCAGATATTAAATATTTTCTTCCACATCATTGTGTCGTAAAACATTCATCCACTACAACTCGCGTACGTATTGTGTTTGATGCGTCGATGCGAAGTACAAATGGGTTATCATTGAATGATGTTATTATGGCAGGGCCCAAATTACAAAAGAATATATCAGATGTTTTATTGAGATTTCGTTTACATTCTGTAGCATTTATTTGCGATGCGCGTATGATGTTTAGACAAATAGATCTGCATCATGAGGATCGTAATTATCATGGAATCTTCTGGAGAGACTCCCCAGATAAACCATTAGAAGTGTTTCGACTTACAACAGTCACTTTCGGTATCACTTCATCACCTTATCTCGCTATGAGATGTTTAGCAGAATTAGCCAAAGTTGGTCAGTTGTCTCATCCAAACGCAAGCAAGATTATTCAAAATGAAATTTATGTTGATGATTTCGTTTGCGGTGCTGATAGCGTTCAGCAAGCTCTCGAATTTAAGTCAGAGTTAATCGATCTTTTAGCTCAAGCCGGCTTCGAACTTCGTAAGTGGGATAGCAATAGTAAGGAGTTTCTGTCCAGCATTCCCAGTGAGTGTTGTGAAGAAATTCAGTCATTTGATTCGAAATCTGATATGGGCATTGAGGTATTAGGTATTCAATGGCTACCATCAGGCGATTATTTTAGGTATAATGTGAATATTCAGAATACTACTATAACCAAACGCGCAATTTTATCCAACATTGCTAGAATTTATGATCCCTGTGGATGGTTGACGCCTGTTACATTTTTTGCTAAGTCAATATTACAAGAGATCTGGCTCTTAAACCTAGGTTGGGACGACATAATTTCTTATCATATTTCAGATAAATGGAATCAATTCATTTCTCAGTTACATGAAATTCAGAAGATTCAAATCAACAGGTGCGTAGTTTCATTAGACAAGGGTGTTGACTATCAGTTACATGGATTTTCAGACGCATCCGAGAAGGGTTTCGCGATTGCGATATATTTACGTTCAGAAGATCAATTAGGTAATATAGATGTTCATTTACTTATGGGGAAGTCCAAGTTAGCACCTGTGAAACAAAAATTATCTATTCCACGAATGGAACTCTGCGGTGTTCACTTACTTTCAAAATCATTAAAGTACATTCAAAACATTTTAGATTCTATTCACATTTCATCTGTATATGCATGGTGTGACTCAAGGGTCGCACTTTCATGGATTCGTACACCACTTCATAAATTAAAATCATTTGAGGCCAATAGGGTATCACAAATTCATTCTAACTGTGATATAAACATTTGGAGGTACATACCTTCATCTTCAAATCCTTCAGACTGTGCGTCTAGGGGTGTACTACCTAATCAGCTAGTGAATCATAAACTTTGGTGGAAGCCACCATTGTTATTCAAATCGGCTTCTGAATGGCCGGTTGATAGTGTTGCGTCAGAGCATAATAGAGCAGTGGAAGATATTGTAACAGATGTAGGATTAGCTCACGTCGTAGAAAATCATACCAGTTGGGATATTATAGAGAAATATAGCTCATTTTCCAAACTTGTAAGGGTGACTACCTATTGTATGAGATTTATTCATAACATACGTAACAAGAATAATAAACATTTGGGATCCATTACTGTCGTTGAATGGGATAATGCTTTGTTAAAACTCATTAAGAACGTACAATCAGTAGAATTTTCAAAAGATATTAAATTAATAAAGAATAATATGAGCCATCGTACAACATTTTATAAGTTAAGGCCTTTCCTTGATTCAAATGGTATCATACGAATAGATGGAAGATTGCATAAATCTTCCTTGTGTTATGACGCAAAACATCCAATAATTTTGCCGAAATCTCATAGTCTTACTTTGTTGATAGTCAAATATTATCACACCCTCTATTTACATGCAGGGCCATCATTAACATTGTCCAATCTACGTCAGAGATATTGGATAATCTCTGGACGAAGCATAGTTCGTAAAACAATCCATCAGTGCATGAGATGTTTTCGAGCAAAACCCAAAGGTATAGAGCCATTGATGGCTACGTTACCACAATTCAGAGTACAACAAGCAAGAGTGTTTTCAAAGACCGGTTGTGATTTTGCTGGTCCTTTCTATATTAAATCATCTACATTGCGTAATGCTAAGATACAAAAGGCTTACATATGTTTATTCATTTGTATGGTATCAAAGGCCGTACATATTGAAATCGTTTCGGATTTGTCCACATTAGCGTTTTTAGCTGCATTGGATAGGTTCGTTTCACGAAGAGGACTCTGTTCAGATTTCTATTCTGACGGAGGAATGAATTTCGTTGGGGTAAAAAACTATTTGAAAGAGGTTCATGCTTTTCTACAAAATAATTCAACAGTGGAGAATATATCAGCTTATTTAACGGAAAGACATATAACCTTCCACAGAAACCCAGGTTCCGCTGCACATTTTGGGGGCCTGTGGGAACGTACAATTTCATCTATCAAGTCCCACATGAGGAAAACAGTTGGGGAAACAAAATTTACATTTGAAGAACTCTACACCTTAGCGACAAAGGTAGAAGCAGTTCTTAATTCTAGACCAATCTGTGAAATGTCCGACAATCCTGAAGATTTTGATGTCTTGACACCAGGACATTTCATCGTAGGCCAACCTTTATTGAGTATTCCTGAAAATTGTTTAGAAAAAACAAATTTAAATTTATTGGGAAGATGGGAATTAATTAATAAATTCAGTCAACAAATCTGGAAACGTTGGCATATCGAATATTTACACACGTTACATCTACGATCTAAGTGGACTACCGATCGGATTAATGTTAAGATAAATGATATAGTTTTAATAAAAGATGATAATTTACCTCCACTTCAGTGGAAATTAGCAAGAATAGTTAAGTTACATCCAGGTAACGACGGTGTAGTTAGAGTAGTGGAACTTCGTACTTCAAAGGGCTATATGACAAGGCCAGTTGTCAAAATATGTCCCTTACCATTGGAATAAAGCCTTCATATTGCAATTTTAGACATAAGATCGTTATAAGTTAGCAGCTAATCATACATTTAAGAATTTCTTCATTTATGTATCCTATATATAACGTTTTTTTCATTGTTGGGATGGACCAACATCTAGAGATAAGTTCTAGGATACGTATATATGTGCATACGTCCACATAGTTTTATTATTTTTAATTCACCTTAATTTTAAGGACATAAGTTTGATTCAGCATACATAATCATAGTATAGTAGTAAACTGTTGAAGCAATTGCAAGTATTTTGGTGGGAGATACTCCTGTACCTATATACTTTTTTTTACATTTTTCATTTCCGGGTGGTGAGGATGTTAGATATTCAAAAATATCTAATTATTTGAGAAGGGTATCACAGAAATATTCAGATCTTCTTGTTTCCTTCCCCCTCCCTTCCCCATCCTGTGCTCATCAAAGTTGTAACAGACTACACTCTCTTCTGCTGTGAACTGTCATTGTGACAACACGTAAAGTGAAGTTCAGTTAATCAACCACATAAAATTCATCCAAAATTTCATCAAATAATAAGTGTACACATTTCAACCTTAAATTTAAACAAATCCATCATCAGTTGTGTCGTGAAGAAAGTGAAAACTCAGGTGAGTACACCAGCGTCCTTCAGTCCTTTATTTCAGTAGTTGTATTATATCTTTTTTAAAGAAAATACTCTACAACAACAATTGTGTAATACTGGTTGTAGAGTATTTTCTTTAAAAAAGATATAATACAACTACTGAAATAAAGGACTGTGAAGGAGCTGGTGTACTCACCTGAGTATTTCACTTTCTCGGCACTAAATAATTGTATTTTGTTTAAATTTGAGGTTGAAATGTGTACACTTATTATTTGATGAAATTTTGGATGAATGAACAGAACCTCACTTATTTACTTGAACTTTGGATGAATTTTATGTGGTTGATTAACTGAACTTCACTTTACGTGTTGTCACAATGACAGTTCACAGCAGAAGAGAGTGTAGTCTGTTACAACTTTTGATGAGCACAGGATGGGGAAGGGAGGGGGAAGGAAACAAGAAGATCTGAATATTTCTGTGATACCCTTCTTAAATAATTAGATATTTTGAATATCTAACATCCTCACCACCCGGAAATGAAAAATGTAAAAAAATGTATATAGGTACAGGAGTATCTCCCACCAAAACACTTGCAATTGCTTCAACAACTTACTACTATACTATGATTATGTATGCTGAATCAAACTTATGTCCTTAAAATTAAGGTGAATTAAAATAATAAAACTATGTGGACGTATGCACATATATACGTATCCTAGAACTTATCTCTAGATGTTGGTCCATCCCAACAATGAAAAAAACGTTATATATAGGATACATAAATGAAGAAACTCTTAAATGTATGATTAGCTGCTAACTTATAACGATCTTATGTCTAAAATTGCAATAATGAAGGCTTTATTCCAATGGTAAGGGACATATTTTGACAACTGGCCTTGTCATATAGCCCTTTGAAGTACGAAGTTCCACTACTCTAACTACACCGTCGTTACCTGGATGTAACTTAACTATTCTTGCTAATTTCCACTGAAGTGGAGGTAAATTATCATCTTTTATTAAAACTATATCATTTATCTTAACATTAATACGATCGGTAGTCCACTTAGATCGTAGATGTAACGTGTGTAAATATTCGATATGCCAACGTTTCCAGATTTGTTGACTGAATTTATTAATTAATTCCCATCTTCCCAATAAATTTAAATTTGTTTTTTCTAAACAATTTTCAGGAATACTCAATAAAGGTTGACCTATGATGAAATGTCCTGGTGTCAAGACATCAAAATCTTCAGGATTGTCGGACATTTCACAGATTGGTCTAGAATTAAGAACTGCTTCTACCTTTGTCGCTAAGGTGTAGAGTTCTTCAAATGTAAATTTTGTTTCCCCAACTGTTTTCCTCATGTGGGACTTGATAGATGAAATTGTACGTTCCCACAGGCCCCCAAAATGTGCAGCGGAACCTGGGTTTCTGTGGAAGGTTATATGTCTTTCCGTTAAATAAGCTGATATATTCTCCACTGTTGAATTATTTTGTAGAAAAGCATGAACCTCTTTCAAATAGTTTTTTACCCCAACGAAATTCATTCCTCCGTCAGAATAGAAATCTGAACAGAGTCCTCTTCGTGAAACGAACCTATCCAATGCAGCTAAAAACGCTAATGTGGACAAATCTGAAACGATTTCAATATGTACGGCCTTTGTTACCATACAAATGAATAAACATATGTAAGCCTTTTGTATTTTAGCATTACGCAACGTAGATGACTTAATATAGAAAGGACCAGCATAATCACAACCGGTCTTTGAAAACACTCTTGCTTGTTGTACTCTGAATTGTGGTAACGTAGCCATCAATGGCTCTATACTTTTGGGTTTTGCTCGAAAACATCTCATGCACTGATGGATTGTTTTACGTACTATGCTTCGTCCAGAGATTATCCAATATCTCTGACGTAGATTGGACAATGTTAATGATGGCCCTGCATGTAAATAGAGGGTATGATAATATTTGACTATCAACAAAGTAAGACTATGAGATTTCGGCAAAATTATTGGATGTTTTGCCTCATAACACAATGAAGATTTAAGCAATCTTCCATCTATTCGTATGATACCATTTGAATCAATGAAAGGCCTTAACTTATAAAATGTTGTACGATGGCTCATATTATTCTTTATTAATTTAATATCTTTTGAAAATTCTACTGATTGTACGTTCTTAATGAGTTTTAACAAAGCATTATCCCATTCAACGACAGTAATGGATCCCAAATGTTTATTATTCTTGTTACGTATGTTATGAATAAATCTCATACAGCAGGCAGTCACCCTTACAAGTTTGGAAAATGAGCTATATTTCTCTATAATATCCCAACTGGTATGATTTTCTACGACGTGAGCTAATCCTACATCTGTTACAATATCTTCCACTGCTCTATTATGCTCTGACGCAACACTATCAACCGGCCATTCAGAAGCCGATTTGAATAACAATGGTGGCTTCCACCAAAGTTTATGATTCACTAGCTGATTAGGTAGTACACCCCTAGACGCACAGTCTGAAGGATTTAAAGATGAAGGTATGTACCTCCAAATGTTTATATCACAGTTAGAATGAATTTGTGATACCCTATTGGCCTCAAATGATTTTAATTTATGAAGTGGTGTACGAATCCATGAAAGTGCGACCCTTGAGTCACACCATGCATATACAGATGAAATGTGAATAGAATCTAAAATGTTTTGAATGTACTTTAATGATTTTGAAAGTAAGTGAACACCGCAGAGTTCCATTCGTGGAATAGATAATTTTTGTTTCACAGGTGCTAACTTGGACTTCCCCATAAGTAAATGAACATCTATATTACCTAATTGATCTTCTGAACGTAAATATATCGCAATCGCGAAACCCTTCTCGGATGCGTCTGAAAATCCATGTAACTGATAGTCAACACCCTTGTCTAATGAAACTACGCACCTGTTGATTTGAATCTTCTGAATTTCATGTATCTGAGAAATGAATTGATTCCATTTATCTGAAATATGATTAGAAATTGTGTCGTCCCAACCTAGCTTTAACAGCCAGATCTCTTGTAATATTGACTTAGCAAAAAATGTAACAGGCGTCAACCATCCACAGGGATCATAAATTCTAGCAATGTTGGATAAAATTGCGCGTTTGGTTATAGTAGTATTCTGAATATTCACATTATACCTAAAATAATCGCCTGATGGTAGCCATTGAATACCTAATACCTCAATGCCCATATCAGATTTCGAATCAAATGACTGAATTTCTTCACAACACTCACTGGGAATGCTGGACAGAAACTCCTTACTATTGCTATCCCACTTACGAAGTTCGAAGCCGGCTTGAGCTAAAAGATCGATTAACTCTGACTTAAATTCGAGAGCTTGCTGAACGCTATCAGCACCGCAAACGAAATCATCAACATAAATTTCATTTTGAATAATCTTGCTTGCGTTTGGATGAGACAACTGACCAACTTTGGCTAATTCTGCTAAACATCTCATAGCGAGATAAGGTGATGAAGTGATACCGAAAGTGACTGTTGTAAGTCGAAACACTTCTAATGGTTTATCTGGGGAGTCTCTCCAGAAGATTCCATGATAATTACGATCCTTATGATGCAGATCTATTTGTCTAAACATCATACGCGCATCGCAAATAAATGCTACAGAATGTAAACGAAATCTCAATAAAACATCTGATATATTCTTTTGTAATTTGGGCCCTGCCATAATAACATCATTCAATGATAACCCATTTGTACTTCGCATCGACGCATCAAACACAATACGTACGCGAGTTGTAGTGGATGAATGTTTTACGACACAATGATGTGGAAGAAAATATTTAATATCTGAAATCTTGGCCTTTTCCATGTGATGCAACTTCATGTACTCATTCATTACATTTGAATATTCTATTTTAAGAGTGGGGTCCCTTTCAAGTCTATTTTCTAATGAATAAAATCTTCTAAGCGCTAAATTTAAGACTCTCCTAATGTAGGAGGAATCTCCTTAAAAGGCAGTCGTGCTATGAAACGACCTTCTTTTTTTCTTGATATTGTTTGTGTAAAATGTTGCTCACACTTTTCATCTTCTGGGTTGACCTGTGAGGTCTCTGGAACCTGCTCCAGTTCCCAAAAGTTTTGAATTAAATTGTCTAATGTAACTGCATGTGTTACAAGTTGGTTGTTGTTTGTTGAAGAAATGTCAGGAATTTTCCCTATAACTATCCAACCAAATATAGTGGAATATGCTGATGGTAGCGTGGAGTCAAATGTGAGTTTTCCTCCATCCATGATTTCATTAAAAACATCTCCTCCTAACAAAATGTCTATAGGACGTGAGATATGAAAATGTTTGTCTGCAAGATTGAGACCTGAGAATTTTTTGTAAACCTCTGAACTAATGTTTTGTAATGGCAAATCTTTTGTAATCTTTTTCATACTGCAGGTAATAATGTCAAGTTGTGGTTCTTGACCTTGAATTGGTTTGATTGTACACCTGATATGAGAATTAGGATAGTGAGAATTCTCTCCTCCTACCCCTGCTATGGAGACTGCTGCACGTTGTCTCTTTAATTTAAGGCGTTGCACACACGCCTCTGTAATAAGAGAACAAGTGCTTCCAGGGTCCACTAAACCCCGAATTTCGTGAAAATTACCATGTTCATCTTTTATATGTAGCATGGTGGTACCCAAAACAACCCTACCTAATTGATCCGTAGGTTGAAGGTTCGCTTGCAAACAAGTACTTGTCACTGCATGAGTTATCGGTTCTACACATGAAAAAGAAGGAGTGCTACTGCCCGTTGCAGTCACCTGCTGTAAATGTGCAGAAGAAGACGTATCATTGTTCGGCGCAAGGATTCGCCCCACATGCAGTAGACTGTTGTGCTTGCCACCGCACACCCTACATCTCTTGCTGGACGTACATTGCTGCACTCGATGAGGGTGCAAACAATTCCAGCACAAATTAGAATTTTTGATTAGTTTGTTTCTTTCGTGAACTTGCATGTTCCTGAATGTGGTACATGCAAATATGTAATGCTCTCCGTTGCAACAAATACATTTACTAGGTGTTTTAGATATAACTGTTATTTGCTGTTTTGAAAATGTATTCTGTCTACGCTCATTGTACTGATTACAACACGCTTCATTTGCCCTACACTGTGCCTCTAAAAATTCTATCAATTGAGAAAACTTTGGCAATTCCTCATCAATTGAGTATTGTAACTCAAATTTATTACGCAATTCAATGGGTAACTTCTTTAATGTTAAATGTAATAAAATAAAAGACCATTCATCAACTTTAAACTTCATAGCCTTCAACGCTAAAATGTTCTCATTGATAATATCCAAAAAATTACGCAATGATGTTTTTGTATTAAGCTGTACCAGTAATAATGCATCTAAATGCTTTTCGGCAATAATTCGTGTATTGTAATACCGCTTTTCTAAAATAGCATACGCTACAGAATAATTTTCATCACTTAATGTTAAATGTTTTATTAACTGTAAGGCGTCACCTTTAAGACAACTCACTAAATAATGCAATTTATGTATTGGTTTTAATGTATGATCATCGTGAATTATACTTTTGAAAATGTTTCTGAAATTTATATACTCTGTAATTTTACCTGAAAAACTAGGAATTTGAATATTTGGAATATGAAATTTACCATGCGAACTAAAGACTTCCGGTTTTATGTCGCTCTTGATATTTTGTACTGGTTTTGGTTTATAAAATGTATTATACACCGATTTTATTGAATATATTTTTTCTTCATATTCATTATAAATATCTAAATGTTCCTCTTTATCAAAACCTACTTTCTTAGCAGCTTCGATTGAAATGTAACACTTAAGAAAATCTTCATAAAATGTATCAACATATTCGTAGCGTGTTAAAAATTCCGATTTAATTTCCGATTCCTCGTAATTTGTAATATTAATAGTCTTAGATAATTCCAAAAGCTTATCAATAGGCCTTTTGGATAAATTAAATTTGATTTCAGCAGACATTTTTGAAGAATGATTGAACAGCAATTGAAAACAAAGTTATGTCAATGTGACATACAAAAGTAAACAAACAAAATGGCCGCCGCACTAATTGCCAGCTGATCGCAAAACTATCTGTCTATATGAATGTTGTCTATGGTTCAACTGTTGAAACAAATTACAATATCTGAAAATTACACTACCCACAATACTTTGTTGCAAGTTATGATCTTACAAAAATGAATTTATGTATGAAGCGTAGGTATATCAATGATATGATATAAATGATATGAACATGAAATACTCAGATCGCTTTGAAAATAACAGAAAATATAGGAATGAATATATCCGGTGAGATGGATCAGAAAAGATGTAGAGTATTTTCTTTAAAAAAGATATAATACAACTACTGAAATAAAGGACTGTGAAGGAGCTGGTGTACTCACCTGAGTATTTCACTTTCTCGGCACTAAATAATTGTATTTTGTTTAAATTTGAGGTTGAAATGTGTACACTTATTATTTGATGAAATTTTGGATGAATGAACAGAACCTCACTTATTTACTTGAACTTTGGATGAATTTTATGTGGTTGATTAACTGAACTTCACTTTACGTGTTGTCACAATGACAGTTCACAGCAGAAGAGAGTGTAGTCTGTTACAACTTTGATGAGCACAGGATGGGGAAGGGAGGGGGAAGGAAACAAGAAGATCTGAATATTTCTGTGATACCCTTCTTAAATAATTAGATATTTTGAATATCTAACACTGGTAACTAATTGAGTTCTACGCAAAAGCTTTCTTGGTGTTGTTTCAATTAAAGGGTCATTCATACATTGTTAAATAGTAAGTGTATGTGGGAGTGCGAGTTGCACAGTAAAAATTGCAGGACATATGAGAGTGTCCAGTTCTGTGCATAGATTTTTATATATAACTACCTAGATGGAGTACTCCTATATCTTTTCATAGTAAAAAAGTGAAGCCTCATTGGCCGTCAATTTTGACAGTACGGTTGTCAAAACGGAACATAAAAAATGACGTTAACATTTATAAAAAAAAACTTAATAATGATCAAAGTGCACTTATTTCAAAGTAAAAAAACGTTTTGTTATAAAAACACAAGAAAAAAAAACAAATAAATATACGCCGCACAACATACTTTTGGGAACCAAACTGTCAAAAGTTGTAATATTTGGGCATCACTTTTCATTAACGTGAGTCGGGATTCTAGGTTATTGTATTGAATTCTGTGGTTCTGTGAAGTGCGAGTCCAATATGTTGCTCCGCCCATTTCGATGTGTTTTTTATTTTCTTTTTTTGCCACCGGATAATCAGCTACCGATAACCATCGACCGTCACCAGGGGGGTGAGTACGTAAGGGCTATAGCACAACTGAACACAAGGGAAAAATGAATTACGGGAACATATTCTGTGTTTTGACGACTATGTTGCTGGATCACTTTTTTAGTGTTTTGTTGTTAATAACTATGTTTACGAGTAGACATATTATTACTCTTTTAAAGTTTAATTACAGTTTTTTTTTTCATATTAAATTGTGATGATATAATGTTATGTTGGTTTTATTTGCTGAACTTTGTTTCAAATCTTTCCTTAAACTGAAGAGATGATTAATTTAAGTCAAATACACAAAATATTTCAAACTACTCGAAGTTCTGATATATATTTTCAATTATTCCATACGAATTGTTGAAATATGGTGCAACCAAGATGGCCGCCAGTATTTCCTCACACCCCCTCTAGTGGCATCACTTGCTCTCGTACAAAACTCAGCTGTCAATCTCTCCATATATAATAATTCCTCCAAGCAGCATCTGTAGCGTGGCTTTCCAGTGTGGTTAGCAGTAGTTAGGCTGTTTATGTGTGATTTAGAGCTGTCAAAGTTGCGCGCTTTGTTATTATTTTTGTATCGTTTGTTTTAAATATTTAATTTATTGAAAATAATAATCCATCACGACTATTTTTATTAATTTTAAAACGTCCTAAATTTCTTTGTGGGACCACTGTGCGACGTCGCCATTTTCACCAAACTATCAACTTCCTCGTTTCCACTCAATCCACAATGTGAAGGAATCCACGAAACCACGACATCCTTTCCAATTTCCCCCAAGTTAAAAAAATATTTTTAAATGTCCAAAACTAGACAGCTACGGCCAAACCACGAGGATGGCGAAGCAAGTGTTTTCACTAGAGATACGGAGTCAGTCTAAATCGAAACTCCCTTTACAACCCACTTAGGGACATAGGGAGGCAACAAGTTTTAGGAGTGTCTCGGGACAGTAAAATTTTCACATTTTATCATGTTTCTTTCTGTATTACTTATGTATTATTATTTTATAAATTCGGGAGCGCAGCCGAATAGGTATGGGGGCCGCCTCCGCCCCCCAAACCCCCCTCTAAAATTATAGCCTAACTTTAACCTAACCTATTCAAATGGATATAGTACAAAGCTTACTAACGAACCTATTTTTTTTAATAAATGTTTTTTTAATGAAAAACGTATATGTTTACCCAAGGTGAACATAAATATATTTTTGAAAGAAAAAAACAGAAAAAAAGACCGTCGGCACCTGGGATAGAACCTAAAACCATCACTATGAAAGGCGGCGACCATAACCGCTCACCTATTGAGGGCTTCGGTTGTTGCGGCGAAAATTGATAATAATAGAATGAGTCGCCGGTAATCTAGAAAAAAAAAATGTATACGTCAAGGATTTTTCTATGGTGGCCAAACATTTTACTGTCCCGACACACTCCTCAAACAAACACGCCTCCTTACTTTTATCTTTGCCAATTACATACATATGCATTAATTAAATTCAACTCTTAATTCTAGAACTTTTCAAAAGTTTTCTTTTATAAATTCAAATATAAAATACAAAATTAACATCTAATTTAGCCTACTTTACTTTAAACATTTCTCTTAGCTTAATAAACTTATTATCCTTAAGAATTTGTAAATATAACAAGGGTCTTCCTCTATAAATAGTTACATTATTATGTTAAAATGTTTAATAAAATATTATGTCATTGATAAATTAAATCCAAAGCAATTATGTAGATTGGATTGGAAACGCCGACTACAAAATGATAGAGAAAAACTAATGTCTGTATCCTTCGTAGTGCTTTTGACAATATTATAAACTTTTAATTTTTTTTTTAATTTTAGTTGGCGTGTGACATCTTTGAGTTGTTTGATAGTCGGTGCAATGGCAGGATATACATACATAGCCTGTGGACAACATTAAAACAGATGCATGTGAAAAAAAAAATTGAACCGATCAAGAATCGAACGTGGGATATAATATTGACGTTGAATTAACTCTAAAAAAATAACCCACTACAAAAAATTCTGATCAATTTTTACAGAAAATTGCACAGTAATTTCAACGCTTGAAAGTAACCAACCAAAGGTGTCTTCTTAACCCTCTTACGGCCGGTTTCATAAAAAGCGCAAAAGAACACTTTAGCTAAAGGAACATTTAAAATTTAAAGTCTCCTTTAATTTGACGGGTTTCATAAAAACAATTCCCGCGTACTTTAGCTAAAGTTTGAAATGTCAAAAAAATATTTGAATTATAGGTTGTTTACTAATTTCGCGGAATTTTCTCAACATCTGTCAAGTTCGTTTCTCCATCAAAGTGTCGTTTTTTGTATTAATTTATTATTATGGTTTATGAATTAGTAACCGAAATCTGTAAACAATAATATTCTTCCCGTTTTGCTATGTTTTCCGCCTATTTTAGTCATTTTTGTCCACAGTGTCACTGCATAGTGCATACAAATGTTCATCTTTCACATTTGACACCAGTCAAATTCTCGAGTCCTATCGATAATAATACACATACACAATACACTCTCCCCCCAAGGCACCCCGCGCACCGCAAGCCAGCCCGGTGGAGACCAATCCGCAGCAAACCCGACCCGCACGAAACCGACCTCCCAGCTCGATCGAAGCAATCAAACAAAAAAGCCGGCCCCGGACTAATCAAGCCCGCCGCAAATCCTCCCCAAACCAACCAGCAATGCGGGGGCCTAAGCCCCACTCGGGAGCATAGGGAGGCACCAAGAGCTCTCCATTGGGCTTGAAGGCGTCCGAGGCTCATTGTGCCTTTTCTGACCAGTTGAGATTTAAGGACGTGAAGTGGTCAACCTCACGGTCCCGATCTGATTTTTCGATTTCCTGCCTCTTACAGGATGCTCGAAAAACCAGAAAAAACAAAAAAACAAGGAGCATATCCTATTACTAAGAAAATCCTCGTAATGCCTATTCTGAAACGGATCCAAATAAGCCTGGGACTAACAAATTTAAAATCTTTCATACATTCACTCATTCAAAACAAAAACAAATAACACACCGTACACGAAATCACTATACGCGTTGTACCAAACGTAAGAAACGACGTAATCAAATATCCACAAAAATTATAAAGAAAGAAAAGAAAGCATCAGAATCAAGGAACAATATTTACAGAGATACAAAATATAATATGTACATGAAAATCAAATATTAAAATCCGTAAGTAATAACGTAATCAGTAATTCACAAAATTATGTACAGAAGAAGAGAGCATCAGAACAGAAACAATATTATTTACAGATGCACGAAGTAAATGTACATACCTACAAATAGAATATTAATACCTAACAATCAGTGTCAACACCATAAAAGCAATATAGAAAATTAAAATAATAATGTCCTCCGACATACACGAAACAAATAACAACAGCTGAAAATTATAAGATTAGTTCATTTACAATATAGCAGGTAATTAAAATATAGAGCGATCTCACCAAACTCCAAGGTAACACTATGTCTCTTCTTAACACTTCTGAAGCACAACAAACACCTGTTACAATTCGGACAGCTTTCATACATTCACTCATTCTTTTTGATAAAATAGCCCCCACACCTTGTTTCGCATGCTCCGACTCAGGCACACCAGACCACATAACACTCAACCCATTTTTATCAATCATCCCACAGCCTTTCTTCTTTGTTTCATTCAGACATACAATATCCAGACCTTTATCATTCATAACATCAATAACTTCATTAATTTTAGCATCCATGCATCCCCTGATATTCCACACACCAAACCTCCACTCGTCCGCTCTCCTCTTTGCGCCTCCCCTATTTGACACGACATGATGGGTGGCGAGCCTCACCGATGAACAATAAACCTCACATCAACTTATGTTAATTTCATTCTGAATATTCCCAGAGCCGACCTAAACCACGATTTTCTGTATACCCTTACCCAATTAGAAAAGCTCGAAGACAGAAGAATCCAAAGCGATTTAATTTTTCTATTTAAAATAATAAATGGTCTGTGTGACAGCCCTGACCTGGTCACCGAGGTGAGACTCCGTGTCGGCAATCGAAGCACTAGGAACAATAACACATTTCATACAGACAATTCTTTTAACACACCTTCGCAACACTGTTGTCCCCCGTTTGCACTATTTAGGTAACCAATACCTCCCCGACATAGATAGGTATCTTCTGTACTATACCATCCTTCAAACATAAACTCAAACTTACTCTCGCGGAATGATGTGTGTAAAAGTTGACGAATGAAACATATCATTATTATAATAAATCGTTATTTTTCACATAGTAGTAGTGCTCTTACCCATATTGGCCAACTTAATACTTCTTAGTTAGTTTTAACTGATTTCAATTCATTTTACTTAAATCATAATTTCATTCTATTTAATTTCAATTTTATTTTATTTAAATTATTTTGTGATCCATTTTGATCAACTTAATACTTAAGAGTTTTAACCGATATCAATTCATTTTATTTAAATTATAATTTCACTTTATTTTATTTCAATTTTACTTTATTTAAATTGTTTTGTGATCCATTTTGTCCAACCTAATACTTCTGAAGAGTTTTAACCGATCAACTCATTTTGTTTAATTATAATTTCATTTTTTTTAATTCCAATTTTATTTTATTTAAAAAAAAAAATGTGATATGATTATTCCTGTTTTATGTGTATGTTGGTGTGTATTTTTGTTCAAAGAAATGTCAAAATTGATATATTTTTCTAATTATTATTTTCTCTTTTTTATAGTATGTATCAGTCTGTTGCATATTAGTATTTTATTTGATCATAACATATTATATTTTCTATCATGTCTGTTTATTATTGTATTTTTATATGTTTGTAAATGGCTGAAGAAGCCGTAGAAATGGAAATAAATAAATAAATTTATTTATTTATTTATTTAGATAAGTATACGGCACAAAGTGCCTTTAACAACAACATAAAATATATTACAAGAAATATAAGAAAGCGGAAATAATTATATAACATGCTGATGATGACATGGTAAAAAAAAAAACTAAAAATAATAAACAAAGTCCAATTAGACTAAGAAAAATATTCAGCAAGAAAATATACAATACATAGGTAAATACATAGTCTGCGTCTGATTCATATCAATGACACCTAATAATAAAAAGTGTATAGCATTGTTTTTAATTTCAATTTTGTTTATAAATAAAGTAATCTATTTACTTTATTTGAGTTCAGACTCAGTAGGTTCGCTACATTGATAGTAATTAATCAAAACCGTCAATATTAAAATACAATGGAATCGCACTTCTGATTGGACAACCCCGAAATACGTGGTCCAGTGATTCCACATCAATACCACACTCACACCAAGGGGAGGAGACCAGGTCCATCTTGAAAAGATGGGAGTCCAACCTATGATGGTTGAATCTTATTGGTGATAAGGTTTTAATATCTAATCTAGAGTATTCGGTTTTCTGGTACCACCACGTCTTGTGGTGATACTGGGTTTTATCGATCTATAAAACAACCCCTAGGTGTTGTGTTTGTCGAAACACTGGTTGCTCCAACAGATAGTGCAGTTTCCAAATACAAACCGTCGGGTCCGTAGAAAAAATGCCTATGTGACTTTTGTCCATTTTACAGGAGAGCAGTTTAAAGATTCCGATACACATTTTTTGAGATTCCTTCATAACTATTTGAGCTATATTCTTCAAACTTAAAATTTGTAATAGAAATAAAACTATTTAATATTAAGCATCTTAAAAAAATTCCCTAACGTGTATACTTTTCTAGAAAAATCACATAGACAGTTATTCTAGGGAAAATTTTCAGCCTATGTGAAGATGTTCCTTTTTTCTACGGACTTCGCTCGTAAATCTCGTTCCTATGTTACGACTTACCTTTATTCTACGGAAATATTGGTTTATTTGTTCAGTCCTAAGTGCAACAATCATCGTTTTCTTTAAAATAAACATAAAATATCGTACTTTCAATAATACTCACATTATGATTTGGTTATTTTTTATCAAACGTGCATATAAAATAGCAAAAAATATATATGTATTCAAATGAAATGATGCAACACATAATATACTTACCATATCACTTTTATAAGCATGTTTTTTTTTTTGAAAAATATCAGATTTTAAATATGTGTTAATTTTAGAAAAGTCTTCTTCTTCTTTTTTTGGAACCTGGTGATCTGTTGTTTTGTTTAGATAACCCCTTCGCGGATATAGACTACCTAATAGATGGGTTTCTACATTTTCAAAAGGTAAAATATTATAAACTAGCTAATACCCGTCTTGCTTTACGTTTTTAATTCCGAATGTCAAGCTTGATTGGTAGGTAATTAAACAGGTTCTATTGTTCTAGTCTAGCTTCCCATTGCTTAACTGACCTCTATAACTGACATAAGCACAGAAAAAGAAGAATTACACTTTCACAATTCATAAAAAGAGAGAAGAATGACAGTTTTAATGTTTATAAAAAAGAAAGAAGAAAAATTATAGTCTGCCACATACCTAGGTACATGGAAAAAACTGCATGTATCATAATATGTTACATCTTACACTTGATTCAATTCCACTGCTCAATAGAAGGGTAAAAAATTCCTTTAATAGTAATATAATACAAACCTACCTAAATAATATGAAAGTTTTACTCTCAATATGGTTTGAGTCTTGACTACATTCCCTACAACCTCTATGTGTGGAATGGTACAAATTTTATGCGATTGGCTAATGATAAAGGCAGCTGTTTTACCGACCTCAAACGTTAGTCGAAAAGTAATCTGAAAATGTACTTTCATTTTAATGTTGAAAAAATGTGTTTTATATGGTTTGAATTACATTTATTTTTATTTCAAAACAACCTTGAATCTTTTAAATACATTTTTATTCTGTCAAACTTTGGTTCCAGCAACATTTACATGAGTAATTTTGTTTTCAAAAGATGGCCATCTGTGTTTACGCAGATTTTACTATGAAAATTTTGTAATTTTAGAAATTTATTAATCACGTTAAATATGTATGAGAAATTGTAAAAATTTGTATCTATGATTACCATAAATTTCTTTTCCATGTCTGGATACATCAAACTCAAAATAATCGCCACAAATTGTTGAAGAGTTTTGCATCTAACTTGACATCAATGGTTGATGTGTTATAACGTCAAGATGCAAGTAACAACATCTGGTAGATTATTACTGAGCGAATAAAAATCAACTTGATTATGCAAATAAACTCACCTACATAGATTAACTCCTAGAACTCCTTAAAAATGGAGGGGCTGCGTTGGGAGCTGCTGTGCATAGTATCTTAGGACAAATCTGGACAGATGAAGCACTGCCAGAAGAATGGACCAAAGGTATTATATGCCCAATCCACAAAAAGGGCGATCAACTTATCTGTTCCAACTATAGGGGAATAACCCTACTGAACACGGTATATAAGGTATTCTCAAATGTCCTCTTCGATAGACTCTCCCCCCATGCAGAGCGGATAATAGGGGATTATCAAAGTGGTTTCAGACCAGGCAGATCATGCGCAAATCAGATTTTCTCTATAAGACAGATTTTGGAAAAGACCCGAGAATTTAATGTTGAGACATTTCACCTTTTCATAGATTTTAAGGCTGCATATGATAGCGTCAACAGATCAAAATTGTATTCAGCCATGCGACAGTTTGACATCCCTGAGAAACTCGTCCGAATGACGGAAGTTTCAATGTCACGAGTGGAATGTCAAGTACGAATACAAGCAGACCTATCAGATTCCTTCGAAACCTTAAACGGACTGCGTCAGGGGGATGCTCTGGCATGCCTGCTCTTTAACATCGCGTTGGAGAGGGCAGTGCGGGAATCAGGAATTAATACTAGTGGCACAATATATCACAAGTCTGTGCAACTGCTAGCCTATGCTGACGATATCGACATACTAGCTAGGAGCGAAGTAGCCCTAAAGGATGCATTCCTATCACTTGCAGCGACAGCAAAAGCCGTTGGACTCGAAATCAATGAGCAAAAAACTAAATACCTCGTGTCAGACCCGGCAGGCCGAGTAACATCTCATGACAACCTGTCCATCGGGAACTATGAGTTTGAGAGAGTTAATTGTTTTAAATATCTTGGCTCCCCTGTTACTGATACCAATGATATTGGTGATGAGGTTAAATGCAGAATAACGGCGGCAAACAGAAGCTACTTTGGGCTCCAGAAGCTTGTTAAATCGAGGCTTATGTCAAGAAAATCTAAGACTCAGCTTTATAAGACCTTAATAAGACCTGTTCTCACATACTCATGCGAAACATGGGCACTGACTAGGAGGGATGAGGAACGGCTAGATGTGTTCGAGAGGAAAATCTTACGTCGAATCTATGGGCCCATTAATGAAGGCGGAAGATGGCGAATCCGGTACAATGATGAACTATACAGATTGTATGATGACATTAATATCAGCAAGTTCATCAAAATATGCCGTCTCCGCTGGCTGGGACACATAGAGAGAATGGACGAACACACTACCCTCAAGAAACTCTGGAGTGAAAGCCCGACTGGCAGAAGAAGTATTGGCAGACCAAGGCTGAGATGGCTCGACTGCGTGACTGGGGACCTGCAGTCCCTGGGAGTGAGGAACTGGCGTCGCAGGACGGCTGACAGGGCGGAGTGGCGACGACTACTTGAGGAGGCCAAGACCCACAATGGGTTGTAGCGCCGTGGATGTATGTACATAGATTAACAATACTCTCTATTTTGGTGGTTCAACTTATAAATCTGCAATCCCCAGACTCGTCACAGGAAATTGAAGAATTAATTGCCCATAGTAGGATTCGAAACCTACCGAGATGCTCACTTGACGTCAATAGATGTTGTATTATTATTATGTTATAGGTGAAAAATTCTATGGCAATTAGGCAAAACTATTTAATGTCATTTTGAGAAAGGAATTGGAATCAAAACAAAACTACACCACTACAATATAATTTAAAAAAATATGTGAAGTTACCTATAAGGAAATTTTCAATGAATCAATGCAGGTATATCAATATTCAATTTAGGTATTTCTTCTTCTTCTTATTGATAAATGCCATTATCTATTAAAATTAAACAAAATTTGAACCAAAATGTACATAGGAAACAAATTCAAATTTAAGTTATTGGCTTCTGAAAAATGTCAAGTTTTTCAAGGTATAGAACCATTTTAGTAGTAGTATTATTTATGAGTATGAATGAATGAATGAAAGAATTTTTATTTATTTTTTGTCCAATCATTATTTAATTCATAAAACATAAAATCAACAATTGAAAAGCTATATAAATAAAATAAAATATGTATAATCTCAAAGTTTTATTGTTAAATCAGCAGAGTAAAAAAAATATTCTCCCAAACAAATGGAAACCAGAAAAGATATTCCGACCCACCGTTATATTAGTTATTCACTTCTTAACCCAACATTATATCATTTTTATTCCATAACCGAAATCAAAAATTTAAAGTTTAAATAAATCTGATGCTAGAACACAGAATTCTATACAATAAATAACGTAGAATCCCGATTCGCATTCAAAAATGAAGCCGAAATATTGCAACTTTTGACAGTTTGGTTCCCAAAAGAACGTGGTACGGTGTATATTTATTCAGTCGATTTCTCGTGTTTTTTACGATAAAACATATTTTTACATTGAAATACCTAAGTGAAATTAGATCATTTTTAAGTATCTTTATAAATGTCAACATCATTTTTTACGTTCCGTTTTGACTTATTTACTATGAAGAGCTATTGGAGTACTCCATCTCGGTAGTTATATATTATAAAAATCTATTTGCTAGAAACACACTAATTGTATCAGCTTGTGTTGTGTCGAGCCAGAAGCATTATTGTTTTTATATAATATGGTTTAAGACACATTTAGACTCTGTATGAAGCTGATAATATGCTTTTAGCGGGCCACAACACAAAAGAAGAAAGAGAACTTATTTATAATGATATGTAGTAAAAATTGATAAAATCACTGGCACCCGCAAGAGTCTGTTATTGATTATGGTCAATCTTCTTTACATCCCATAAGCTGCCATTGAATATTTTTTCTATACAATTATTTCCCTTCTCAACTAAATGGGAAATTTTAATGAACTCTCTAAAATTATTGATCTGCAACATAATGTTTCTGAATTAAAATACACATAAAGAAATTCAAGAAACATAATTAATGAAATTCTTACATAGCTTACCATTTTGTTAAATAATGTTGTCTTGCAAAAATAAAACTTTTGAGTTTGTTTAAATAGAAATGCACTTTTATCAATCAATTTGATCATTAGAAGTGTAGCGTTTATTTGATAAGGAATTAAATTAGATTCAACTAAGAAGGTAGGCTACATAAAACAAGCGTGTTAAATTGGAAATGTTTATTAAATAATATGATAAGTTTGGGATGAACAAATCACAATAATGAGCCCGCTACTAATACGCGTCGTATAAACAAGAAAACGCGGGAAGTGGTGGAGCTTGTAAAACATGCAGTTGTATGTACGACTACATGTAAAACCACTAGCGCACAGAAAAACATTGGCGCCAGTGAGTAATCCACGTACCAGGCGACATGCCGGTAACGTAGGAATCTACAATTTACTATGTAGGTAATTACCTACTTACATACTTATGTTATGTAAGTAGCCACCTACATTGCTCCCCCTGAAGAATGAACATTAAAAAATAATACATTTTATTATTGTATACACCTTTAAACATTAAAAATATAAGCAATTAAAAACTACTATATACGTAGTACTTATTGCACAAATTGTATGTATTTAATGATAATATTAATATGATCTAATAAAAATTCTTAATCCTCCTTTAAATAACCTTTAAACATTATACAAACAGTTAAAATTTGGTATGTGATTTATCAGAGTTTTTCTTTTACATTTTCAAATTTAAATTAGGTATACAGTTGCATATATTGTATGTATCTACTAAATTATTAAAATATGATCTTATAAATTATAATAAGATTAATTCTATGTATGTACCTACTTGAATAAGAATGACAACTTTTCAATTCACATTAAAAAATTTAATAAAAATAATATCTTATTTTAATTTTTAAACGATGTGAGTTAATTTCTTGGTTACTTCTCACTGGTATCGTTTAGGTTGTTGTACTGCCCTTCCTGAACGAGTTTTTAAAGTTGATGTCTGTGTTGAAAATTGTACTTTTTTTGTCTTTTTCAATAGGTCAGCGTTTTGTTCTGTCTGTATTTTTGTTTGAATTGATGTTGGTTGTGTAGTAACATTTGTAGTCTCGTCATTTGTGTTTGTTTGCATTAAAAATGCTGGTTTTAGCCTATCAATAGTAATATTAACGTCTTTATTGTCAAGGTCTATCTTATAGAACTTTTCGTTGCGCTCTAGAACTTTAAAAGGTCCTTTGTATGGTGCTGTCAGAGATCTTTTAACTTCGTTTCTGATAAAAACATGTGTGCATGTTTTTAATTGTGGGTGTAAAAAAATTTGTCTGTTACTGCTATGTGAACTCGTGGTCAGCTTTAAGTCCTTAAAAGAATCTATTAACTGTCTTGTATAGTCAGAATGGTTTATGTTAGTCGTAGATGTTGTAAAATAGTCTCCGGGCAGGTTAATAGTCTTGCCGTAAGTCATCTGTGCTGGGCTGTAGTCATTTTCTTTTGGGACTGATCTCATTCCCAAAAGAATCAACGGTAGATGATTATACCAATTGGCGTTATCGCTGCATTTGGCCATTATTGCTGCTTTCAGTGTTCTATGCAGTCTTTCAATTTTTCCGTTGCATCTCGGATTGTAAGCTGTTGTCCTCGTTTTCGTTATTCCAAGTAGATGAGCAAGTTGGTTGAATAGATCAGACTCAAACTGGCGTCCTTGATCTGTTGTTATTTTGGACGGTACACCAAACCTCGCTATCCAGCTTGTGACTAATGCTTTAGCTACCGTTTCGGCCGTCATATCTCTGGTTGGAATAACCTCTGGCCATGATGTTGCTCGATCAATGAATGTTATGCAGTATCTATTTTCTTCTGATGGTGGTAATGGGCCTATAATATCAATATGGACATGTTCGAATCTTTCTGATACATGGTAGTCTGCTAGCGGTGAAATTGTGTGACGGTGAACTTTTGCTTTTTGGCAGCTGACACATTGTTTTACCCAACTATTTACATCTTTGTTCATGTTGGTCCATACATATCGCTGTCTCATTAACTTACTTGTTGATTTTGCGCCCATATGACAAGTATTGTGAACTGTATTGTATGCATTCTTCCTGTATTTTTCTGGTAGGTACACTCTTGCTTGATTTGTTGACACATCAAAAATAAGTTGATTATTCGTATTTGGCATTTTTATAGTTTTGAATTTCAAGTTTTTGTTATTTTTCATCAATTCGGTTAACTCTTCATCTTTTAACTGATCTTTAAACAGTTCATCGTCGTCAAAATTATGTGTAACGTTTATTTCTGCTAGCCTTGACAATGTGTCAGCCACGATGTTGGTTTCACCCTTGATGTGTTGTATTTGGGTTGTAAACTGTGATATAAAATCTAACTGTCTTAATCTTCGTGGTGTGTCAGATGGTGTCACCTTTTTACTTAATGCGTATGTTAATGGTTTATGATCAGTTAAAACGGTGAGCTCTCTTCCTTCAATAAGATACCGAAAATGTTTTATTGCGAGATATATTGCTGTCAATTCTCTATCATACGTACTATAGATTTGTTGAGCGTCGCTAAATTTCTTCGAAAAAAATCCCAATGGCTTCTATTCATTCATATCCCATTGTTGTAAAACGGCTCCTGCGCAGGTTCCTGAAGCATCGGTCATGAGAGATAAGGGTACGTTTGTGACTGGGTGCGAAAGTGTAACGGCTTTTTTCAAACCATTCTTACACATTTCAAATGAATCTGTCGATGTTGCTGTCCATTGTATTGGCGTTTTATCTTTTTTCTTTGAATTATGATGATATGCATTCAACTCTTTTTGATGATATGCTGCATTCTTTATCGAACTCCTATAAAAATTTACCATACCCAGAAATCTTCGCAACTGTTCAATATTTTCTGGTCTAGGAAAATTTATTATGTTTTCAACTTTTTCCTCACTTGGTTTGATACCATTTTTATCGATATGATAACCTAAAAAATGAATTTTTTCTTCGCCGAAATTGCACTTGTCCACATTGATGGTTAGTCCATACTCGTCTAGTCTTTTCAGAATTTGATGGAGATGATTTGTATGTTCTTCTTTATTGGCTGAAGCGATCAAAATGTCATCCAGGTATGCAAAAACAAAGTTAAATTCTCGCAGTATTGAGTCTAAAAATCGTTGAAAAGTTTGAGCTGCACAACGTAGACCAAAGTTCATTTTTGTGAATTCAAAAAGCCCGAAAGGAGTTATAATTGCTGTTTTTGGTATATCTTCCTCGGCAATTGGTATATTGTGATAAGCACGTCTAAGGTCTATCTTTGAAAATATTTTTTTATCGGCTGTAATCATTGTAAAATCTGTCAGACGTGGTAATGGATATCTATCAGGAGTTGTGATGGCATTCAATCGCCTGTAGTCTCCTCAAGGTCTAATTTCTCCAGATTTCTTGAAAACGATATGTAATGGATTTGCCCAATTACTTTTTGATGGTCGACATATCCCAAGATTAATCATCTTTTCAAATTCTTTCTTTGCAGCTAAAAATTTTGTCTTGTTTAATGGTCTAGCTTTTTCATAGACAGGACGTCCGTTTGTTATGATGTTATGTACTACATTATGTTTAGTTGTGTTTTTAAAGTTTTCCGATCGTAGTAAATCTGGGTAGTGAGTTGCCAGTAAGTTATGATATATGTCGTTAGAGTCGATCAGTTTTACTGTAGGTGCTGAAACGTGCGTAACATGAGTAATGGTTGACATGTTTGTAAGTTCGTCAATAAGCCGTTTGCCATGTAGGTCTATTAGCAATTTATTGTTTTTAAGGAAATCAGCACCAATAATCGAATGTTTAACGTTTGCTATGATAAATGTCCATGTGTATGGTCGGCGTAGTCCCAAATTTAAGGTTAATGTACGCGTCCCATATGTATCAATTTTAGTAGCATTTGCAGCGTAAAGAGTATATTTTTCGTCCTTATGTTGTTTCTCTCGGTTGTTCCTGGGTGGAATTACCGAAACATCGGCCCCTGTGTCCACAAGAAACTTTTGGTTTGTAACTTTATCAAACACTTCTAATCGGGATGTGCTATCGACATCGCTTATCCCGTTTGCAGATGTCGCATTTAGTTTTCCGCCTCGTAAGAGCAAGGTTTTACACATTTATTTGCCTTTTTTCCGAATCTAAAGTGGTACCAACAATTTCCCCGTGTAGTCTGTTGATTTCTACTATTACTTCGTTCTCGAGAGCGATCTCTGAAAGGGTTTCTTCCAGGTCGATATCTGGGCTGTGTTTGATTTTCTATTGCCTCTAACTTAAGGCTTAGTGCTGCTATTTGTTTCGTTAATGATTCCATTGTACTAGATTTAATTTCACCAACCTCAGAATTATTACTCCTGTTTGAGTCCGTAATTTTATCTGCAATCGTGGCCATCTTATCCAAGTCTTCGCCATCACAGACTGATAACACTGTTCTGACTGTTTGAGGTAAGCGTCCCATCCAAAGTATTTTTAAGGTCTCATCATTTATTTTGCCTCCAGCTAGGTCTTTCATGCGTCTCAACAGATGAGACGGTTGTTGATCTCCTAGTTCCACTTCCTCTAAAAGTTTTTGTAATCTCCTCGTCTCTGACTCTTCGTAAACCTGAAGTAGTCTGCTCTTAACTGCTTCATACTTCTGTTTTTCTGGTGGTTTTTGAAGAATATCTGTTATTTGCATTAGCTCATCTTTCCCTAGCTTTGCAATTATAAGATAATATTTTGATTCGTCACTTTCTTTTTGAGGTTGTAAGATGGCCTCGAACTGATGAAACCACAAGCGAGGTTGATCTCGCCAGAAATCGGGTATCTTTGAGCCCAAGGAAATCGCGGGCACCATTGATTGCGCACTATTTTCACACATATTTTCTTCGGAGTTCAACATTTTAAAAGGCTGTTTCACTTAAATTTGATTAAACCACACAAAAGAAAAAATATATTCACAAAAAACTTATAACTGATTTGAAAATTAACACTTCCTGGGGGTCACCAATTATGTAGCGTTTATTTGATAAGGAATTAAATTAGATTCAACTAAGAAGGTAGGCTACATAAAACAAGCGTGTTAAATTGGAAATGTTTATTAAATAATATGATAAGTTTGGGATGAACAAATCACAATAATGAGCCCGCTACTAATACGCGTCGTATAAACAAGAAAACGCGGGAAGTGGTGGAGCTTGTAAAACATGCAGTTGTATGTACGACTACATGTAAAACCACTAGCGCACAGAAAAACATTGGCGCCAGTGAGTAATCCACGTACCAGGCGACATGCCGGTAACGTAGGAATCTACAATTTACTATGTAGGTAATTACCTACTTACATACTTATGTTATGTAAGTAGCCACCTACATAAGTATGTACTTAATTGCTATGTCAAAAAGGTGGGATGAAAGCAATTAGTCTTTTTGAAAACACGTTTGCCAGAGGAACCTGAAAAAATATAAACAAAATTAATTACTTTAATTACTATTAAGATCCTGTTATTTCGGTAAGACACTTCCCGCCTTATAACATAACTATTCTGCAATTGTTTTAGCAACGCATAAATGTTTGAAGTTATGGCTTAAGCTTACAAATATTTTAATCAATTAATGACTTACCAGTTTTATTTTCATTAAACTCAATTGAAAATAATTATTTTCAAAATCGAACCGTAACTTTCGTTTGAAAACAAAATACGATTTATTGTGAAGTGTCATCCTGTCATCGTGGTGTCATCCATGGATAACAAAAGATAATATTACAATTCAACATAGTTAGAATATAGGTATACAATACAACAATACAATTCTCCCTTTTACACCCCACTCAGGGGCATAGGGAGGCAACAAGAGCTCTCCATTGCGCTCGATCTTGCGCAATGTTTATGACCTCCTCCCACACCATGTCCATGTCCCTCAGCTCTGCTTCGAAGGAGCGGAACACAGTGTGAGAGGGTCTTCCTCGTCTTCGGGACCCTGATGGGAGGAAGAACAGCGCTCTCCTCGGCCAACTGTCATTCGGCATCCTTAACACATGTCCCAGCCAAGTCCATCTCCTCCCCACAATGGTAGAGGTGATGGGCTCACGCTGGGTGCGCCGGCGTATAGCGTCGTTCGTGATGCGGTGGTACCATCTTACACCCAGAATTCTCCTTAGGCACTTCATTTCAAAAGCTGAGACTTTTTGTGCCTGGGCTTTGGTCAGGTGCCAGGACTCACACCCATAGAGGAGAATGGGCAACACACACGCATCAAACAGTTTACATTTCGTCTCGACACTAAACGCCGACGCTTTCCAAATCTTGGTCATGTTGTTAAAGGCGCCACTTGCCATACCGATACGTATCGGGAGCTCAGCCCCGAGGTCACCAGAGGTGGTAATGGTTGCTCCCAGGTATTTAAATTTATCCACCCGGGAGACCTGGTGACCGTCGATGGTTATCGGTAGCTGTTTATCGGGGCAGGCATTACTCGCCATGAGCTCCGTCTTACTGGCATTGACTCGAAGGCCAAGGCGTGCCGTTTCGTCGCAGAGTCTTGAAACACTGCGCTGTAATTCCTCCACTGTCGTACTGAACAACGCTAGGTCGTCCGCGTACTCCAGATCGCACAGTTCGCCCATTAGACCATCTCTCTGTGTTATCGGTATACCTCTTGCTCCTTGCATGGACTTTCTCAAGAGGAAGTCCATGACAATAATAAATATAAATGGAGCCAGTACGCAGCCCTGTCTGACTCCCGTAGTGATCCTGAAAGCTTCAGTAGGACCACCTGGCGTTTTGACGCTACACTCGGAGTCTTCATACAGGGACTGCACCATTTTTACTATCTTCGGAGGTATACCGTACAGAGCTAAAATTTTCCATATCGATGGTCTATGTGGGCTGTCGAAGGCCTTTTCAAAATCTATGAAGCAACAAGCGACTGGAGAGTTAAACTCTTTGCACTGCTGAAAGATGCACCTGGCACAGAAAATTGGGTCCGTGCAGGACTTGCCAGGTACAAAGCCGCATTGTTGCTCTCTCAGGACAGCCATGATAGGCCCCCGAATGCGGTGTAGTAATATCTGAGATAATACCTTACCGGGAACACTCAGTAGAGTAATTCCACGGTAGTTTCCGCATTCAAGGGGGTCCCCCTTTTTAAATATTGCGACGATGGATCCATTCCGCCAATCTTTTGGGCACCTCTCCTCTTCCCACGCCATTTTAAATATATCAAGAAGTGGTTGGCCAAGGGTGTCTATGCCTTGTTTGAGGAGCTCTGCGTGGATTCCATCGTCTCCTGGCGCTTTGTTGTTTTTCAATCTCATCACGGCCAGCACCATCTCGCTGTGGGTCGGCGGATCTTCACATATCCCAGTCGCCTGAGGTATATTCAGACCCGCCAACTCCTCCTCAAAGTTGTAAGGTGAGGAGGGTTCGGGGCGGTTCAATATTGACTCAAAGTACTCCCTCCATCTCCCTTTAATCAGTTCGGGGGCAGTGACAGTGGCTCCACGAGAGTCTCGTATTGCCGTCACGGGTCTTTTTTGACCCCTGCCCCCGACCTCCCGGGTGATTTCGAAGAGTGTCCTCGAGTCATTACCGAGTGCAGCAGACTGTGCTCGCCGTATCTGAGAGTCCAGGTGTCTTCTTTTATCTGTTCGTACAGAGTGCTTCACCTTGCGGCTCAGCTCCCTGTACTCAGACACCAAAGCGGCCAGTTTTTGAGGGTCTTTTTCGCTGTCTCTGAGGGTCTTAGCCTTCTGGCGATCTTCGATGAGACTCCAGGACCCATCGGACATCCATATTGGCCTCTTTTTATTCTTGTAGCCAACAGAAGAACGTGCGGATTCCATAACCGCGTCACGAAAGCTAGTCCAGGCTGACTCAATTGGGGCAGCTCCGGGTGAATCCTGCAAGGGGGCAAACCTTGTGCGTAACTCAGTCTCGTACGTGTGGCGACACTGAGCACTCTCTAACCTGCGTATGTCCAGCGGGCGAGGAGCAGACGATCTTTGCTGGAAATGGTGAAATTTGAATCTGAACGAACCCACAAGGAGTTCGTGATCCGTGTCCATGTCTGCTCCCCGGCAGGTGCGGACATCCCGCAGGTCAGTTCGGCTGCTAGCCCTTACCAGGAGATGGTCTATCTGGTTTTTCGTTCTTCTGTCGGGCGAGGTCCAGGTGTATTTATGGATATCCTTGTGGGGGAAGAGAGTTCCCCCTATTAAGAGTCCATGGAGCGTGGCGAAACCAATGAGACGGCTTCCGTTATCATTCATCACTCCTAAGCCATGCTTACCCATGACGCCTGGTCCATTCTGGGGGTCGTTGCCAGCCTTGGCATTAAAGTCCCCCAGAACTATTAGGCGATGGCGCCTCGGAACATGGGACACAACTGCATCCAGACTGTCATAGAAACAGTCCTTAGCAGCCGCGTCCCCATCCTCAGTGGGAGCATAGCACAGAAGGACCGTCAGTGTTTCGCCACTCATCTTAAAGGACGCACTCATCAGGCGGTCAGAAACAGGTTCCCAACCAAGAAGGCGAGAGAAGGCATATTTACTTAAAAGTAGAGCGACGCCACGCATCCGTGCAGTCCGGTGGCCAGAGTGAAGCATGACATAATTGCCAGCGTCACTCTGCCCCGAGCCTGGGATGCGTGCCTCACTCAGCCCCAGGATATCTAGTCCATAATCTCCCGCCAACTTGGCAGCAACAAGCTCCCCGCCCGCCCTCAGAGTGCGGACATTCAGAGTCCCGATTTTTAAGCTCTTGTTCCTTAATCGAGCCGTGGTCAATACAGGGGGGACACCAGCTGCCTGAACCCCCCCCTGATGGGGTCCAGGCGTCCGAGGCTTAATTCTGTTGCCTTTTCTGACCGATTGTTTTAAGAACGTGAGGTGGTCAACCCCACGGTCCCGATCTGATTTTTCGATTTCCTGCCTCTTACAGGATGCTCGAAAAACCAGCAAAAAGAGCAAAGGTGCTATTCTAAGCCGGCAACCCCACGGCCCAATATAGGTATAGGTACTATAAAATTATTTTATGATATAATAATATTTTGATTTACTTTTATAATGGCCTCTTAAAATACTTCATTCATTCAAAAAAATATTTTTTACACATAAACCACCTTAAATGTGAAAAAAAATATAAAACATTCAATAACTTATTATAAAAAATTTCTTCATTCTTTTTTGTTTTCTCGTGAAGCTCACTATCTATGGCGACCGCGGACCGATTGTCATTAGATTCAGATTCTGACAGCTCATACAAACCAAACGAAACAGCGATTGAATTCCAAATTCAAAAACATTGTAAGCTTTTAATATATTGAAATATATTTTTCTAAGTAGGTACCTAAGCTATAAATATAATTACTAAGATTAGGCTATTCATGAATTGTAAAGATATAGGGGCATAATATGTGATACTTTTTGAATTTGCTGTCCCTGTAACTAAAATATGACAGGTTTTGAAGATTATTTTGTATTTTATGTTCTAGGCATGGAGTAGCAGCTTGAAATAATAATACCTGGTACATTATGCAGTCTAAATGGATTTTATGAAGATCTTTAAAAGGTATAAATGCTACACTTTCAAACAAATAATGAAAGATTCCAAATGAAGGTTTTATGCAGAGCATATATCAAATATGGTTCATTATGCAGTCTAAATGGATTTTATGAAGATCTTTAAAAGGTATAAATACTACCTACACTTTAATATAATATGAAGTTCTTAAAAGTTTGATATACTTTCTAAATCCTTAATATTGATTCTAATCAAATTCTCACAATGTGTATTTTTAAAACAAATCCCTGAAAAATGCAAAATTTTCTAATCTTGTCTTATATATTTGCAACCATGGCCATGTAATCACTTTATTTTGCTTTCATATATTAAATGAATTATGTTTTTTTCTAGGTCAGAACCTTGCAAGGATTTTGGATATGTCAAGAAACGCTGCCAAACTTTTACCGGATGCTTCAACATTCAACAACATGCTATGTTTATTAAAAATATTACCCACCTTGTTTTGTGATGAATGTAACATTAAATAAAATAAGTAAAAGGTAAGAGAATATAAGTTTGCATTTATCTACATAAGAATTTTGAGCTCGATACAGTTTCGTGAATTCATATTCTGGTAATGTTTTGAGATTTAGATGTGGGTAAGTACACACTACACAAACTGTTTTACCGTCCAATTCTTGCTATTATGGATGTTCATACAAATTTCAAATGAAATCTTCATTAATATATTTTATTACCTTAGCTTTATTATATTTTATTTAATATTTAATAAATTTTATTTAATATTTAATATGATTTTATCTGGTACCCACATAATTACTCATCTATCTGGCTACGACAGTTTGAAAAAAAACTGTGGCCATAAATTTGCTAAAATGTGTCAAATATCAAAATGGAGGATTTATTTTGCATTTTTTTTTTTCATTAAATCTTTATTTATTGAGAATAATAAGATTTGAATAACATTTATATGTATAACAAATCAATCTCCAATTATTTTATTACATTTTCACACCGTAATACCAAGATTCCATTCAACGTTTGCATGAGTAATTTTGTTTCCAAAAGATGGCTTACTCTATTTTTTGAAAAATTTGTATGAAGATCTTAAAAAAATAAAGTTTTTTAAATAGCTCTAAATATATTAAAGTTAATATATCAAAGAGTATTTAAGAACGCTCTCTGGAATTTTGCGCGGCTTTTCGCATATTAATATCTGACCTTAAGGTCTGTTTTCTACGATTGATGCTGTTTCAAAAATATAAATAAATAAACGGACTAAAATATTATGTAGATAAATAAATTAAACTTACTCAATTGTGACTATTGTGAGTGAAATTGCAGAAATTAAAAAAAAATATAATAAATTTAACACGAGTACCATTAAAGATAAAAACGTATTATAAATGGAGGTATAATTTCCTCGATGCTATCCAATGGATATGAATGGTGGAATACCAGTTATGGTACCAGTAATGCTTTCAGGATGTCAAAAACAAGTTATTTTTTTATTAATAATACAATAAATAAATATATTGCATTAATTAGGGGCTTATTCCTGAATTATAAATGCTGTTGAGTTCTTTAACCCATATCTTCCCAGTGTTCCATTATTGGAACGGTATAGTTAATATTTTTTATTATTTTTTTGGAAAAGCGCAACTCGATTATTTTTTTCTGCTTAAAATCTTCGATTTATAGGCTTTAGTTGAGATATTGTTGCAATATATTCGCGTCTGCTTTTTTCTGTTATGAAGCATTCTTTATAGCAGATTTTGTGAAAAAACATTGCTCGTTGTAAAGTGTCCGTACATTTTTTGTTTGTTATAATTAACATTCAAATAATACGTTACCAGTTCTATTGCAGTCTCTTTTGTCATTATAAAAAATAATAAAAATAAAGATGACTATAAGTAGGTATTTTCATGTCCTTTTTCCTAACCGTTCCATTTTTGGAACACTGGGATATGAAATGAAATGAAATGAAATAGACTTTATTTCCATAGGCCCAGTTGGGCACTTAGACATGTCAAGTTACAAATAGAAGCACATAAAATTACACATGAGATAGCAAACAGAAAAAAAGAAAAGGACTGAACTCAACAAAAAAACATCAATCATCACAATTAATAATATCAGTATCATTATTATTATCCATTCCGGCGGGTGTAAAGGGCCCACCAAGAATTTCGTCATATACAATTCAGATGTACACAAATAATAGAACGATCAATAGTAGACAGTGACAGAGAAAGATCGTATGGGATCTACAGTCAATTATTTCAATTACATTTATTTTATACATCTATTTATCCATATCTATGAAACATTCTAAATGAGGAAAACCCAATGAATGATGCAAACCTAAATAGTACCCCAGATTTATGGGTTCGTCATCTCGTGGAGGCTATAAAAGCATCTATCTAATAGATATGCCTTCACCTCCCTTCGGAAAGAGTCATCGATAGATATCCTAGTAATTTTTTGGGGAAGTTTATTATAAAACCTCACTCCGAGGACCACAAAGCTTTTAGACATTTTAGCTAGTCTATGCTTGATTGGTCTAACCGTGTTCCCATGTCGTGTATTGTGTTCGTGTAGATCTGAGTTTAGTGGGGTTTCCATTAGATTTTTGCGTGCATATAGCAAGCACTCGTATATATAGGTACACGGTAGCGTGAGAATACCCAATTCTCTGAAAAGGTCACGACAGCTATTCCTAGGTCTCAGACCCCGAATCGCTCTCATTGCTCGCTTCTGCAATACAAATATCCTCCCAAACTCAGTCTCGGTCGCAACCCCCCAGCACAAGATACCATAGGCCATGATGCTATGGAAATATGCGTGATAAACAGATTTTGCTGCTATTTCACCGCACGTTTCTCGTATTTTTCGTACAGCGTAAATGGCGGAATTGAGCTTTTTGGATAAACCCTCAATATGTGTTGACCATTGTAATCTTCGATCAATTGTAACACCCAAAAACTTGTAGTCATTTTTAGCTTCTAGTTGTTTTTGTGTCAACGCTATTACAACTGGATCAGGATGCACTGATTGTCTCAGAGAGAAGTGCATTACCCCAGTCTTATTGACGTTCATCAATAGATTATTAGCATCAAACCAATCCCGTGCTTTATCCAAAACAGCCACTGCCTTATGTGCACTTTGTGTTTTGTTAGTTTCATCTTTAACTATTAAGGATGTATCATCTGCAAACATCAAAATATCGCCACTTTTCTCTATGCAATTTGGTAGATGAATAGTGTACACTAGGAAAAGCAAAGGACCAAGAATTGACCCTTGGGGCACTCCACACTTCATTTCAGCAGTATCTGACAGTTCATTATTAACTACTGTAGCTTGTCCTCTAGATTTTAAGTAAGACTTAAAAAAGTCGCATTCATTATTATCAATACCATACATTCGTAACTTTTCAATGAGAACGTCATGATTTACACAATCGAACGCCTTGGATAAGTCGTAAAATATTGCATAGGTATCGATTTTCTCATCAAGTGAGGTCAGAATTGTTCCCACCAATGAGGCCATGCTATCCGTCGTATTCTTGCCTTTTTGGAAACCGAACTGTTTCTCATGAAGAATGTTGTTTACAACAAGGTATTCCGTAAGCTGGGTTGCGATTATTTTTTCTAGTATCTTGCTTAGGGCTGGTAATATAGAAACTGGTCGGTAGTTAGCTGGATCATGTCGATCTCCACTTTTGTGGATGGGCACTATTTTTGCGTTCTTTAGTTTGTCAGGAAAGATTCCCTGTTTTAAACACGCATTAAATATTGTTGACATTTGGGGAGCGAGTGTCAGTATGATCTCCTTTACCAATTTCGTTGATATCAACCACAAGTCCGTAGAATTTTTTGGTTTTAAGTTTTTAATATAGTTTTTAATATATTAAGATAATATGCCAATGTAACATTTTTGTACTATTTTCATGCAATAAATATATTTATTGTTGACTATTTATTTTTTTGGTCGTAGTACGTAAAGTGTACTAAATATTTTAACATCTAGAAACGAAAAAAGTATTTTATGTAAAGAGAATATGCGCACACAGCTGGTAGAACTGAACCTTACATAGTAAGAAAACGTTGTTTGTATGGTTACTTTGAAGGTGAATATTGTTGATTTTCAAAAAGGATCTGCAAAATCATCTTAACCATCGGATTCCAACTAAGATCTGCTACGCTCAAAAACAGAAAAAAATTAATTCATTGGACTTGATGAGTGACAATACCACCAGGATGTGGTGATAATTTTTTTCGTCAAAAACGCTATGAATAACTCGTTCACTGTGCATGGTGCCAGGCTGTGGAATAACCTTCCTGATAAGGTTCGCTCTTGTCCCTCCTTAGTGTCATTTCGGCGCGAGCTGTGTGGAGTCCGGACTTCTGAATCACATTATACGTAACCTGGATTCAAGATTCGAGCAGTCCCTCCTTTATCCTTCCTCCCTCCTCTCCGTTTTTCCTTACTCCCTGTTCATGGATAGCGACTTCCTTTTTCTATCTTTCCAATGCAGTTACTTGCATCTTATTATTATGTATGTATATATGTATGTTTTTTTTTTTTTTTTTTGTATTTATATATGTATATATTCTATTCCTTTATGTATTTACATTTACACGTCTTTTTATTTTGTAGTTTTTGATCTTATGAGGTTGGCTGTAAGACATTGCTTTACAGCAATAAGTCCGCCTTTTGGTTGTTTTTTAAAATTGTACTTACACTATTTTTTGCGTCCAATAAAGATTTATTTATTTATTTATTTATAATAACGTTAAAACAGGTGTTATATCTCCAAAACAGGAGAAAATCCTGCATCAGCAAGCTATTGAAGTGCTTTGCTTTACAGTCAATAGAGAAGGTACCTGCTTGCCTGATAAGTAAGTCATAGGTTGATAAAGCTGCCGCAGAAGCAGTCTGCTTGAAAGATGTCATAATATGGAAAAACAATGATATGAGGACAAACAGAAAGGTTCATGTCTATAAGACACATGGCATTTTATCCAGGGCAGACACTGTCAAAACAAAAAGCATGCTAAGAACATTTAAAATGAAAACACTCCATGGTTAATCTCTGCGTAATCGCATTAGAAACACAGTAATTTGAGAGATCTTATATGTCGAACAATGTGGTCAGGTGGGTACGTCATACGTTTTTATAATATATTTTATTGGCACCAACATGAATTGAGAAATTAAACAAAAGCAAGAATACTATATCTAGCCCTGCATGAGGGTATCTAATGGGCTGCGCCGATCAAAAATACTCGTCAAGCGATGGTAAAAAACCTGGAATAATGCAAGTAAAGATGATAACCCTGATAAAACACAGTCCCGCGTCTACAAAAAAGAAGAAGAAGAAGAAGATTTTCGTCTGTGCTTCAATATCCCCAGTTGCTGTGGTGGCTGTTGAAGTCTCCCATAATGATGGATGGATGTGGGAGGGCGGAATGAACGACTGTAGGTGGCCACTGCACTCTAGGAGGTTTGCAAACGTTGGCAACTATTAAGTGTCCTATTTTGATGGTGACCAAGAACACATTATCTGATTCAGAACAGTGTTCCAGAGACCAAACCAGGCCGTCACGCACATAGGTGGCCACGCCGTATTGTGGGTGGTAGACAGCGCCAGCCAGGTCGAAACCGGGGACCGTACCTCTGGTGGTGAGTTGGTTTAAGTCTGCTGTGTGGGTTTCCTGTAGCAAGATAACATCAATACTGAGCTCTTGTGTCAGTTTTGTCAGATATTCGGTCTTAGATCTACTTATTCCCTCAATGTTAATTTGGCATATGCGGACCTTTTTTCCAAGGTCTCATGTCTTGTAGCACTGAGGAGGGCTGTTTATGTTGGTTTTGCGATTCGTATCATTCATCATTCCGCGTTCTCTCTTCTTGATCTTAGTTGAAACCTTTTTCTTTTATCTGCTTTCTCCTTTCCTTTTTTTTGATAGAACTTTAGCCGTTATAACGTTGCCCGGGGTGCACCACGTGGAGGCGTCCTATCATTACACCCCATTACTAATATACATAATTACCTACTTAATTTATGATTATGCCTGGGTTCAAAAAATGTTTCTAGCTATTATCGTTATATATACTTTCAAGTTGTAATTAATATTTTAAATGTATGGAATCTAATTTTTCTCTTTCTGTTCATACAGTGTACATATTTGGTCCATTTTATAAGATTTTTTTTTTTATTTCTGGTGTTAAGTATCTACTTTATCTGCATATGATTCTGAAAAACATAGGAATTTTTATTTAATTACTGAATCTACACCTTTTGCTTTAAGGGTGATTTGGCACACTGCTTTCAACAGGAATGATTTCTGTATATATTTAAAAAATTTTCAATATCACAATCAATTTTTAGTACCGATATCGATAGATTTCTGCAAACATTACAAACTTTTCTATATTATAATGAATAATAAGTATTGATATCGTTTGATTTCTATATATTTTAAATACTTTTCAATATCACAACCAATTTTTAGTACCGATATCGATTGTTTTTTTATGTATTTTACTTCCCATTTATAAATTTAGTCTTATTAGACCATTTATTTTTTTACCATTTTTATATTTATGTACCAATATTTATAAATTTATATGTATTTAAAATAATTTAAAAAATTGTTTATGTCAATTGAAATAAAGAGGTATATTGATAATGGTAATTTGTATTGTATTATTTCTAAGAATTAGTATTGCTAACATTTATTTTGGTATAGCGTTATTAATAGGAATTTCACAGATTTGCATTGTTTTTAAGAAATTCTTATTTTAATTCTATGCCATTTTGGATGTTAGTAATATTTCACCCAATACCTAATTTATGAAATGATTTTCAAATTTCCCGCCTGCAGAAATGGTCTGGGATTTTTAAATTTACCGCCAATTTTAGTTCAACGAAATTCCGTGAGATCTTTGCGGAGTGCTGGCGTCGGCGTCATGTCCGCATGTATTTTGTATGAAGTCGACATTCTTCCCTATGTCATAGGGTATTATTGTTCTGTGATAGAAGGCAGTGTTGGCAGTGACTTTACACGGTAGTTATCACGGTAGTGAAACTTCCATACAAACCATAGACAATATATTTGACAGATAAGTTTGACACCTCATGGTCCTTGAGCCAGAACTTTTTTTTCGGAAATTATTGGAACTACAGCCGCGCAGCCGCATGACTGCAGCCCGATTCACGGAAAAGTTTAAGTCTAAGTTTAGTTCGAAGTTCGAACGAAGTTCGAACGAAGTTCGATTCAAACTTTTCCGTGAATAGGGCTGCTGGTAATAATAATTGTAGGCGGCGACTATCTACAGTCTATGTACCTATTCACGGAAAAGTTTGAATCGAACTTCGTTCGAACTTCGAACTAAACTTAGACTTAAACTTTTCCGTGAATCGGGCTGCTGCTGTTATTGAGTTGCTAAGAAGTTGTTGATTGTTGCTAAGAAACTGTTGATTGGGTTACTAAGAAGTTATTGATTTAGTTGCGCGATTTCATATTTTTTTCACCATGTGTCAGTTTCTATATATTTCGAAGCTTGATATGATAAGTTTTGTGATTTCATTTTACTTAAATATATTATTTTTATCGTTGTATGATATTTGGACGCTTTATTCCCTGTTTTCATTCATGTGTTGCGATATACGGTCGCTTTGTTTTGTTTTCATCAGTGCAGCGATGTTTGAACGATCTGTCTCGTAATTTAATGCAAAATCTGTGGTTAAATATTGGAATGTCTGAGTGATGAACAAATCTCAAGAAATAGGAGGTTTTGTGATAATTTTCTTTAAGTCTTCACTCGTGATATAAATTTTATTTTTAAAAAAAATATTATGTCAAATCATTACCTAAGTATAAAAAACAAATAAATGTAATTTATTTTATTGGATTGTTTTATTAATGCATTATAACATCTCACATTTTAATTCCTTTTCATAAAATATATATAGTCTAAAATATTCATCAACACACTGACATAATATTCAATTTTGTCCATAACTTATGAATATTTATAGTTTCTTAAAGTGACTTATCCTATTTCTAAAATGGATGTATATTTGTTTTAATTTAACATTTTAATCTTGAATGTGTGAAAAAAAGTTTAAAATGTTACGTTAAAATAAAAATATATTTGCTGATGAAAATAGAGTAGGTCATTTTTGAAACTATTTATATTCATAAGTTAAGGATAAAATTGAATATATTGAGGGGTATAAGATTTGAAAACGCGCATGCGCGTAATTTTAGTACGATGAACAAAATATGGCGTTGTATTCCCAGTCTACAAAAAAACGGTAGTATTATTATACTCTATGGTAGTTATATATAAAAATCTATGCTTTACGCCCGTATACTCCATGCTGTCATTCTTGCACCAGACTATTTATATATTTTGAGTTAAGAATAATTGAGCTTTATACCTACATACTTGTAAAATCTGTGTAAAAGAAACTTATTTAAATATCTTAAAAAAATGGATACTAAATCCACAAATAATAATGACTTATATGAGAGTGATATAATCTTCATTTACAAATTGGAAGAAAATGAAATAGAAAACTTTTTAATAAATGTCTCGTTAAAGCCACAAGATAATAATAATGTCAAAGGAAATGTTATTCGTAATTTAAGAAAACATAATATGCGAATTCAGGGTGGAGAAAAACCATACGAGTGTAATAAATGCCGCAAAAAATTCAATCAATCAGATGATTTAAAGAGACATATTATGCGAACGCATAGTGGAGAAAAACCATACCAGTGTAATATATGCCGCAAAAAGTTCAAACTTTCGAGTTATTTAAAGAGACATATGCGAACACATAGTGGTGAAAAACCATACGAGTGTAATATATGCCGCAAAAGTTTCAATAAATCTGGAAATTTAAAGATACATATGCGAACACATAGTTGTGAAAAACCATTCGAGTGTAATAAATGCCGCAAAAAGTTTAAACAATCGGGAAGTTTAATGATACATATGCGAACACATAGTGGTGAAAAACCATACCAGTGTAATATATGCGGCAAAAGTTTCAATAAATCTGGAAATTTAAAGATACATATGCGAACACATAGTTGTGAAAAACCATACCAGTGTAATATATGCCGCAAAAGTTTCAAAACATCTGGAAATTTAAAGAATCATATGCGAACACATAGTTGTGAAAAACCATACCAGTGTAATATATGCCGCAAAAGTTTCAAAACATCTGGAAATTTAAAGAATCATATGCGAACACATAGTGATGAAAAACCATACCAGTGTAATATATGCCGCAAAAGTTTCAATATATCTGGAAATTTAAAGATACATATGCGAACACATAGTGATGAAAAACCATACCAGTGTAATATATGCCGCAAAAAGTTCAAACTTTCGGGTGATTTAAAGAGACATATGCGAACACATAGTGGTGAAAAACCATTCGAGTGTAATATATGCCGCAAAAAGTTCACTCGATCAGAAACTTTAAAGGTACATATGCGAATTCATAGTGGAGAAAAACCATACGAGTGTAATATATGCCGCAAAATGTTCAATCTATCAGGACATTTAAAGACACATATGCGAATGCATAGTGGAGAAAAACCATACGAGTGTAATATATGCCGCAAAAAGTTCAAATGTTCGGGTGATTTAGAGAGACATATGCGAACACATAGTGGTGAAAAACCATACGAATGTAATATATGCCGTAAAAGTTTCAATCAATCTGGAACTTTAAAGATACATATTATGGGAATTCATAGTGGAGAAAAACCACACCAGTGTAATATATGCAGTAAAAAGTTTAATGAATCAGCTGATTTAAAGAGACATAATATGCGAACACATAGTGGAGGAAAACCATACGAGTGTAATAAATGCCCCAAAAAGTTCAATCAATCGGGTTATTTAAAGAAACATATGCGAACACATAGTGGTGAAGTTGAATGAATCAGGTGATTTAAAGAGACATATGCGAACGCATAGTGGAGAAATACACTCGAGTGTAATATATGCCGCAAAAGTTTGAATAAATCTGGAAATTTAAAGATACATATGCGAACACATAGTGATGAAAAACCATACCAGTGTAATATATGCTGTAAAAAGTTTCAATCAATCTGGAAGTTTGAAGATACATGCGAACACATAGTGGTGAAAAACCATACGAATGTAATATATGCCGCAAAAAGTTCAATCAATCGGGATATTTAAAGATACATATGTTCACCAACTCATGATAAAAACTATTACCTCATCGTTATGATATTGGAAGGAAAACAATAAAGTATATGACTTAAGTCATAACTCTTTGGAACCTTATTTACTAAAGAATCACGTCATATTAACATCAAAAACACTCTAAATTACATACTTCTTGTTTCACAAAGCTTTTCCACATGAAATGTGTATTATGATGAATCCTTTTGCATATTTACAAATTTTGTAAGTATTGTATGTTAACAGTAAGGTTTAAAGCTATGTTCGCGTAGATAGTTTACAATTATTGAGATGCAATATATTATCTAAGTACTCTTATTTAATCAGTGATGTGCTTAATTTAGATTTTCTCCTCCATAGGATATTTTTATTTTGTTTCTGCACCATTTATGAAAGTTAGCATTTATATGGAAACTATTTTAGTGTTTAGATTTGAATTAATTCTAAGGATTATTTGATTCATCAATCACTGTACAAATTAAACATTTCCAGACTACTAATACTTCTTATACTTATTCAAATAAAATATGATGTAATTTTTTGATTAAACTGTATTTCCAACAGGATTTATGTATTTATAGGACCAGTTGTAATTTCACAATATACTCATATTATTTTTCTACTTCTGATGCATTTTTCAAGCCCTAGTTTTAGGTATTGTTTATATTTCAAGCATTTTAAATAGATTTAGCTTTTCGTGGAATGTTTTAAGAAATATTTATTTTAAAATAACATATTAAAAAAAAAGAAACAAAACGTATAACATTAAATTTAATTAAAATTATTAAAGTAAGTGTCCTAAAAACTACCACGTATTCATACAAATTAACTTAGGCTTATGTTAGTACCTTTTTATGAACCGTATATATATTCAAATGTATTTAGAAGCTTAATGGCACATATTTACGAAATTTTAGTTGCAGCATCATACGAGTGATTTGTTTCATAAAATATTGTATATAAATTATAAAATATATTGAATGCGTTTGAATTTGTAAAAAAAAGTTTATCTCAATGAAACACCCCATCAATATACAAGTTTTAATATAAAAACATTCTTAAAAATATATATAACTAGCTAGTTACCCGTGGCTTCGCTCACGTGCTTTTTGGTTTCTCTTCCTAAACTGGGGGAACGCTGACACCTACATTCACATGCATAATGTGCACTGTGCTCCCTGCTAAAAATACATTATTAATTCGTTTTATTTAAACTAATAAATTAAAACCATCATTAAAATATTTCGGAAACAACATCCATATTTTATTTTATTCGTATCCCAGGTGGGAACAAATAGGCGAGAAAATATACCTCGCCTTTGAAATATTACTACAGTACTGCGAGTTAACATTTGAACGTGCCCGAGAATTCGCTTCATTTTGTATGAAAATTTCTAAAACGGCGTAAACGGTGGAGTTCGTTAAAAGAAAACAATCACGAAACATCACCAAGGAAGAGTGGGGCCTTTTTGGAAAATCATGTGCATATTTTATTCTTTTTTTATTCAATGTAGGTACCATCAATATAGGCAAACTTATAGCACACCAATAACGGCCTTCTGTAAATTACCTACAGTTTGGGAAAAAGTCGTACCTATTCATAAAAATAATTTAATGACGTCATAAGTAGGTAGGTACCTACCTACCCAGCCAACTCCCGATTACACAACAGAACAGTGTCCTTGTTGGCTTTCAAGGCCATGAGGCGTGCTCCTATTGCTATAAAAATAACACCGAGGTACGTATGTAGGTACATGAGGATAAAGAAATACTGGTGATCAATTAATACAGTAAGGTACTTAAGCCTAGTTCACAGTAGCGTAGTTTACGTTGGTTGAGTGTTTTAATCGAGTGACGAATAATTTAGTAGGGGAGAGTGTGGAGGTATGGGATGCAGGAGGTATGGGACAGTACTCGTATTATTCATATTTGGCGCAGTTATATATTCATATACTTGTCAAAAGATGTATATAGGGGTACGTTTAGTAAAAAATCATTGACGGTTGGTGTTTTGTGCGTGTGGAAAAAATAATTCTTGATTATCATTTTTCGACATAAAAAGTAATATTATACCTATTACAACCCATCCTTTTGGGGGAAAGTAAACCAAAGGTAAGATTATTTCTATGTTTTATTCCCAAACCTGCGATAATTATTCGTCATATTAACGCATTGTTTTAACATAACTTAAAACTTATTGTTTTAAATTATGTCATTTACCATTTTATTGTTCATGGTGGAGGTTTGGGACAGTTCATTGAGTGAGGTATCGGACATACCCCATACCTCCTGTATGTGAATATTTTTCCACAATTAGTTATTTTTTATCAAATGTAATGTATTTTTTGTAGATGCCGAGATTAAGGATAAAAAAATATAAATTGAATAAGGAATGATTATACAAAAATTCGCCAGGCTGTTCAATTACAAAATAATGAAGTACATACTGGTATTGCCACCACCTCAAAAACATGGCAGTGCAAAAGAATGCAAGAAGTTTATGCATTCGAAATAAAATTTGATCGTTTTAGCGAAATAAGTTACAATTTTATTTGCATGTCCCATTCCTCCCATATAGGTGTCCCATCCCTCCACACTGTGTGGAGGAATGGGACAAAATCAGGGTTTTATAATATTTTGAATAACTCATTAAATATGCTCAACCGTATAATTTTAAGTATATGTCATAGCTAATAGCATACATTCAGCAACCTAGTATTTTTTTTTAAATAAATTGCTTTTTATTTTTCCAAAATTCAATTTTTAATAAATTTGTCCCATACATCCCCACTCTCCCCTACTAAGGGTTGTGTGATCAATAAAAAATTGCCGAGTAGATTAGCTGCCAGAAGAGTTGTCACCTGATAGGAAATTGGAAAATCTTTAATTTTGGAAACCACTGTTCTGGGCATTACGATAAGATACATTTCACATGCAGTATGTATATACCTAGCCGCACGTGTATTAACTTCATCGTGCCGCGTTTCAAGGTTAGGATCTCCATAGTATTATTTTGTTTGTTGCAAAAATCTTTATCATACCATATCACTGCTTAAAATAAATCTTTGACAAAACAATGAAACCGGTCGATTTTTATTTTAAAGTAAGAATCTATATATTACAGCTTTCTCACTTAATTTATCTAAGAGATATGGTTTTTCGAAAAAAACTACCAAGCACCCTAAATATTTTTTACTTTAAAATCGGAATAATAAAATTTGACTCTATCTGCAGTTGAAATTTCGATAAAACCAGTTTTAAACGTTTCGGCTTTTTTCGATATTTTTATAAAATTCTGAAATAGGTATAGGCACCGAAACTCGTAAATTTGTCATAAAAAATGTTTTACTTTTTAAAAAAAGTTACATGTAAAAATGAGATCCAACTGTCGATGGCCTGAGTCGGTATGTTTATTGTATGAAACGATGTCGTCAATAAATTAAATTTTTACAATAATTGTTAAGAAAAGTTTGAGATGTACTGCTATGATGTAAATATTTTTTATAGAAAAATCAATTATCTAGTTGGAGGGTTTCGGCGTTTATCGATATTTTTATAAAATTCTGAAATATATGCACTGAAACTCGTAAATTTGTCATAAAAAAAAATATTTTTCTTTATAAAAAAAAGTTTGAGAAATCCTGGAACTTTTTCATTAAATTATATTTTAGATATTGTATTTTTCTATATACATACTCATTTTTAGGGTTCTAGATTTTATGGTTTTCGAGATATATGAAAAAATTAAATAAAAATTCAAAGGTTGATTACCCCTGACTGAAAAAAAAATTCAAAATTCTGAGTACACAAATTTTGTAGGCTTAAAGTATTCAATATTTTTTTAAGTTTTAAGATGTGTGCATCAAACGAATCAAAAGTTATAAAGAGGGGACGGACACACACACACACACGTTGGAAAAGTGCCCCTCACCCCCTCCCCTCTAATTAATGATATCTTTTGAAAGTAAAATAGTATAATTTGACTCTTTCTGAAGAAATCATTTTTTTGAAATTTCGATAAAACCAGTTTTAAACTTTTTAGGAGGCACTTAAAAATCATCCCTTTTTATATGTGCCCTTTTTCGTCCCTTTTAGTAAAATTTTGGAAAAATTGCCGAATATGCTAACACTCATTTCTATAGAAGAATTCATATGCCAAATCTCAAGTTCGTACCATGTCTAGTTTCCGAGATATTCGCATACTTTGAAAAACATTCAACCCTATTTTTCACCCCCTTAGGGGTGGAATTTCCAAAAATCCTTTCTTAGTGGAAGGTTTTGTATTGAGACCTACCTGATTTCCAAATTTCACTTCTCTACGATTAGCCGTTTGGGCTGTGCGTTGATGAGTCAGTCAGGCACTTTCCTTTATTATTATAGATAACGGAAATAGTTAGTAGAAAAAAGGTGTATGTTAAAATGTGTCCGTAGAAAAAAGGTCGTTATGAAGATAGGACTATGAAAATGGAAAACAATTCCGTAGAATAAATGAACATCTACACATTGGGTAGTGGGGTATCCCTAGAAAAACGGGTCATCTGCACTTAGGACATAAAAATTGCAAAAAATATATAATTCTCCAGCGGTAAAAATATTACGATATTTTCACTCAAAATAATGAATAGGTACAACTCAAAAAGGTGTATAACGATGTTTTTAAAAAATACACATTTTAATCATCCTATGTGCACAACGGAAGTTTTTGAATGGAATATTGTTAAAATAAATTATAACATCACAAATTTTGGTTAAATTTTAATTATTTTAAATAGTTTATAAAATAATGTTTAATTTCTACTTCTCCAATCAATTTTTAACTTTATTTTCATCTGAAGTTAATAATTATCAATACTTTAGTCGGTTTCGCTGAACCAATCCTTTCTACCAAAATACTATTCATAAGACATTTATAATACAAAATTTGTTTTCTTTTATATCTTAAAATATCGCAAGTGTAACTAACATTGTAAACTCTGATAAATATTTGGATAAAAAACAAGTTTGCGTTAAAAAGATTCATGAGAAATATATGAGCGTTCGCATCGTATAGACTCCGACGAACAAGTGCGCATGTGTACATGGGTCGTACAGTTATGCATCGTTGGTATGAATATGAGTACAGTAAAACTGCTTAAGTGCACATGTCACTTTTTTCTTCGGAGATTTTTTCACATAGGACGTTTTATAAAAAAATATCTCAGAAACTATTAGTGATATAAAAAAACTAAAAATACAGTTTTGTAGAGCTTTTAATACTAAATTAAACTGCATTAAAAACTCATTTTCGACCTATGATCACATGGACCTTTTTTCTACGGGCACGGCGAAACGTTTAATATCATTCAGGGGAAGGTGGAAATCCACCGGCAAGCTACAATGTACCGCCGCTTCCTTAGCCAACCCATCAACCGCCTCATTAATGTGATACAACAATGTGATGGCATCCCTGCCAGAGAAATTGATTTACCGCCATTATGTAAATTGAATAGTAATTTTATAATTTTAATAAAAAAATCATTATCGCAAAACAGAGAGCAATGATTTGCAATGAGCTGAATTAGAGAGAGAGAGAGAGAGAATCTGTCAGGACTAACGGTGTGTTTGTAAGTGTGTAAGGCCGTGTGTGAATGAATGTAAAAATAGTCTTTAGATAAAATAAAAGAGAAATAAAAAATAATAATAAATAAATAAAAAATAATAAAGCATAATATTTTTATTAAATCTACATAATAATTCAGAAATGTTTTTTTATTTGCCTTTGACAATACTTTTACCGTTATGTCGGAGCATCACGCTCAAAATACAAATGCTACGTCAGATATGAATCTGCGCAGAGCGGTGCAATTTGCTCGAGAACGTTCTAAGATACAATTGGCAACGTTAACTTTAATATATTTAGAGCTATTTAAAAAACTTTATTTTTTTAGGATCTTCATACAAATTTTTCAAAAAAGACAGAAAGCCATCTTTTGGAAACAAAATTACTCATGTAAGCGTTGAATAGAATCCTGGTATTATACGGTATGAAAATGTAATAAAATAATTGGAGATTGATTTGTTATACATATAAATGTTATTCAAATCTTATTATTCTCAATAAAAAAAGATTTAATGTAAAATTTTGGAAAAATAATTCCTCTATTTTAAATATTTGACTGATTTAAAAAAATTTATGGCCGCAGTTTGTGTGAAATGGTCGTAGCCATTAGATGAGTAAAACTTATGTAGCTACCTGATAAAATCATATTATTCAAATGTAGATAGGTATAAAATAATTTGGCAATAATTTTTTAATCATTTTATATTCCTGAAATATAAATAAAGTTTAAATCTTAAAATCATCGTTGAAAAAGATTTGCAAGTAAAATAATAAACATTGAAATTGGTATGAACATTCCATAAACAAACTGGCCGGTAAAACAGTGACCGATAAATTAGATCATTAGGTACAGTGAACTTGACAGAATTTTTGGGAGAAAAGAAATAATATCGACAATAATTGAGAACCTTTAAATGGCATTCAGGAATACAGGATTATAATCAGTGTAGTAAAACGTTTGTTTTATCCACAAAATAATTTAGAAATGAAATAGTAAATAAACTCAAAACTATGTTAGCTTATTTATCATATCTTATATTATATGCAAAAACAATAATATACAAGGTTCATTTAAATAAAAAAACTGGTGGTATTGTTGCCGTGAAAATTTGTTTAAAAAAACAATATGCATAGAGTTTCATCGTGTCAAAAGATGTATTCTTGAAGAAAGTAATCAGTGAGAGGTATGACTTGAAGCTTTTCTTAAAACTGTCCAAGGTTTGTGACAAATCATTCATCCTAGAACAAACACAAAGGTACCTATAATGACGGATAATATCATTTCATGAATTTTTTGGGCTAGGTACACATAAATATGTAAATTAAAGTCATCTACATCTACATAATATTTTAGTCCGTTTATATTTTTGTAATGCAAAATGCCGGAGAGCGTTCTTAAATACACTTTGATGTATTTAAGTTAATATTTGTATCGAATTTTGTCACAGACAATGGTGGTAAATGTTATATTGAATCTAAATCGTTATGTAGATAAACGCAAAGCTATGGTAACTTATTTATCATATGTTATATTCTTCAAACAAAGTACAAGAATATATCATACCTATTGTTGTGGTAAAAAATCTTAATAGACGTAGGGCGATCATCGTGTTGAATGAAATATTCTTGAAAGACAGCAAAATGCAGTGATCAGTATGTTTGGAGACATTTTCTTGACAGAACCTCCAAGGTTCCTTCAATCCAAAAGAAAACCAAAAAGACTATGGTCATTGGTCAACCCATCCTAGAATAAAAACAATAAATTATGGTAGGTAATTAATAACTTTAGTTATTACATGGCCACCATTATAAAATATGAAAACTTGGTAGGTATATGAATGAATGAAAAAATAAAAAAAAAACAATACTGATATTTATTAATATTCAGCATCACTTAATTTAGATTTTTTAAATATATATTTATAAGAAAAAACTGCTGAGGAAACTAAAAAATAACTTAAAATCTCAATACACTTAGAGTATCATAAATATCATGTTAAAAAAAAGTAATCTATACCTGTAGATATAATATCTCCATTATACATCCATTCTCAAAGTATGACTGCTCATAGCCTCATGTTGATTTTTTACACCCAACGTTATTTATTCCAGGACAAGATCCATTTATCACATCCATTGGGTTGTATAATATGTAAATAATATAATTTTTGGTTGATGCTAGAAGACAAGAATTTCTATTAAAAAAGTGTTTATTCTACATTATTTAGTAAATATTACGTAGGTAGGTATATAGGGTATCTAAATAAATAAATATTATCAGGTACTTACTTAGAAATATATTAGCAGCTATCAATTAAAAAAATATTCGAATTTTGAAAATGTTTTGTTGTTTGTCAAAATATCGATGACAGTGGATGACATGACAGCCTGTACGCCATAGATATCAGTAAGCCAGTACCATAGATTACCCATAAAACATTCGCGGTATTTTTTTGTGAATGAAAATTAAATCATGATATTTTTATTGAATGTTTTTTTTAATTTTCAGGTTAAGGATGTGTGAACTATAAACATTTTATATGAATTGATTTTATTGATACTTTTCTTAATAGATAGCCTTTTTAATAAATTACGATAATAATTATTTAACACTAACTAAGTAATATTTTTTAGTGTTCTATGGTTCATTTGATACGTCATAAAAATCTATGGATATGTCTTATTTTGTTGTCAAACTATAAAATGTAAACATAGGCTGTTAGCACACCTCCGCCGCGAATCGCGGCACACGGAACTGCAGAAAGCGAAATCGCAGGTAGTGTTAGTACACTAGCGGGTAAACGAGTAGCGAAAGAGAAAAATGCACATAGTAAGTATTCTATGGTTATGTTTTGTTGGGAAATATAAATAATTAAAACCACAATATTATTTCACATTTCATATATATTTTTAAATATTACAACATTAACAACGTTTTTACTTACAATTTAGAAAATATGCACATCCAACTTCTGTAAACCATCCCACAACAAAACGCAGTTAACGTTTTCCATCTGTGATTTCTATGGAAAACATGATTTTGCTCCAAAATTCTGTCGATTTTGACAACTTCAAAAGCGGGCGGAATGCGAAACTCACGGATCCGCGAAATATCAGGCGGAGGTGTGAATACAATTTTGAAGTAATCTATGGCGAAACACCGCAAGAGAGAGATGAATGTATAGAAAACAGTACGAGTTTGAGCATGCTATCTCACTCTCAACATGGCGCGCAGAAACTGACAGATGTGACCGTCGTCGCGTCGGCTAATCCGCAGCGGAGGTGTGCTAACGGGGTGAGGTTTTGTACGGCTTTAGATATAAAATCAATTTTTGGGATTAAAAAAACAGGTAAGCAAAGTTAATTGAGAAAATATTTTTTCAAAATAATCGCATAATTACAATGCATCTAGCCAATTACATTAATTTATTTTCTGTTACTATATTTTTTTTACAGGATAGATTACAAGATATTTACAACAATATCAAGAGTGATTCTAAAATGTACAAGTATGCATTTTATTACTGGAATAAGCAAAGTGGTAAGTCCCGTATTATTATTTGATAATTGTACCTCCTTTCATATTTTTGTGTATATAAATTCCATAATGTTTTGTTACAGATTAATGTTAAATAGGTTTTCAAAACTCCTATTGAATTAGGATGGAATCAAATTATACTGGAAAGTATTCAATGTTTTCATCGTTTGGAATGTAAAAAACACAATCACAATCGGTAAAATTGAACTGGCAGGCAATGCTCTCAAGAATTGTGCCATATGGATACGCTGTTACAGTACTAGATGAAATTTGATAAATAAATAACTATCGGTAACAGTACCTAAAGCTAGAAACAGGAGGTTGGTAGCCCAGTGGTATCAAATGACGGCTTTCGTACGTACAGAGTACGGTTTTTGTGCGTTTGACTTTTCGTGCCGACCATTTTCAACTTTTACAACACAAGCATCGTTTTGTGTGAAAGATGTCAAAAGTGTAAATGTGTTCACTTTGGGTGAGTCCATTGGCGGATTTACCCTAAGGCCCAGTAGGCCCGGGCCTAGGGCGGCCAGATTTTAGGGGCGGCCAATCGTAATAAAAAAACTCTTACTTGCATACTTTATGTGCAATTAGCCCTGAAACCGCTTTTATAGTTCACTAAACCAAATTTATGAATTGATTTCGATAACAGTTGGCAGTTAAGTGTAATTTCATTATGTAGTCTAATGAAGAGTGCTGAAAAATTGGCATCTACGCAGTGGCGTACCGTTCCCGCCCCAGGCGCCGAAAACTCACGGTATGCCACTGCATATACGTATGGCCTGGGGCCTAGGGCGGCCAAGACTACAAATCCGCCACTGGGTGAGTCCAGATTCATTTGTATAAAAAAATGTGTTTTGATGAGCTATGACACGCTAGAAGCAACATCGGTTTCATACATTTAGTATGATTAGAGACACATTATCGTTGAGCATTGTATTTTTTATGAAAAAATATGCTTTTGGCTTACCATAACACAATTGTTTACAACACGTCTGTTTCTACTGTAAGATTTGAATATGAATTTTATTTTTAGTTATGGATTTTTTTAAAAAAAAGTTGCAGCTTTTGGTAAAGAAGGTGTCCATATGATTTTTTATTCTGTTTTTATTTTTTTCTATTTTTAATCTGTTAGATGCAACAAATAATGTTATTTTATTTTACAAAATGGTAGTTTTGTGTTTTATTAATTGAAATTAAATAAACAGAATGTTTTAATTTATTTATAACCAGAAATAAACTGAAAAAAAATACACATTATGTTTTAATTTAATATATTCTCCTGAACTATTTCCAAACAATAGATGTTTTATAATGATTCTTAGTTAAATAATGCCTCCACGACAAATTAATATAAAGGATGAGAATTCATGGAATTTGGTAAAGGTAAAAAGTAGGTTTCTGTGTTGAAATTATAAAATAATGTGATATTTTAAAATAACCCTCTATATTATTATTAGTGGTCGTACTAGCAAGTCATTTCATTTAAATTTGTTATAATAATGTGTCCCATAAACATATAAGCAAATACTCCCCTAAAATGGTTCATATTTCTAACTATTGAAGTTTGCCAGTTATAAAAGCACTGTAGTTACCTATAACTTACCTAATAATGACTTATGAAGTCAAGAGCAGCATATCAGTTTGTGAGAACTTTTTTAATGTAAAAGTAGTCACACCTCAATGTGTTGTTACTACACTTAAACGCAATAGATCTGTTAATGAAAAAGCTAAACGCAGGTTTGAAACTTGGTGTGGGCCGTAAATTCTTCAACTGTTGTGTTAAGTTTTGATGATTAGGTGCCGACTTCTTAGTTTACTTATATTTATAGATATATTCCATAGTGAGAGACTTTACTTGAATAATTTTTTATTAATGTTTATGCACAAAGAGGTTGTTGGAAGCCCGGTGGTATCAGTCGATGGCTTTCGTTTGCACAGCGCACTGAAGGCCGTGAGTTCAAGTCCTGGTGGTGCCATTTGCACTTTCACAACACAAACCTTTGGTTTGTGTGAAAGATGTCAAATGTGTATTTGTGTACTTTAAGTAAGCCAAGATTCATTTTCTTAAAAAAATGATAAAAATCTGTACTAAAAAGTCAAAACTTTTATTAATACAGTTATATATTTTTATTTTATTTTAAAAAAATTATGATTTTCAAATAAGTATGAATCCACCTTCACAATTTGTTAAATATAAGGAACAAAAAGCTGTGTTGGTACATACTTAATTGCAGAATAATAAAATCAATATTGTGGTGAGAGCCCATAGCTCACCACATATAAATCGAGCACTCTGTCTTATTAACTATGGGGCAAGCATAGAGAATAAACAGCAGTCTATGATTATGACTTGCAGCGCTTTCTTATTGCTGATGAGGTGTGACAAAAAAATTAAGTCCAATTAATTATAAGTATATTATCCATTATGCGGGTACACCACACTTTTATACAGCTCTGTATGTAAACTTCCATAGATCAGGATCCAACTCCCATTAAGTATTCTACAACTTTTTTGTGGACGGGTAAAAAAAGCTAGTAAATAAATAATTTGCAAAACATTAAATATTTGAAACTGGCACAAATCGTCCCTCAAGGGACGGGATGCCATAAACATAATATTAATAATAATATATTATTGTGTGTCTTAATTAAACGAACAGCCTCGTGTAACGCTTCACACTCGGCTGTGAAGACGAAGCTCTCTTTAGGGAGTTTCAGTAGCGATTTAAGGCTATATTGTGGAATTAGAACTGCGGCACCAGTACAACCGGTGTCACCAAGCTTCGATCCGTCGGTGAAAATCCGGACATGATTCGGCCAACCCTCCCCAAATTGCAGAGAAACAAATTATTGATCTGAATGTTTGTCATTTTTGTATGCTTATCTAAGCCAATAATAATAAGACGGTTTTGTAGAGGGTGATCGACGAATTTAATTATTTTCATAACGAATGTGTCCGCTAGATATTGTCGTCTTATATGGAGAGGCAAATCTGCACATTCTACTTGTAAAGCATTTATTTGCGTAGAATTCATTGCGCCAACAATAAGTCTCAAGCATTTGGATTGCACTCTTTCCATTTTTACAGCTTGTGATTTAGGAAGAGGATCAAATAGGAAGGTACCATTATAGTCTAAATGACTACGAATCAAGGCATTGTACATCATTTTCATTGTAGCAGGGTGAGATCCCCAATATACACCAGATACCGCTCTAATCATGTTAAAACCAATCTCACACTTTGATACTATATGATTGACATGATTATCCCAACTCAATTTTCTATTAAAAATTAGCCCCAAAAACTTTATTTCGTCTACCTGAGGAGAAATTAGCCCGCCCAAATCCAGTCTCACCGACGGGTTCGTGTGCTTACGGGAGAACACAATAGCTTTGGATTTTTGAGGGAAAATTTGTAAGAAATATTTAAGCATCCACATCTGAAGCCGAAGTAATGCAGTGTTAATAGAATTAACAGCTCTCTCAGCTTCATTGTCTGACTTATATATAATAATATCGTCAGCGTACTGAATGATGCGACAGTCCTCCGGTATTGCTGTAACAATATCCGAACAGTAGATGTTGAATAGAGCGGAGCTTGATCCCTGTGGTAGACCTCTCCAGACTGTGCGGCGGATGCTGTCTGTACCTTTGTGTACCATAATTTTTCTTTCGCTATATTATTGAACAAGAGTTTTGCTAGAGAATGTGGGACATCAATTTTGATAAGTTTATTATAAAGTGTCAATAAGTCAACATTATCATATGCTGATGTAAGATCAAGAAATACAGCAACTAACGGTTTCTTTTTAATAATAGAAATCTGTATATCTGATATGAGTATTAGAGTGGAACACTTTTGTATGAAATTTTTTTTTTATAAATTTGGAATTATTGGAATACCAGGCAAAAGTTGCTTTATATATTATGTAGTTGTTAATAACACTCCTAAATTTGGATGTTCTAGCTCGACATCTAGAGGTCCCGCCATGAACTTCAAATTTCATATTTTATGTTTTTATGGGCATTTTGTAAAGTACACCCAATAAATAAAATAATTTGTAAATACAAAATATATGCATGTAAATGATAAAATTAAAGTATATTTTAGTAAATAGAATCATTCAATTCAATAGTAAATACAGGTTCAAAAAGTTGTGTCGCTATGAATAACGTCATTTTTTAATGAATTTCTCAAATTGAGCTTTCGAGATACTAATTTGGATTTTATGAAACCTTTTCTTCTTGTCTTATGGCTTAAATTTAGAGCTGCTTCTGTCACAATTTTAACTAATCCTATCACAGTCTGGGTGTAGCAAAACAGTCTCATAAATTCCAAAACTGAAACCCCTTCATTTTCAATAAGATATCGTAACTGCTTTTCGGAAATATTTATCAGTATTGGGGGTTCGTATATATTTTGTTGACAGTCAATCGAGTGTATGTAAGAACACTTTTGGCACCTCTACCATGCGTGAAACAGATTTTTTTACTCACTTAATGAGCCTTTAAAAAGCGTCTTACAGCGAGTTCTCTAATGCGCATCTGTGTGAATCTGTTACCATACTCAACAAGTTCCTGGATGGACAAAGTAACTGTTTCAAATTAAAATAAGGTGTTCTTTCGATTACAATTTCTTAGAAAATATCTAGTGCTTTGATGAGCTTCCATTTTGAACCATCTTTGCTGGATGTGTGTTTTGACGGCAAACCGGACAAGGGTGTATGATTTTATGACAAACGTTAAGATATTGTTGAGGATTTTTCCTAGAAATGTACAAACGCAGAATACGGTTAGATCTTGACAACCAGCGGGTACAAAATAGCTTAACTGGGTTTCTGTTTAATGAATCTGGAGTGCTGGATCCATTTATTTATTTATTTACGGCACGGCGTGCCTTTAACTAATTAAAAAATTACATGTTATATTTTATAGTGATTACAAATAAGTTAGGTACAACAGTTCACAAAAGTTTAAAATGTCACATATTCAAATCACATATTCGCTACATACAATAAAAAAACTTTACCCAATATAATATCCTGTTAAAAAATAAAATTTGTCAAAGATAAATATACAATCATTTCAGTCACCTATTACCTATGTACAATAAAAAATAATACCCAGTATTTGTTAAGAAGTATAAAATTTGTTTAAGATAAAAATACCTACTAGGTATAACAATAAAAATCAAGGCAAATATGAGTGCAAGAAAATATTCAATATAATAATATGTACAAAATTTGTCAAGCAAATAGTATTTATAGTTTCATTAAAATAGGTGACACAAGTATGACAGCAGTAGTACTTTCTTGTAAATATTTTTGGTCTGTACCACTACGAGCTTACGACCGTCTTCTACTGTTATTTCGATAGCTGGCTTAGTGTGATCACTTTACGTTAACAAGGTTCGCCATTAGGTGGTAATGTAGGTCTCCGAAACTCCTAATCATGAGAATTCTCTACATGTCGAAAAATCAAGTAGATATTTAATAATTGTTAATGAAATATAGAGATAAAAGTTGGAAATTATTGAGAACAAGAGAGCAACCAAATTTAAAGACTGCGACTGCTGTCATGTATTTGGCGCCAGGATATGACTATATCCATTTTTGTAAAAGTCTCATCTTTATTGCCTATGCTAATTTACGCATGTAAGCTACCTATCTAGTAAAATTTAATAGCTTTTTCTTTTTTAATTTCTATCATGATAATACCCCAACGACTGAATCGAAATCGTTTATGTACACGTCTTTTGTTTCATGATTTTTTACGAATGGCTACTTATAAAAATGACATCTTATTTCCACGCGAATCGGACTAATTGTTGTATGATTAACGAGACACTCTGATGAGTTAACTTATTGATCACCTATCAAGTATTTCATTCACTCATTGATGAGTCGAAAATTGAAGCAGTGGCGTCACATTTTCTTTAAGGGCACTGAACTTATAATAATAAAAAAAAAACATGGAAGCAAAGCTCTTAGTATATTATGGAAGGATGTTATTCAGGAAATATGTATTCCACACAAAGTTCAATTTAAGTATGTTTTTTTAAAACAGTAAATAAACGATTAAGTAAGAAATATATTTATCCACAAAATAATTTTCAACACTTCTATCAGTAGAGTAAATCATTCAATCTTTTGTGTTCAATTGCAGTAACACCTAATTTTGAATTTGAACTACTTCATTGCTTACGACTTACTATACTGCCATTTCAATTCACATATTGTAGAGTTTGATCTTTAGCTTTCAATAATTTAAGTAGGTACACTAGGTGCGTTTGTCATAATAATACGTAACACTAATACTTTAATGCTTTCAAAGTCATAAAGCTTTATTTTTTCACCTGTCAATGACGACACCTCTCTCTCTGAGGCCGAAAAAATGTGACTCGGCCAAAACAACCTTAATTAACTGACATATCAATAGATACCACGATTGAATGCAAATTTTTAGGAGTAACCATAGATAGCAAATTGCAATGGTCATCGCATATTGAGCAGCTTTGTGGTAGATTAGGATCTGCAGTTTTCGCTATAAAAAAAAAAGATTACTTTCATTCGGTAATGACCTATGGAGTGGGGGAGGGGGGGGGCGGATTTCTCCAGAGTGTTTATTCTCCAAAAACGAGCAATAAGGGCAATATTGGGAATGCAGCCGAGGGAGAGCTGCCGAAATGCCTTTAAAGACCTAGGTATAATAACATTGGCTGGAGCATACAGGAATGTGTGTTGTTTGCACGGAGAAATCTGACAAACACACCCCTTAACTCGCATCACCATGCGTACGAGACTAGGCGCGGGGATGAGATCCGACCCGTCCAACACCGACTTACCAAATTGTCCCGTTTGCAATAGCGTAAGATTTTATAACAAGCTGCCTCAAAACATCAAATCTCTCGAGGACGAGGCTTTTCAGAGAGAAATAAAATCGTATCTTGTTGAAAAATCCTTTTATTCAGTTGACGAAATGTTAAATTGATATGTAATGAGTGGACGGAATTTGTTTATATTGTGTTGTCCCTGGCCACCCAGTCTATAGTAACACCTCCCCCCCCTCTAAAACATTTTTGTAAGCAAAAACATTACTATATATTTTTTTTATTATTTATTATTATTATTATTTTGTACTGACGAATGCATTAGTGGCCCTTTACACCACGCAGGATTTATGCTTTTCTCTTTTTATATGCTCTTTTTTTATACTTATTTTTAAACTATAAATTGTTGTATTGTGTATTGTTGACAATTCCGAGTGCCCTATGTGGCCTATGGACAATAAAGGAATTTCAATTTGAATTTGACGGGGCTGTGTCGGGCGAATTTCAAAGGCTGAATTAAGATTTTCGTCTTATGTTATGATCGAATTTTGAATGTCACACCTGACATGAAAAATAAACCTTTTTATATCGAAGTTGTTGAGTTTTGCATCATGATCAAAAAATAATAATTTAAATATGCAAGCTTATAACAGGTGTCTGTGGAAGGGTTACCCGACCAGAAAAGATCACAAAATCTAGAAGGAGAAGAAAAAGAAGCCGATACCTAATCGTTATTTTCAAAAAAAAAATAGTGGTGGCATACATAAATTGTCAGGGAACTTTAACTGCTGACTTCACACGCAAAACTGGCATATGTAAATAATTTTTCATTTGAAAAATATAATATGCACTTCTGGCCCTTGGTTATCTTGTTACGCCACTGTAGTGCTGAAGATTTATCATTGGCCGAGGTGCGACTCAGAGCTCATATCATTGTGAAGTGTTAGTGCGATACATTAGTGCCACGGTCCACTAGTTCTCTAGTTCCTACCCACCTACCTACCTAACATTTACAGGTAACTATTTGCTTTTTATTATTATTATTTACCTATGAATTAAACTTCATTCGGATCATTTGTTTTTTCATCATACATTATTAATTAGTAACTAGCTTTTCCGACAGACGTTGTCCTGTGTTTCTAACTATGAATATTGAATTCGAATTTGTATAATGATAAGCTTTTAACCAATGTATATAATTCTGACGGCTGCGTCTGTTTAAAGTCATATAATTTCCAACCGCATCTACAAATCGCACCAAATATCAAACAACTGAAAGCTCTGTCAAATTCTAATTAACATAATAATATAACAAACACTCCCTTTTACACCCCACTCAGGGGCATAGGGAGGCAACAAGAGCTCTCCATTGCGCGCAATGTGTATGACCTTCTCCCACACCATGTCCAAATCCCTCAGCTCTGCTTCGAAGGAGCGGAACACAGTGTAGAGGGTCTTCCTCGTCTTCGGGACCCTGATGGGAGGAAGAACAGCGCTCTCCTCGGCCAACTGTCATTCGGTATCCTTAACACATGTCCCAGCCAAGTCTATCTCCTCCTACCTACTTAATATTAAAAAACAGAAGGAAATTATAGAAGGTTATACCTATAGGTCGACAACTATAAAAATACCATTCCATACACTAAAAATGCATTGGGGACTGGTGGTAACAGGGGGTAGCGGACAGCGCTAGGACGAATCACGTGCGGGTATTTCAGTTTCCCGCCGCCTTCGCAACGGGAAGGACGTCTGGGCTGGGGCTTAACGCTTTTTTGTATTTTATCATTTATAAAGGTGTCTGCAAACAAGCAAAATGAGTACCGATTTCAAACGATTAAATAGTAGTGCAAATTTAATCGTTTTACATGTTATGCAATATATTAGGTTATATAAAGTAGCTCAAACAAAAAGTAGCAGCGGGTAAATCTACATTTCAAAATAAATACCTACGATTTCGATCCTTCCCTTTAATATTAGGTAGATATAACAGATTTAATTATTTATAGATATACTCTACTCTGACATGATAAAATATATGTTATAATAAACACAAAGAATAAAAAGAAATTGATAAATGGAGAAGATTCTAAAAGACCAATTCAGAAAACATATTAAGTAGGTACCAACCTAAAAAACGAATTCTTTAAATGTTCTATCAACAGTTATCGACCTTATATAATTTTATATCACAGCATCATAATAACAAATTAAAAGAAAACATACCTATTACGAAGAATATGACAAACGGAGGAGTAGCCAACATACAATTTCTTAGAGCCAACCTTCAACCCATTAGAAATTTTACAAACCTAGGTACTATTTTTTTTTAAATTAACCCGTTAAAATGGTGTCTAATTGAGATGAGCATAATAAACTTTCTTAGAATTTACCTGTAACTGTAAGTAGACTTTAAGTATTACGAGTATCCCAGCTAAAATGTATAAATGCCATATACCTGCATCAGTAGCGACTTTTTAGCCCGTCTCCGGCTACCCTTACTTCGTCCCCCTGATTCCGCACCTACAGATTTTAGTGTTAGGAGTGGTATTATTATAGTTGTCGACCTATAGGTACTTTGAGTTGTATTTCATTTTTTAATTTTCCACGTAACTTTCTTATTTTTTTTCTTTCATAAAAACATTCTCCTGATAAAAGGCAACACGACAAAAAAGAATTAGCGAAATCGGTCCACCCGTTTAGGCGTGATGCGATGACCGCGCGAAATAGCTCCCCATTGTTATAATATACCTAGAAGAAATGAAAATATTTTGAGCCTTAGGATCTTTCCTGAAATCCAGTTATATTTTAGTTTTCTTATGTACAGTAAAATGCACCTCTTCCTACCCCTATTTTACAGGAACATGTCATTTTGTTGATCACTGAGAGAAATTTTGTCATGATGAAGGCACGTACAGTAAATGGTTTTATAAAAACCGCAGAATACAAGAAAAAATCATAAACTTTTATGAAAAAAACCATTATCATTGATATAATCAATTCACCTTATCTGATTATTTCCATTCCCAAGAATGGAATTTCAGAAATTCTCGGATCAGGGAATTATTCAAGTAATTCATAGAAAGAAACAAGTTTACTTGTTTTACGTTTTTTCCAGTAAGAATAGAAATAATGTAAATGCTGTATGTCATTGATTAAACTAATGCAACTGGAATAAAACAATGATTCAATTTATAATAATTTAAAATATCCCGTACGGGAATTGTTTCTTTCTATTACGGAGATGGTTTCTATGAAAACGCAACATCATTAGTATTTTCAATGATGGAGCATGGAGTTTTTTCCTGGACATCCGTACAATTTCAAAAACCTATGCAAGTCAAATATATTTCTGTTGTAAAATCCATTATTTCTTTGGTTTTGAGTAAAGCCAGTACAAATAATAGGATACTAGGTAAGAGCTGGTAGGTAATGGAAAATAGCTAGTAAACTTGAAAAATCCAATGACAATAATTAATTTCAACAGAAACAAGTAAATACGAGAATTTCGCAAGGACAACGTGAAAAAATCCAGGCCCTTGACTTTCTCCCGTGCGGCACCTGTTAAAACCAAGTTCGTACGGGGTTTTCACAAGTACGTCCGTGATTTCCAGACGGAGTAGGGATATTTTTTTACCAGACGCAATCGACCTACCTCTTAGATCTACCATTAGTTTGCTTGAGCTCGTAGATGCAAGACTTGTTTACTCATTACATAAAAGTTTATAAGTACTAAAATCATTTTACAAATTATGTACCTAGTTATATTTCTCTATACAATGTGTTATCTGGATAATTATTGATCAAACGAATTGTACGAACAAAAGACAAACATTTTACGTTGAAATTGCAATTGGCACTTTAAATTGAAATAGATACCTCAAACTTCGTGTTCATATTTATTTTCTCTTCAGGTTAACAACCTATTTTCTTATAAATAAGTACTCGTAGGTATACTTAACAGATTTTTTTTTTCAATGAATTTGGTAATTATTTTTTGGGAAATGATTTTTTTTTCTATTTTATTTTAAAGACCGTATAAGGATAATAAATAAATATAAAAGACAAAATAAAATATCTATGAAATTGCGATTTTTTTTTGGGAAATTCTTCTTCTTTTTCTTTTATAAGTGAAGTCTTAATAAAGAAGAATATTACAAAAAAACTTCCGCAATTTCATCGTTAATTTTTTATTCGTACAATTCGTTTGATCAAGTTTCGAAATCAACACATTGTAGATGTTAGGTAAACATGTGTGATCCATACCTACGGAAGACATCTGAGGGATAGCCTGAGAAGACGGTGTATTCTACCAGGTGTTTGGCAAGTTTCCTCAAGGAGACTATGCGTCACCAACTCATCAGTTTATAATTTAGATGAAACTTCACAAAACGAGCTGAATGTAATCTAGGAAGACGCAAAAATTTCATCAAGTCATCAATACCTCCATAGTGTCTTGTTTTGATCAACTGGGAAAAAACGTATCAAGTACGAAAAAGACAAACTCAATCACCTGGATGTATGGAATTTTTAGATCTAGGTAGGTATTGAGAGCTTAGATAGCAATGATGTAATAGGTAAGAAAAGGGTTTCTACCTGGTTGAATCAATTACAGCATTGGTTTTTCCTCGTAATATACTAGAAAATAAAAAGTCTCTTCCTTAGGAATATCAATGAAGTAATGGGTTGTACCAAGCACGGCATAGATATTACCTCGTACTATATACTAGAAAATATAAAGGACTTTACTTAGATATATCAATGAAGTAACGGGTTGTACCAAGTACGTCATTGGGTTTTCCTCGTACGCTACTAGAAAATATACAGGCCCTTACTTAGATTTTTCAATGATGTAACGGTTTATACCCCGTACGGCATTGATTTTTTCCCGTACGTTAATAGAAAATATGAAGTCTCTTACTTAGATATATCAATGACGGCATTGCTTTTTGCAATGAACTATCATTTAAAAATTCAATGACATTGCATAGATTAATTCATCTACAATACGTACTAATTTCCAGTAAACCGTACGGGAAAATACCTCGTATGAAAATTCAATGACGGAGCATTGAAAAAACCAATGCTTCACTCTGAGTCAAAAAAAACAGTTCTTACGAGAAAAAACTCAAGAAATACGAGCTTTTCCCCCTTACTTTTCTCTCAGTGTACCGTCATTTACAAAACATAAAAGTTTGTGCAGAATAAACAAATAAATACAGATTTACGTACGCTTTTTCTACCAGCATTCCATTCTCTTGTAACCTTTTCGACTTCCATTACGTTCGATTAATAAATTGATGCATGATTGACGTTTTCTCAAATCTTTCAACCACATTTTTTTTCTTTTTGTCACACTTTAAATAACTCTACTTTTTAACTTTAAAACTTTACTAAAAGTTTTTATACATTTGCAAACAAATTAATGAGTAGGTACATGTCGTTGGCCGTGGGGTTGTCGGCTAAGAATAGCACCTCTGCTCTTTTTGCTGGTTTTTCGAGAATCTGGTTTTCTTAAACCTCAACCGGTCAGAAAAGGCACCATAGGGCTCAGTCGCCTTCGAGCGCAATGGAGAGCTCTTGATGCCTCCCTATGCCCCTAAGTGGGGTTCAGGCCCCCTGCATTGCGGGTTGGTTTGGGGGGGATCTACGGCGGGCTTGATTTGTGTGGAGCCGGCTTTTGGATTTGGTTGCTTCGATCAGGCTAGAGGGTTGGTTTCGTGCGGGTCGGGTTTGCTGCGGATTTTTCTCCTCCGGGTTGGCTTGCGGTGTGCGGGAGCCTTAAAAGGGAGAATGTATGTATGTATACATATCGTGTATTTAGAAAGTAGGTACATATGTTCAGTAGGGATGGAAAATGCTAAAAAGAGATCTAACGTAACTGGTAGTAGGGTGTGTGTGTTAGTGCACCACTAAGATCTATTATCAGAAACAGCATCGTCTCACTACAAGCAAAAAACTCGAGCACAACGCTATCCTGTTACCATCGATGATGTAGGTATGGTTGTGAAACGTGGACATGGACGAAAAAAGAAGAATGTAGTATAAATGCATAAGAGATGAAAGGTTTACGAATAAAAGGTAGGTGGATAAAAAGTACATAAATTTCTGTATTTTTTTTTTTTTTGACACTAGGATCCTTATTCGTTTCCTTTATTCAGTTGGTCACATGACTTTCACGGTCATTTTGGTTGATTTCAACCGCCATCAGTACCATCATTGACAAACCTGACTGACTAGCAATTTTATTGGACGAAAGTGCAACGACCCATATTATTATGCACAAAGACGTTTCAAATTCGTATTTATTTTTGGTCAATCTATCAATTATTTGGGAAAAGGGAATAGTTATAGTTATCCTTGTGGAATTTTTCGAAGTGTTTAATTGTTAAGATAATTTTGGGTGGGGTGGTGCCGCCAAAACAATTCTAGATCCGCTATACAGGGCTCAAAAACTCGTCATAAAGGTTGCGCATGGATTGAGATATATGCATCCAACGGTGTCTCTCTTTGCGGACACTCGACTACTGAGTGTAAGACAGGTTTACATCTACAGGATAGTGATGAATGAGGTGGAAAATGGTATTGAGGGTAGGGATTGCAATCCGGAAAACCGGATCCGGTATTCCGGTGGATCCGGCATCAAAATGGTCATATCGGATCCGGCGAAAAATGACGGATCCGGAGATCGGATCCGGTTTATCATATCAAAGGATTTTTCAACAAACTCAACATGGACAGAACTCGAACCCGTATCCCTAGCAATTTCACAGGGTCATTGTAGGTAAACTTGTGGGTACCCATAAAGATAAAAAGAGAAAAGGAGGCAAATGCGTAACACTGAGCGCAGTGGAATGCTGCTTTTGCTCCTTGTGCCCAATGTAGGATTTAGAAACTAGTGTTTACTGATCGTATTGAAGGTATTAACTATCGAATGAAAAGACACCTGTTAGAAAAATGGTGAAAATATTACCTATACAATTATTTAGCCAATAAAATATATATTAACCTTTTTAAAAGCAAAATAATTGTGATAATTGTCTGCTTTTTATTAGATTAGTTCGGTAATTTCTCAAAGACTTATTCTTGATAATTCCCGGTTATAGGTATTACTCCTGGGACGCGCATGTCCAACTGCTCATCCATCTCTTTGGTGCTCGTCCAAAGGTCTGCTGGTTGATGAGATTTCATCCTCTTATAATTACCAGAATCACCGGATCCGTTCTGTTGACGTGGTCTTTCCAATAAGGTCTTCTATTGCTACCCCATTGCCTTTTGTTCTCGATATCGCAGAAGCTCCGAATCTGGAGTTTCTTACTCTGCCTCGAATGGTTTATTCCACTATGGGTTGGTGATTTTTTGAGAATCTTTCTTTTTCGTGGTGTCGGTTTTAGTTTGCACATCGTAAATCATGATCAACCAAGCAGGTTATATAAATATGTTACCTATTTTCGATGAATTTCAATTTGGATTTTATAAAACGTAATCTAATTTGTAATTTTATTTAAAAAAAAAACTATAGTTATTACTATTTAAAAGAAGTCATACCCTAATTAAATTAATTTCGTATACGTACCGTTTTATTTTAAGCCTTTATCATTGTTAAAAATGTTAATTCATCAAGGTTATTTCAATCCGGTCGGATCCGATCGGATCCGGCCGGATTGACGAAAATCCGGTTGGATCCGGCCGGATTCAAAATGAGACCGGATTGCAATCCCTAATTGAGGGACGCACCCGAACTAGAGAAGGGGTTTCTACTAGAGGACAAACTATCAATTTGCCTCGCTGCAGGACGACATTTTGTCAGAGGTTTCCGGCTTATTTGGGGCCTAAATTATATAATACAGTAAAGACTGGGATTGCAAATGGAATTATGAGAGGAAAAAGTGTGAAGGAATTTTTGATAGAGAGGGGTGTGGTCGAATCGGAGGAGTTTGTCAGCAGAAGAATTGTGTGATGAGCGAGTGACTGATTGCCCTTGCATGTCATGTGTATGGTACGCGGAGGAGAGCTAAAATGAGCATTTGGGTGTTGGAGCGACTGTTCGATGGGCATGTCTTTGACTTTGTTCTGATGAATCGAATGGGATGCTGAATGGGTTTGTTTTGTTCTGACCTGCTTGCTGCGTGGTCTTTCTTCTGGTTGTTGTTTTGTTTTGTGTTCTTTTTTTATTTTTGTTCTTTTCTGCCTCGGCACAGGCTTTGCCTAGTGAGGCGTGAAGTTCGGATTTTTTGTTTGTTTTTTCGGTTGATAATGGTAATTCATTGATTCTTTTAATTTGCTAAGCATAATATGAAGTTTATTTTTTAATGATTATATTTGGGTCGATGATGATGATTTATAATTTTAATGCATTTGGAATTGTACTAGAGTTATCATCGAAATTTGATTTATACGAGATGTTCATACTGTCATACTTTTATGGTTCTGTACATTTTTGAGATATATATTGTTAATGTTATGCATGTATTGTTGATATTATTAATGTTGTGTATGTATTTTTGATGAATTATTATTTTTTTTTTCAATAAAGATCTAATTGAATATGTTACAATTTTAATATTTATTTTTTTATTCGAAAAATAAAACATTATTATTATTATAGACAATTGAATTATTGTTGTTTCCTTAACTTTTAAATTTTCTACATCGCAATCAATATCAATTAATAGGTAGGTATGTAATGACTATTCGTTTGCCCATGTTGACAATATACTTCACTTTTGCTTCAATTATTACCTATTTATACAATAATGTTGATTTCAGAAACCCCAAGAGTCTAAAAGTGTTCTAAGATGGGTCCTGATCCGGTGCCAATAGACACCAAGTTCATTCCCCCAACGCGCCTTGATAAAGCCGATTGGGAATCCCAAAACGTAGGTGTACACGAAAGGGTCAATTTCGATGACACCATTTGGGGATTCGATCTTTCGGGAGGTATCAAATACAATGCGCCAATCACCGTAACCAGAGTAAGTACTTAATTACTTAGTAGATAGAGAAAGTATCTTCTTGATATTCTAACTTTGTCAGTAATTAGACGCTAGATGAGTGAAATAATAAGATATTATCTTAAAAATTCTAACTTGTCAGTGTTTACGTTGTAGATAAAAATATCTAAATAATATGATGTACTACAGATTAATAGAATACATAATAGGTATATTATTATTGGTATTCTCTTTGTAGTTAGACAGTAGATAAGACAACTAATTGCTTACCTATAATCTAAGCTCTACTTTTTCAGTACCTTTTGAACTACAAAAGTATGTAGATGAGAGATAATATGATGTTCTGTTTTGTCAGTAATTACGCAATTGATGTAATTACCCATACCCTAAATATTATTATTTTTTCAGAATCTTATTCATAAAAAGAATCTTAAATGTTTTTTTTTTTTTTTTTAGGTAAAATATGACAGCAGAGCGCAAAGAGCTGGCATCCGAAGAGGAGATACGGTCCTGAAGATTAACGACATTCCAACAGAAACCTTAAGTTTAAAAGAAGCGCATGATCTGATCAAGGAATCTGGAATCAACATCAAATTATCTGTCACGGCGTAAGTTCTATATAAAACAGTTCCTTTTCTTTCGTCCAAAGAATCCTGATCTAAAGAGTCCATCAGAAGCATCGCACCCCGAACCGCGCTGTTTTCTCATTACTGTTTAGAGTTAGTTATTAACAATACCCCATGTAGGTAGGTATATGTGGAAACTATATATGGTTGATCATCGACTCGATTGTCGATCGAAATAATCTATACTAATATATAAAGAGGAAAGATTTGATTTTTTGTTTGTTTGTTTGTTTGTTTGTTTGCTTCGAATAGGCTCCAAAACTACTGAACCGATTTGAAAAATTCTTTCACTTTTGGGAAGCTACAATATCGGCGGTGAACATAGGCTATATTTAATTTCCAAAAAAAAGTGGGTAACCTACGAAAACTTCAATAATGTAACCCAAGGTGTAAAAAATTTACCTAAAATATTCTTTTTATCGCGAACGCTGTGAAAACTAATGATGATAGAATAAAACAATGTTCTACAATTTTGTAGAAGACATCATTATTTACAAAAAGTATCGCGACAGCATATGTCTAACTATTATAGTTATGCCACAATAAGTGTTTTTTTATTTAAAAAAACCCAATAAAATGTCACCTCTAGAAAAGGCTCTTTATTGGTATCTTGGTATTACTCCTTATTAAAATAAATTAGTTCATATTCAAGTATGCTTCAATATGTTTGTATAACTTTTTGAATTATTCAATTCGGACATTCCATTCGAAAGTTATCACGAGTTTAAAAATGTGAGTATTGGAAAAAAAGCATAGTCTCTTATCATCTCAACTTATCCGATGCAGAGTGCTTACGGGAGCGGGGAGGGGTCATGTCAAGTTTAGTAGAAATACCGCGCAAAGTAGTCACGGTGGTAAAGTGACGTGACACGATACATTGCAATGTAATTATTCCAGATTAACATAAATGCTATAAAATATTTTGAAAAAGTTAGGGATCTGTATGAAAACTAAATTATTTTTAAGTATCTATCTACCCGTGCGAAGCTGGGGAGGACCTCTAGTATACTATATTCGATCAATGCGAGTTGTTAAAAATACGTCAATCAACGGTGATGAGAGCGATGTCGATGACGTTTTTAATAGTAGACGTATCGCCTGGAATAACGTTGAATATTATACATTAGGCCGATTCATTCGATAGAGTAGGTAGACTTTTCTCTATCTACTGGCATTTTCAAAACTTTAAATATCTACTTCTAACACAGCAAAAAATAGATTTTAATCAATAAACTCTTCAAAATTTTTCTTAAAAATACATTCAATTTGGTAGGTATAGATTCTATTGTTTACCCGGGCTGATTGTTTCTCAGCGCATCTGCTAATGTTAAATGTTGTGTCGTGGGGTTTATTTAAGTTGTATTATATTTCTTGGAAGGATTTCAAATTTATTGCAGTGGACAGATTAGTGTATATTTCGTGTGTTTATATAATATACGACCAGTGTGTATTATTATTTACACTTTATAGGTGCGGCATATTATTATTTTGTTATCTAATGCACCCTCATGTTTGTTTTGTAAATGTCTTTTGTTACAAAAATAAACAATGGTCATTGTCTTTTTATTTTATGACGCTTATTTTGAAAATACTACTTTATTATTCATTTGAGAAACAAGAACACAGAGTAAATTTGTATGAAATAACCACCTTGACTGATTACAATAATAACAGAGAATACCCCACAGTTTGAGGGTTTGGCTATTTATATACCTGGTTAGTTTTCATAAGATATTTCGTGGAATTTTAAATGGACCGCAAAGAAATCTCTAAAAATCTTTGTAGGCTCTTTTGTCGATACTTTAAGTATGCATATTTAACGTTTTTCCACGCGATACGCCAGTAACTAGCTGACCCATCGAATTTCGTCCCGCCGTAAAGTCAAAAACTATTGCTGGGTAACAGAACACACAAAGCCAACATACATGACTACTCATTGTGAAAAAATCTAAAGCTATACGGTTGTAATATTATGAATCAGGTATTTCAAAAGCACCAAAATTCACCCATTTTTACTAGATATCTATAATGAATTCTCATCATCTGACTTACAAAAAAGTATTAACAGACTTTTTTTATAAGTCAGATAGCCATCTGTGGAAACATAGAATGTATAGATTGTATAGAATCTTCTACCAACATATAATTGATGTATAGAATCTTCTACCAAAATATCAATCTAACAGACATCTCCCTATTTCCACAATAGATGGCGGTGACAATACCGGTGCAATCCATTCCATACTAACTTCAATATTTTTTATTTTCTATTTATTCAACTTTTTATTAGATTATTTTCAATCTGTTATCCGGAGCGGAGGAGATTCCAACAAATCATACATCGAAAGAATCTGTTCAGCCGATCTCGAGTTATAAGTGTTCGCACTAACCCGACTTTCATTTATATTAGAGATGCGCAACGTTCTCTCTCTCCAGAACAACCATCTATGTAAGTCAGGTTGGAAAAGCAAAAAACTCACTAAAACCTTTTCTCTGGAGAAAATTCTCTATCGGGTTTCTGATAACCATCCTAACACTGATTCGATGCTCGATCTTTTTGTTGCAAATGCTTCAAACAGCTGATTTTTTTCTAGACCCGAAGACATGGAAACCACCTATCATTATTGGCAAGACGAACCAGATCCCATAGAAGAACCCAAGAAAGTTATTGTCCTCAAAGAACCAAGACCCAAACAGCTTGTGAAAAAGACGGTAAGCGATTTTTGACACGTTGTTAAACAACGAAAATGTTATTTCTTACTAGCTTTCCCGACAGGCATTGTCCTGTAGTAGTCCTTACTATGAATATTAATTTCAAATTTGTAATTTATACGAAAATAAGATTAATTTTTAAATTATTTCTTAAAGCTTGAAAGAAATTCTATCCAAAAAACTGCGTACTTACCAATGTTTTGAAACTCAATGGTTGTCAAGTATACTCAATGGTTGTCATTGTGTTGTTATGGATTTATTTACAAACGGCATACTAACTTTAATATTATATTTTATATTTGTGCTATCCTTTTTCGAATTTTTAATAATTTATTATTCTGTTCCAATAAACCAAAAATGATAAAAATCTGTTCAGCCGATCTCGAATTTTAAGTGTTCGCACTATCCCGACTTTCTTTTGTATCTTTAGATTAATTAGGAAACATCGTAAGGAAACTAGGTGTTCCTCACTCCAATCAAATGAGGTAATTCGGGAAATTATTTAGACGAGTATTGAATATTATTTCATTTGGGTATGTTTCGGGAAAACATAAGACCAATTTTGTCCAGTTGGCCGATTACATCTTAATTTAGAATTAGGTAATATCAAGACCATTTAAAAGTGCCAATGGTATGATGGCTCAAACAAATTGGGTACCTATCGATCCGGCACATGATTATTTCATATTCTGGGCCTCTGGCCTTTACCGGAAACATTCAGATTGAAGACAATCCATTGCTGAGAGTCATAATCTTTTATACCATGGTTGATTAATCAAAACGCCTCCAATGCTTTCTATATAATCTTCAGCCTATACCGCCGAGTGCTAGTCTTCAACATTCATTATAGGTTGTGAATAAAAAATGTTATTTTTTTTAGTTAAATGAAATTATTCATCGATTATAGAATAACTAATTTTGGTAATGAATTCGACAAAGCATGAATATTCCATTAATTCAAAACGATTATACGCTGAGGCACGACTAAATAAATAGATCAGGTTACATTACAACTTGTGTCAACACAAACTCATACGAAACTAAGCACATGGTTTCCCATAGAGGGCGTTATTTCAATTCATACTGTCATCAATTCTACCTATCCGCCAAGCTAACCTGAATTTGCTACAACTACTTCTAAGCTAAACCTAGTTTTTTATATAGGTACCTCACCCTCCGAAGACACAATTTTTTACAACTATCTAACCCCTACGAACTCCTAAGTATACAATATAAAATGTGCCTGAACTGAATATTATGACGTTCTCAGCTCTCTTTTGCTGTATCTAGAAACACAGATCAACAGTCTACGAAATGGCTTTGTCGTGATCGTCGAGAAATAATTAACCTAAGGACTCACTCGTTGTGAATATTAAAAACAACGTTCAACTGGATAATTCAGAAATATAAAATAGTTTCATTAGCTGTTCTAAAACAAATAAGGATAAAATAACATTGAAATAATAGTTATCACGATTAAATTTGTAGAGTAAATAACATAAAAAAATAGATTCGATTGGTAGATGTTGCACAATTTCTCGAAATATCCGACCATCTAAAAACATGATTAAATCTATCTTGTAAAAGAACTCATTTTTATAACAATTAAATACCTTTCTCGTGTGCCTTTCGCATATTTCGAATAGCGCGACCGTGTGGTAACACTTATCGACATTATAATTCTGAGGATCTTTATACATAGATCCTTTTAACCAAGCACCTTCGGCCAAAACAATTGAATAGTTTGTTGTTTGCAATGTTCAAACACTGTTTATTTACTTTGTTATAATATGTGACAACTTATTTTTACGATTTTCATTTTATTTTTTTTTGTAGCGAGCAACGTGGAATTTGTCCTGGCCCTGGATCGTTACCCAAAAACCAATTTATAGAGAATCAAATTGTCACGTTGTTCCTAGCAAATTTGAAAATAAGCACAGGTTGGTTATATATTATGTTTTTTTTTTTACTTTAAAATAATTAACCAGCTTTATTCATAAATTTTTCGTAATAACTTAATCAATTAATAAATTAATCATTCAAACATTTTCTGACACACCCCTGATGACCCAGACAAGGTTTCTTCCTTCCTATCCTTCCTACACATTCTGTTTTTTTTTTATAATTCAACATACTATTACTTAAGACAAGGCCATTTACATATTTATTAGTTATACAGGTATATAAAATAAAATAAGACAGACACAACATTATTTTTAATTCTCTTTATTCATTAATCATTAAACTAATAGAAAAACAATAGGTACAAGTTCTTCTAATGCTTAATCAAGCCTCCATGTCAACAGATTCTTTAAAGAATCATTTCAAAATACAAAAATAATTCAATTGCTTCGATTTTATCACCATAGTGACTTATCATTTTTTCTTGACAAATTATTTTTATCAAATATAATCATTTTCAAGACCTTAAGTACTATTAGGTTTTTACCTATGAAATTGCCGTTTTGTATGAAAAACTTAAAGTTGATTTATTTTTCAACTTTTTTTATTTCTGTTATTCAAACTTATCACATTTAAGCTATCGATGGATCTTTGCCAATGCAGCGGTAGTTTATTGATGCCCTTCTTGTAAACATCAGCTGCACGGGAGGCAACAAAATCTTTAAAGGCATTTTGTACTGTCTCTCGGGAATTGAATTTTTTCCCGCTAAAAGGTTGTCCAAATTTTGGTAAAAGTAATAGTTGTAAGGTGTGGTGAGTATGGTGAAAGCCTCCAACCACAACTCTCGTAGCTTGGAGATTGTATGTTGGGCAGTATAGGGTCGCACGTTGTCGTGAAGGAGCAGCGGGGATGACCAATTGACCAAAGCTGGTTGTAGATGTGCGAGCTTCTCCATGATTGTCTTCAGTTCTTCACAATACACATCTGCAGTAATGATCATCCATTTTGTAAGAAGCTGTAATTAATTACACCGGCACTAGACCACCAAACAGTGACCACCGCCTTTCTAGGGGTCATTTTTCGTTTAGAGTATTGCTTTGGTGCTAAATCAGGATCTAACGAATTCGCTCACCTTTTTTTAACTGTCCAACAGAATCCACTGTTAGTCTTACATAACAATTCAGATCATAATTTTGTGTGTTCGTTTGTAGAGCCACGATTGAACTCATATTCCATAATAACACTGTTTATTTTTAAAGTATCCATTATGACGAAAAATGTTCAAATGTAATGAAAATACAACACTTATCAACAAACAAAAGACTGCTTTTGTAAAAAGAATATCATCCTTTTAAAACAAAATCAATTTGAATTTTGAATTCACACCCAATCAAAACTCTTTTTTTGTTTGAAATGATCAGTACCTACTGAAAAACGGAAATTTCATAGGGTAAATACCTAATATAATATAATGTAGGTACTACAATACTTACACGCCAGTTCCTTATAATAAAACGCAAAATAACAATATTGTTGACCTTACTATTATACTCTTTTTTTTCAACTGAGATATTTTCATAACACACTTCCACTCACTGTTATAACAATATAAACAATGTTGCTGACTCTAATACGATAGATAAATGTATATAAAACAAAATATTGATACAAACAAAACCAATCAAACATAATATACTCATTAAAAATCATTAGGCAGATTATAACAATACATACACAATATTATACTCCACGTCAAACATTATCAAATACAAAAAATCTCTTTACTTTGCATGACTATATTTTTTGATTCTTCACTTTCATCATCATTAACCTCTTTACTCTCACAAACTTAATCTCAGACTACGTACTCTCCAGTGACATATTCCATCATATTATACTAACCCTAATCGAAACTCCCATGTACGCCCCATTTAGGGGCATAGGAAGGCAACAAGAGCTCTCCATTGCGCTCGATCTTTAGCAATGTTTATGACCTCCTCCCACACCATGTCCACATTCCTCAGCTCTGCTTCGTAGCAGTTGAACACGGTATGAGAGGTTCTTCTTCCTCTTCGGGACTCTGATGAGAGGAATAACAGTGCTGTCCTCACAGTCATTCGGCATCCTTAACACATGCCCCAGCCAAGTCCATCTCTTCTCCATAATGGAAATATATTAATAAAGTTAACAAGACCCTTAACGTTAATTATTCTTATTATTCTAAGAAACTATCTAACTTCTAAAAATATTTTTCAGTGACAAACTCCTCCCTAACGTAGAAACAAGCGATGTCATTCTTCAGCCCTTCAAACTAAACAGCAACATTTACGAACTCAGTGAAGACGACAACGAGAAGATTTTATAAACATCGACGAATCAATTTTAATTATTACTTCTTTGATACGTCGACTTTAATACTAGCTTTTTATTATGAGCTCTTTATTTATTATGTATTACATACCTAAAATTAATTTTATAAAGACAAGAATGTCAGTGTAAACTATCTTTTAAAAATTATTATGACACTCAGTAATAATAATTTGTGTAGAGGGCCGTTTACACATCGTTAAGTAGCAAGTCAAGATTGCGGGTGCGAGTTGCGGGTTAAAATTTAATGTCAAAAGGCTACTTACTTTCCGAGTCCGGACTTCAAACTTTGCCACTCCAGTATGCAGCGACGGATATCGCTTTGTCATTCGCCCTTACAAAGGATTCCACCCCACAAGTCACCTGCATCGACGGGCACGTCAACATGCAAGTGTAGGTCGTCCTGCAGCTCCCCACGTCCTCACCCTCAAGGTTGTCCCTGCATCTGGTTACCCCCACTCTGAGCTAATTCAAAGTTTACCAGGTAGGAAAGTCAAGGCTGTGCGCGGTATTATTGCCCTCCGAAAACTGTCACCAAGTTCGAGCTTCCATTGATCCTCTCTGTGTTGTTTCATTGATGTTGAGCATCAATACTGGTGGTTGTTTTGAGGAAACTCTTCCTCGATGATGGCCGAAAAGTGGCCAATTCTGCGAAGTGTTGATGCAAGTGGAAAGTTACTCTAGCCATTTCGATATTGTGTTGTTTATTTTCTTTTTTTCGCCACCGAATACAGCACTTTCGAACAGGGTATGCATATTCATTCGCGGTGCTGCGCATGTTGGGTAGGAAGCCGGGGCGTGCATGGCTAGTCGCAAAAATAGAGCCAGCGTCTATTAATTATTACTCGCAACTCGCAGTTCTGTCTCGTTGTTTCTACTTGTTACTTCGCACTCACACTCGCACATACACTTGCTACTTAACAATATGTAAAAGATCCTTAAAAGTTAGTTGTATAACTATGCTAGATGGCTGCTCATATAAAAAAAACTCGTATCAAGGCTAAAAAAATAAGACTAACATTAATTGTATTTTTTGTCAAATAAAGAAGTTAAAAAGACGATAAATAATAAATATGTTTGTACGGAATATAATTTATTGCTATTCTATAATACACAAAACCTTTCTTCTGAATTTCATCACATTTTTTCTTCACAAAAAATGTTGGATATTATATTCAAACACTTGTACCTTTGTATCATCAACCAATTTCAATAAATAAATTAAAGTAAAATTTGCCGTCATACGATGCGATGGTTATTGTTAGTTCTGCAAATTTTTGTTTAATTTTTTTTTTTTTTTTTTTTTTTTTTTTTTTAAAAAAATGAATCTGTGCTCACTCGAAGTGAACACAAATACACTTTTGACATCTTTCACAGTAAGCAAATGCTTGTGTCATGAAAGCGGAAAATGGTCGACACGGCCGGGATTCGAACCCACGACCTCCGCACGAAACAGTGCGAAAGCCGGCGTCGTAACCGCTGGTCTATCAACCACCTCATTCATATTGTTTTAATTTGAAACACTTCCTTGGCTAAAAACTGCATTCCTCTTAGTTCGTTTGTAGCTGAAGCAGTTCATAAAATATTAGGTATAAAGTGCTAACTTTTTAATGCAAATATTTTGAACTCAGTCACAGTGTCTTCACTATAAACTAGTATAAGTTTTCGATGATCGAATATCGAAACGATCATCGAAAGAGTATCGAAGAATTGCCGTACAAAAATGATCGAATGATTCGATCGTTTGATTTTCGAACACTATTTGCACGCTAATAAGCGCTTATTAGCGTGAAAATAGCTTTCGATTAAAGTCGTACTAGCCCCAATATGGTCTTCGACCTTGTATCGGCAATACACGATCGAGCCTATTATCGAGCATGTCGCGATCGCGAATTACCGACATTTAAGTGAGCGGGGGTTTAATCATTTTTAAAATGATTGCCAGTTTAATATTCTAAAATTGGGCAATGGTTTCTGGAGTCAAAACTTTTACTTGAATTGGAGTACTTAATCGAAAAGATAGAAAAACTCTCTAACTCTAAGTCAGTAGTTTTTAACCAGTGGAGGTCGGAGATCAAGACACATAATATACCCGACTCACAATATTTAGAACTTATCAATTAAGAAGGGTTCAGTTTGATCCAAAAAATATATTCACCAAAAAATAAAATTAAAGATTTCTTGAAGTTTGTGACTGAAAGAAAAATGTGTTTTGAAACATAAAAAGGAAAATTAAATTTCTTTATTCTTTTTCTTTCAGACACAAACTCCTACCAAACACATACGATCCAGATTTTATCATTACCCATCCATTCACGATGACGCAAAACCTGTACGATACAGAGGAAGAAAGGACATACCCGAAGAACACCTGTGACCTGCTTTATATATTCTCGCAGGATGTTTAGAAGAAATAATAAATTTCCATCGAAAGTTGGAGCGTATGGTATTGAAGAAATATTGATTATGTTAAAATTTGTGTCCTTGCATATAGGCCACATTTAACACGAATACGAAATCAACGGTTTCTTTCATCGAATTAAAAAAAACCACTGATTGTTTATAAATAAGTGAATTTCTATTTTGTTTTAAAAATAGATTTCGATCTCGTAATAAAGTACCTTTTTAATTAAAAAAAATATCGATCCTATAATATTTATATATTTTGTATAATAAAACAATATAACATAGTAAAATTAATGTTTAATTTATTTCCTTTATAGCCATTTATCTTACCAATATTATATTTCTTGTGTGCAGATTCTTTGTCGACTCCTCCTTCAACTCTGAACGGATCTTAAAAAAAACTTTTTGGGTAGGTGTAGGCTGGGCCGTTCTAGTATGGAAGTTTAAAAAGTGCTTCTAATCTTAATGTAATAGTGATAATTTGTTGCCTTATGATGTATTATAACTATCTATAAAATTTCATGACAAAAAAATGAGATCTTCTGTCTCCGAATCGACCTTGAAGTTTTGTATGGGACGAAAATATCCCATACTAACTGATATTTTTATAATAATCATGTAAAATGATTCCGGTCTTGTTTTTTTTTTCACTTTTTTTATTATACCACAGATAATTCAAGAACACACTTCTATTTATTTAAGTAATAATACAAAAATAATAAATAACTTTCAAATTTTTTATGTAAAGCACGTATATGAAATTATGTTATTTTGCGGTGATTGTTTTTGATAAATTGGGTTTGATATCATTTTTACTCGTTGCTTTCTAAGCTTTTACATAATATTTTATTGATACATTTCTCCGTTAAGTTGGTGAGGCTTCTTTAACAATTTCACAGATCGTCAAACTCCTTGGATATGACAAGAAAAATTCAGGAAACTGTATTTATTAATTAATGAAACTGAATTAAGTTCACTCGAACTAAAATTCGTATTCGGAATCATGCCGTGTTCTAAAAACCAATATTAGTCATCATAAATATTTTTTTTAATTATAATTATTGTCTATGGATGGAGCATGCGGCTTATTGGTTGATTAAAAAATATCGGGCGACCGACCGATATTTTTTTTATGCAAGCGAAATCGTCTGGCCTTATATCGCCCCGTCTGAACACCGCATTACTGTCTTTTTGAGAAATTTGTAAAGATCCTAAAAAAATAGAGTTTTTTAAATAGCTCGGAGTACCCAAAACGGATCTTTAAATAGTGGATATATGCACTTTCGCTACGCACTTTATACTTCAGGCTTGTCCACACCTAATATATAAATAATGCAAGCAAATATACATTTATTAATAGGTAGCTATATTGTTTATGTAACGATCTTAACGAGTAACGTAACGAGTTTGCTGCTGGGAGACTACTAGGGATGAGGGGTAACGCGATTGTGTCTGCTCAGTGGACAGACCTCGCAACCCTTTTAAATAACGCAGGCCCTTCAAAATCTGAGAGTCAGTGGCAAAAGGTATATACATATTATTTGACTTATATCTGCGTTTTTTTTTTTCCTCAACTAGGAGTCTTTTTATATCGTCTAAAACAATATTTTCAACCAACTGCAATTACTCCGCGACTTCTACCTCGACGTCCGCCATTTTTAAAACAATCAGCGCACCTGACAGATTGAATGTATGTCGGTGTACTCGTGTGAACACATCAGACGATCAATGGGCGACCGAGCGATATTTTTTTTATGCAAGCGAAATCGTCTGGCCTTACATCGCCCCGTCTGAACACCGCATACAGGATATATATCCTTGGAGTGAATTGTAAAGACAATCCTTAACAACAAAAGATCGAGAATACCGATTTATTTAGAGATGTCCTTCGCAAGGGATACTATCCTTTCAAAAGGTATCCTTTACTAGAGACGGTAAAAGAACGAGAATAGCGGTTCGGCGTCCCACAACACTGACTTTTCATCCTGCGAGAGTGATTTGCAGGCAGACATTTCCTGCCTCGCAGACTATTTCAAAAAATGGAGATTGAAGCTGAACCTGTCCAAAACTGAAGTAACAGCATTTCACCTGAGTAATCGACTGGCAGACTATAAGCTCAACGTTTCACTCGATGGTCAAACTCTTCTTCATAATTTTCACCCAAAATACCTTGGTGTGACACTAGATCGCTCACCTACAAAAATCACCTTGCCGGTGTGGCGGCTAAGGTTCGGTCACGAAATAATATTATACAAAAACTTACTGGCACCAGCTGGGGAGCACGGGCTGATACACTCAGAACCTCCTCTCTGGCGTTGGTGTACTCGGCCGCAGAATATTGCGCCCCGGTCTGGACAAACAGCTCTCACACTAGTACCTTAGACGTACAACTAAATCAAACCATGCGTCTGGTGAGCGGCACGATAAAATCAACACCAGTGGAATGGCTTCCAGTTCTTAGCAACATTGCGCCCCAGAACTACGTAAAAGGGAAGCTACTCTAAGGGAATGGACCAAATGTTACGCCTATCCGGAACAGCCCCTCCACCAAAACATACCATCTGATCACACCATGCGCCAGGTGCCCTTCCTGGAAGCTAGGTCATTACCTTATTGAGCGGGGCTATAATGTTGAACAGGTTTGGCGGGAAAAGTGGAACGACCAAAATCCCGACGTTGGACAGCTTGTCCTGGACCCTGCAGTCAGACAACCCGGGTTTGACCTGCCCCGCAGGCAACCCAAACAGCACATGGATATCCCAGGGATGTCCCGAATGTCCCGTGATATTCGGGACATCCCTGGGATATCCATGGGATATCCCTGGGATATCCCGCATATCCCGGGATATTCGGGATATCCTCTGGATGTCCATGGGATATCCCGCATATACCGGGATATTCGGGATATCCTCTGGATGTCCGTGGGATATCCCGCATATTCCGGGATATTAGGGATATCCTCTGGATGTCCCAGGGATATTATTTATTTATTTTCTGTCAAAAATTAAGCATTGTTCACCATTACAGAGTAATCCTTTGCGGTGAACAATGCACATACAATACAAAACAACAACAATATATATTATATATTATCCCGAGATATGCAGGACGTCGCAGGGATGTCAAGATATTCAATGAAATGGAAGTTGAAAGAAACGCACTCGAAAAAAGTTATCACTTATTGATACAGACAGTGTTCATGTTCATCTTATTGTATTGTTCCTTTCCAGTAGGTGGCTGAATTTGGCAGACTATTTGGTCGTTTTCAACAAACAGTAGTTGCTTTCTCTATCTTCAATATACATAGGTTGGTTCCTATGCAACATTTCCTTACGCTGGTTGTTGTGGTCACCCTACAGCGTCCAAAAATCCGTTCTTAGAAAAATAGTGTGGTAGGATGCATTGTAAAAATTTTAGAAAGTTCTGATAGATAAACAAAGGCTCGGGCTTATCCCAGAACACCGATATGGTAAACAACAGAATTCCCGTTAGTTTGGGTGAAGACGAACAGAGGCGTGCCCCGGGCTTATGCCGGAAGGCACTTGCCATGGGCGGTTAATTTTTTTAATACAAAATGTATAGTAGGTTAATAAATTGAAGTGGGTTGGCGATCCATATTAGAGTCACATTACTGTTGGATAAATTACAAATTCAGTACCTTAGCGTTTTGCAATACCTCAGAGTAAATTCACTCTCGTTCTGCGTATAGACAAGGAAGGCGCGACCGAATTGAACATGGCCCTGCTCCAGGTTTTGACCAGGCAATATGAATTACAATGCCCTTTTGTTAATTTACTCGGATACTGTAGATAAGGGTTTTACAAAGTTAACATAGTCTTTTGTTTAATTTTAAGGATTCACAATATTCTAGTGAAACGGGTTTTTTTTTGGATGCTTCGAAGTAGGGTAGATAACCTCTTTAGTGCATGGTATTGTTTTGGCGGATTAGAATAATGAAAAAAAACCCTTGTAATAAAATATGTTTGTTATGATACATAGAATTGTTTAGAGGGTATTATGGTTATTATCAAACTAGGTATGTAGTTGTAACTGTAAACGAACATAAGTAGGTATGTTGTTGTTCTATAATAGACTATGGTTTAAACAAGACTTAAATACTGAATAAATAATGTGTAGAGATTATAATGTTGTTTTGAAATGATAAATTATAACACATATGCTTAAGGAGTAATATAAGATATTATAAGACTATTAGATTAATTATTGATTAAGGCACGTTAGTTTAATTACTGATAAGCATCTTAATTAAGATGGAATATACCTATGTGTAGGTTAAGAATTACCTAAGATAGAATTGATTAATGGCCAAAAATTTGTAATAAGATTAATAATAATTAATATTAAGAGAATTATTAAACATGTCTAGTATATAAGATTTCCCTATATTCATAAGGTTGTAATTAATTTTAAGAATTAAGCTTTCAAAAGATTATTATTAAGAAATGCATTTAATTAAGGTTTATGAAAAACGTAGATCATAATACTAACCTATCAGTTAAGATGAAAAATCATGTATAAAGAAAAGATTTATTGATTACTAGGTATGAAGATTCATACGGAAAGATATGTTATAATTATATTATTTTATTATATGTTTCACGCGCGTAGACATCTTGTAGTGGTCACAAAAACAATTACCCTGTCTCCCTCGCACACTACATCCCAGGCGCCTCCACCAATAAGATCATCCTTTGACTCCATTTTTTTCCCCCTTCCTTGTCCTGACTCCGCCTCTCGGAAGCTTTCTTAAAAATAGCTGTATGGCAAGGCGAGCCCTCATAACACGCTTACACGTAGCTGCACGCATTTAGACTTACACTGCTAACGCTTGCCTGTGTTGTTTTAGAGTTTGACGTAGTGTTTTGATTCGACAGTATATGTAGATTTATTGTAAAATAATTAGTTATTCGGTGAAAGTGTAAATTCGGTTTATTTTTGGAAATAAGCGTATAGTGGTGTCGGGTATACTTTAATCGCGTAGTGACGTATTAAAATAAACAAGTAGAGATTAATAGTTACATCTAGTGATTGAGTTTATTTGCTAGTAGTGTTTAAATAAATAATAGTTGTTGTGTAGTGATACCAAATTGGATTAATTGGCTGGTTGCAGTAGAGGTTTGAGTATCTAGTTTACTAACCATAATCTTTGTTCCTACCCAAGTTCGTATTGTATGAGGATTTAAATTTTGCTTGTTTTGTTTTACTAGTTACACAGTCGTGTGACAATTAAATTAAATTCACTAGAAGAGCCTCTAAATGTACCATCCTTAGAGGGGATCAGGGAGGGCATTCCTCACACAATACCTCCCACGGGTTTTAGTATACTAACCGAAGTAGTTTGAAATTTTTCTGTTTGTTTCGCTTATAGGTATTGCATAATATTTTCATGTTTTTTGTCTCCCGAGCCCTATAGGCGTAACAACTTGGCGCCAACGTGTGTTTAGTTATATATTAAGCATTGACGAATTCACCCTGAGACGAGTCTTCAATTTTTATTATTTTTATAGTGATTTTTGTAGAAATTTCGAATACTTGAACACGTGGAGACGTCGCGGTTTATACTAGAATCCAATAAGATTTTTCTTACTATCCATCAATTTCATTAGTTTAAATCCCATTTTACATCGACAAGTAAAATGATTATTTTCAATTGGTTCGAGTTGTTGCTACGCGTTGGCAAACTTTTTATTTTCGCGGTGGTCACGAGAAATGGGGCGGCATCGGCAGGTTCGTTAGGCGTTGACGAAACGCCACCTATTTCGTCACATGATGATTATGATGACCACAATGTGCCACCAGCTGACACATTAGAAACAAGGGATAGGAATTTTGATTCAAGACCGCAGATCGTTTATGTGAGAGATGAAGTTCTCAATGAGAACTTCTTCTTTAGCGGGTTACCTCAAGAATGTCCGAAGGCATTTATCGCGGATTGCCAAGAGTATTTTGCTCTTCGGAACATTAGGGAATCGGAGAAAGTCAGGTTGGCTGCTCTGAAACTTCGCGGTGACGTGAAAACCTGGTGGACCAGCCGTGGAAATGGGTTGCTGAGATGGTCGGCCTTCAGCGCTCTTTTGTTGCAAAGGTATGGGATCGACAATAACAGACTGGCACTGACTGGCCATTTACTCTCACATAAACAGCAAGAGAATGAGTCTGGTTCTTCATTTTTAAGTAGAAAGACGAAAGTTTATGACCGGGTTTATGGCAACGATGTTATTTATTCCGCTGAATTTGCTTTCCATCTATTAAATTTGATGCTGCCACGTTACACCAATGTTCTGCGTAGAGAATTCACCAAAGATGACATCACGTTTGACAGTTTAGAGAACCGAGTCTCTGAAATTGATTTCCCGACAGAATTAGTATACCCTGTAATAAATAATGAGCCACAACAAGCGACACATCAGCCTCAAAGGCGTAGTAGCATTTCGTGTTATAACTGCAACGGGCAGCATGTTCAGAGGAATTGTCCATTGACTAGGAATAGGAACGATAGGGCTTTTGATAATAGGAATAGCGACGGACAGTTCCATAGGCAGAGAAATAATAATAATAGAGGAAATTTCCAGTCAAGTAGGCAGGGCAATAATAATTATCAGTCAGGTAACTTTAGAAACACGAACAATAATAACTTCAATCAGGCGAGGAATTTTGAAAATAGGGGTAATCAAAATAGAAATAGCTTTAGAATGGACAGTAGAAATAACAATGGATCTAATAATCAGGATAGGAACAGAAATACAAGGAATAATAATAGGCAGGAAAGTAATAACTTTGATAACAGACAGGATAATAATAATTTTAATAATAATCAGGCAAGGAATAATAATAACTGGAATAGAAATGGGCAAGGACAGGATAGAAATAATTGGAATCAAAACAGGGGTAGGCAAAACGGAAACCAGAACGCTAATTTAAACGCTCAAGGCCCTGGACGGAACGCCGGATCAAAGCCGTCTCAGGGCAATCACTAGAAAACGGATTAGAACATAGGGAGGTTGAATCAGAGTTACGACCGACTATTCAACCTGTAGCAAAGGTCCTGGATAATGATGTGAAGCTTAGGTCTAGAAACATAGTTTCTAAACCAATTTCTAATAATAATGAAACGTTAGATGAGGTGCTAATATGGGAAGATACGGGCGATAGTAGTGATGGGCCAGTCGAGGCTCAAGCGTGGTTACATCGCGAAAGTAGTGGTAAAGATGTTGAGCGCAATAATTTTAGACTTTTGGGTTCAAATCCTGAAGAAGTAGAGAGTCCACAACGTAATAGAGATAGGGAAAGGTTATCAGATGTAGATTTAGATGCGATAGAATTTTTTGAAGAACCGCAGTGTGTAGCTATTGTAGATTCGGGAACGCCATTACTCCCGCGTATTAGAGTGTCGTTTAATAATATAGAATGTACAGCTTTGGTGGACTCTGCGTCTTCGTATAATATTGTATGTAGCCGATTAGTTAGAAATTTGCGCAAGCAACAGACCCATATTGACAGATTATATTTAGCAGAACAAGGTGCGTACATGGAAGTAACGGCTAGACTTGAGACAAATATTTTAGTTCAGGGTATAGAGGTTATTTGTGAGTTTTTAGTCGTAGATAAGCTTAGGGATGATGTTATTCTCGGAGTGCCGTGGATGACATCACAAAAGTGCGTTATAGATTTTCATAGGGGTTGCCTTCATTTCGGTAGAGTAGAAAGAGTGACGACGCATTTGATACCGGTACGTGGGGAGATGAAGTGTGATGTCGAATTGCCAGAGTTGCAATGCGATATACCTCGCGGACACCGAGAGAGTCTAATAGGTATTTTAAATGATTTTAAAGAGGTATTTCTTCCATATTCTGGCCCTGCTCCGCTACAACCTCACGAGATTAAGCTGAAAGATGCACGCCCGATTCGTTTACCTCCGTATAGGCTCTCTGATGAGAAAAAGAAGCATCTCTTGGCCCAGCTGGAAGGCATGCTGGCTGATGGCGTGATCGAAAGCAGTAGATCATGTTATAGTTTTCCGGTAGTTATGGTCCCCAAGCGAGGGAAGGATGAATATCGCTTTTGTGTAGATTATCGTAAACTCAACGACGTCACTGAGGACGAACCATCACATTTACCCATTATTCATGAAACGTTAAAAGATTTAGGTAACGCGAAATATTTCTCGTCATTTGATTTACAGAAAGGATATTGGCAGATCCCAATGTCTGAGGAGTGTAAACACTTAACCGCTTTTTCAACCCCTGACGGAGCTTGCTATCATTTTAGAGTTATGCCCTTTGGTTTGAAAGGTTCCCCAGGAACATTTTAACGGATAATGAGTCAAGAGGTCTTGGCTGGATATCTACGCGATTTTTGCCTTGTTTATCTCGATGATGTGATCGTTTATTCTAAAGATTGGGCTTCACATATGTATCATTTGAGATTAGTTTTAGAACGGTTGCAGCAGTATAACCTGCGGTGCGCTTCAGATAAGTGCAGGATCGGTACCACAGAATTAGAATTTTTAGGTCACGTAGTTTCGGCTAGTGGTAACCATCCCCAGAAGTTACATGCAATCTCCATTGCAAACTTCCCAGTGCCTACTTCAAGAAAGAAGTTGAGGTCCTTCCTCGGCTTATCGAATTGGTTGCGCGAGTATCTTTATCGTTTTGCAGAGATAGCAGCTCCATTAACTGATTTGTTGAGCACGAAGAGGCCATTCAAATGGAATGCCTCAGCACAAAATGCAATGGATAGCATTAAAATTGCTATAAGTAGGCCACTCTCCCTATGCAGGCCAGATTTCGAGAGGCAATTCGTATTGCAAACAGATGCCAGCAAGTTCAGCGTTGCCGCCGTTCTATATCACGAGCGACCTGATGGCGGTCGTGATATTGTCTCTTACGCTAGTGCTCGTTTTTCTGATGCAGAAAAACGCTGGCATTCGAACGAACAGGAAGCATTCGCGGCTGTTTGGGCGATAAAGAAATATCGTCAGTATTTGGAAGGTACACATTTCATCCTACGTACAGATAACAAAGCGTTGACATGGTTAGAAAGGGTTAAAGATGAAAGAGCTAAGTTAACTAGGTGGGCATTATTATTACAGGAGTTTAGTTTTACTTTAGAACACTGCCCAGGTAGAGAAAATGAGTTACCTGATTTCTTGTCAAGAAATCCGGCCGAATCTAATATCACTGAGGATATTGATTCGTTAGATAGGGGAATGTACCCCAATGTTAGCCAGGAGGGCTGGAAAGCAGATAGAGGTCTACCTCAGGTGACGCTCATTGAGAACGGTCTGGATCTTCGGGACGCTGAAGATCAGCAGTCTGGAAAACTGGCAGATCGTGTGCGTGGTGCACAACGCACCGATCTACGGTTGTCTCGAATGATAAACCATTTGGAAAGCTTACTCTCTGCTAACAGTCCACCAACAAATGCCCGTGATAGGCATTGGTTGGAGATATACAAATTAATTGATGGTTACTTATATAGACAGGTTAGCGGACAATCAGTTCCGAAACTGATCGTACCGAAATTTATGATCCCTCACGTTTTAAATTTTTATCATAACAGTAGGCATGCTGGCCACCCTGGTGAAAGGGAAACGCTTAGAGCGACACGGAGATACTTTATCTGGCCAGGCATAAATAGAGATGCGAAAAGGTTTGTCAAGAGATGTATGAGTTTACTGAATTATTGCATGTTTGTGTACCTATTTATTGCTTTTACTTATCTTATATATTATTTTAGTTATTTAAATTATCATGAAAACAATTGTACTGAATTATTGCAGGTTTGTGTGCCCCATAATATTGTTTAATATATGTATTGTTGTTTTCTTATGTATTCTGACCTCCATGACTTGTATTATTAGAGTATGTCTGTGCATGTATTTTTATTTTAAATTGAATTTTGATAAATGTAGACCACTTTATGATTTAATTAATCTGACTATTTTGTATGTTTTTATTATTATTTTGAATTGCTTATGCTCAGTTTTGTTAAACATTGATTTCATTATTCTATTGTCATTGTTTCATGTCTTATGATATTTTTACTTTTTTTAATTTAAATACTTATAGGTGTTTTAACTTCTCGTTTTTCTAATTCTTTTAATTATTTTATATTTTTGCTTAATTCTTTTATGGTTTGCTGATTTTAACTTTGATGTTTTTATTTTTGTATTCGACATTCAATCGATGTTGTATATTGATGTAGTATCTTAGTATTTTTTGTTAATTTCTGTTAAAGGCAAAGTGTTGCCGTGTACTTACTAATAAATAAATAAATAAATGACTTGTGCTCGAGCTAGAACGTTACCAAGTCGTCCACGCGCGCCTTTAGGATCATCGGTAGCACAAAATCCTTTTGAGATTTTAGCTTTTGACTTGATGGGCCCATACCCTAGATCAGCTAAGGGGAATACGGTTTTATTAGTAGTTACAGATATGTTCACAAAATGGGTAGAAGCATTTCCTATGCGATCGGGGAGAGCACCACAGATTGTAGGCTTGTTAGAGAAAGAGATTTTTTCACGGTATGGGTATCCTAGGGCTATTCTCTCAGACAACGGACCACAGTTTAGTCACGAGTCTTGGAACTCGGCAAAAGATAGGTGGCAATGCCAGCATTGGACCACAGCGATTTACCTACCCCGTGCTAATATAACAGAACGCCGAAATCAAGAGTTAAAAAAATTGCTCCGTGTTCACCTATTAGGGCGTGAACACAAGCGTTGGGATGAGCACTTAAGCTCAATTTTAGAGTCAATTAGGGGAAGACGTAACGACGCGTCGGGAATGACTCCAAGCCAAGCTCTATTTGGCTACGAAATTAAACGACCTGGCGAATGGTCGTCGGTAGCCCCAAATACTAATCCGGAAAGATCAAATAGATTAGATATAAATAAAAATATTCGTCAAAACCAGGACCGGTATAGAAGTAAATACGCCCAGACCAACGGAAAGGTCCCTGGTTATGTCACTGGACAGAAGGTTATGTTGAGAGAACATCCACTCTCAAAACGCATAGCGGGTTTTCATGCTGGGTTTGCACCAAAATACTCCGGTCCTTATACGGTTCTATTACCAGTAGGACGGGGGAACGTTTACTGGATAGATCGTAAAGGAAAACCTATTAAAGTACATTCAGATGATATTAATTTGGCCCCTGATCAGCAGGAAGAGGTTCAGGAAACTGGACCTTAAATAAGTGAAATTAGATTACATTGGGATTTGTTTATCTATCGGAATAAAGTTTAAGGTAGTAATCTCGTAAGAGTAATATATGTTAATGTTAGTAATATAAATTAGGTATATATATAGTAGGCATATTAAAAAAAAAAAAAAAAAAAAAAAAAAAAAAAAAAAAAAAAAAAAAAGAGGTTATGGGTAGGATTAATAAGTAGAGTGTTGTAACTTACAATATGTAGAAAATAGTAGAGTATCAATTGTTAGTGGTGGTGGAAGTTTTTTAAATTTTAACATTAGGATAACTGGCTTATACATTCACAGTTTTCCTGTGTATATTTTACTTTGAATGTATTGGCGCCCTGGCATATTATGTATATTACATTTTTTCTTGAGTGCATAAAAAGAACGAATTTTGAACGTTTGAGAGGGGGCGGTTGTTGTGGTCACCCTACAGCGTCCAAAAATCCGTTCTTAGAAAAATAGTGTGGTAGGATGCATTGTAAAAATTTTAGAAAGTTCTGATAGATAAACAAAGGCTCGGGCTTATCCCAGAACACCGATATGGTAAACAACAGAATTCCCGTTAGTTAGGTGAAGACGAACAGAGGCGTGCCCCGGGCTTATGCCGGAAGGCACTTGCCATGGGCGGTTAATTTTTTTAATACAAAATGTATAGTAGGTTAATAAATTGAAGTGGGTTGGCGATCCATATTAGAGTCACATTACTGTTGGATAAATTACAAATTCAGTACCTTAGCGTTTTGCAATACCTCAGAGTAAATTCACTCTCGTTCTGCGTATAGACAAGGAAGGCGCGACCGAATTGAACATGGCCCTGCTCCAGGTTTTGACCAGGCAATATGAATTACAATGCCCTTTTGTTAATTTACTCGGATACTGTAGATAAGGGTTTTACAAAGTTAACATAGTCTTTTGTTTAATTTTAAGGATTCACAATATTCTAGTGAAACGGGTTTTTTTTTGATGCTTCGAAGTAGGGTAGATAACCTCTTTAGTGCATGGTATTGTTTTGGCGGATTAGAATAATGAAAAAAAACCCTTGTAATAAAATATGTTTGTTATGATACATAGAATTGTTTAGAGGGTATTATGGTTATTATCAAACTAGGTATGTAGTTGTAACTGTAAACGAACATAAGTAGGTATGTTGTTGTTCTATAATAGACTATGGTTTAAACAAGACTTAAATACTGAATAAATAATGTGTAGAGATTATAATGTTGTTTTGAAATGATAAATTATAACACATATGCTTAAGGAGTAATATAAGATATTATAAGACTATTAGATTAATTATTGATTAAGGCACGTTAGTTTAATTACTGATAAGCATCTTAATTAAGATGGAATATACCTATGTGTAGGTTAAGAATTACCTAAGATAGAATTGATTAATGGCCAAAAATTTGTAATAAGATTAATAATAATTAATATTAAGAGAATTATTAAACATGTCTAGTATATAAGATTTCCCTATATTCATAAGGTTGTAATTAATTTTAAGAATTAAGCTTTCAAAAGATTATTATTAAGAAATGCATTTAATTAAGGTTTATGAAAAACGTAGATCATAATACTAACCTATCAGTTAAGATGAAAAATCATGTATAAAGAAAAGATTTATTGATTACTAGGTATGAAGATTCATACGGAAAGATATGTTATAATTATATTATTTTATTATATGTTTCACGCGCGTAGACATCTTGTAGTGGTCACAAAAACAATTACCCTGTCTCCCTCGCACACTACATCCCAGGCGCCTCCACCAATAAGATCATCCTTTGACTCCATTTTTTTCCCCCTTCCTTGTCCTGACTCCGCCTCTCGGAAGCTTTCTTAAAAATAGCTGTATGGCAAGGCGAGCCCTCATAACACGCTTACACGTAGCTGCACGCATTTAGACTTACACTGCTAACGCTTGCCTGTGTTGTTTTAGAGTTTGACGTAGTGTTTTGATTCGACAGTATATGTAGATTTATTGTAAAATAATTAGTTATTCGGTGAAAGTGTAAATTCGGTTTATTTTTGGAAATAAGCGTATAGTGGTGTCGGGTATACTTTAATCGCGTAGTGACGTATTAAAATAAACAAGTAGAGATTAATAGTTACATCTAGTGATTGAGTTTATTTGCTAGTAGTGTTTAAATAAATAATAGTTGTTGTGTAGTGATACCAAATTGGATTAATTGGCTGGTTGCAGTAGAGGTTTGAGTATCTAGTTTACTAACCATAATCTTTGTTCCTACCCAAGTTCGTATTGTATGAGGATTTAAATTTTGCTTGTTTTGTTTTACTAGTTACACAGTCGTGTGACAATTAAATTAAATTCACTAGAAGAGCCTCTAAATGTACCATCCTTAGAGGGGATCAGGGAGGGCATTCCTCACACAATACCTCCCACGGGTTTTAGTATACTAACCGAAGTAGTTTGAAATTTTTCTGTTTGTTTCGCTTATAGGTATTGCATAATATTTTCATGTTTTTTGTCTCCCGAGCCCTATAGGCGTAACATGGTGTGTACTAGTCCAAAATTAATTAAAATAAAAAAGAACGAATGTTGTAGAATTTCGATAATATTTTTAATCCGTAATATATTTTCGGCCGACTTAGCGACCATCTTCAGTGGAGAAATTTTGTAAAAATAATAATGTTGACACTACTGATTCGCATTATGTGCGCCCTTAATTATATTATTTTTTTATTTTTAATAAAACTATTACTTTTTATCAATTTTTTGTTAGATAATGATATTTCTCTGAAAAAAGAAAATATTATTACCTATCATCTTTTGTTGGATTTTTGGTTGAAAATTTATTCTATATCAATTTTTTTATATATATATTTTTTATATAATTTTCCACAACAATAAAGTTTGAAAGTGGTTGGTAGACCAGCGGGATCAATCGATGGCTTTCGCACGTATGTACACTAGGGTGGGTAACAATTGATTACATAAGGAAAACATCTTATTTAAAAAATTAAAAAGTAATCAGATTCAGATTATCAGAAATTTCAGGGCCGATGCGATGCCACTACACAAGCTTGCTTTATGTGAAAGATTTCGAAAGTGCGTTTGTTTTCACTTTAGTTGAGCCCAAAAAAGTCATTAGGTACACTTTGAGTATACTTTTTGTCATATATTCTTTTTCAAATGTAGGAAATTGACAATAAAGTCTCTTTTTTCATTAAAATCAATCACGTACACGTGTTACAAGCTAACATTGTAAACATGGATAATATAACAGTCATATTTTCGTCGTTAAGCCAGGAATAAAATTATAGAGTAAAGCGCGTAGTAAAATGTCTTATGTAAACCTGGCAATATTGCGTTAGTTACTATTGTATATTATGTATATGGTTACTCATAATAATTATTTCGCAATATTGGGTAAATGAATGTGACAAGATGGTGTTAATACTGTTAGTGTTTAAAATAATATTGTGTTTAAGGTCTTTCTTTAAAGGGTAAGTATTGTATTAGTAATTATTGTAAATTATGCATTAATTCATGAATGCATTAAATATTTTAGTCGTCATATTCGCAGTTTTACTATCATTGAAGAAATCTTGCCAATTCTTACATTTCTTGTTTGGAGTATATTTTGCCATTATCTATTGCTTTTTCATTTGCTAAGATCAGATATTCTGACCTCCAGACTTACCCCCGATGTGGTTTTTCAGCCACTCGGGATATAGAAGATGTTCTCAAAACCAAATGAAAAAAATGCTTATACTACAGTAATATTATAGATTCTATAATTGTATTTTTTGTTGTTGTTACAGACATTCTGAACCGAAAACTGAAGAGATAATCTTTATATAATTTCAAATGCTGTAATTTAACCTGAATTAAACCTGACTGACAAAACAGACTGCGAGTGACCATTACCAGTATTGGTGAACACGGGGATTGAGCCTCCCATAGGTATCAGTATGGAAAGTGGAGCCCTCAACTACATGACCAAAGTATGGAAAGTATCAGCTTTTAGTGGCGAGAGGACATGTGAACTGGTTCATAGGTGTATGATGCCAATTATTCACAAAAAAATACGTCATACGCCGGCGCAGTACATCATTTATACCATCATGGAGAGAAAAATATTTTTATTTACTATTCACAGAGAACAAACAGCAATAAATTTAAATACTTACCTAATATGTATATAATATCTATATATTAATACGGGAGGCAAAAACTTTATGTCCCTTTTTACGAAAATTGAGCGGACGGAGGAGTATGAAATTTCGCACACTTACAGTTTATATAGAGGAAGGATAGCGAATGCTAATATTTTTATTAAAATCATACATAAAAATGGATTAAATCAATAATAAAAACGTTACGCACACTACTGTAATGTTTGTACACTACTACTCACACACACATCGATGTATTTGACATTCTGGGGCTAAATAGAAAAAAGATTAATATGTTTTGCCGCATCACGCCTAAACGGCTGGACCGATTGCGCCAATTCTTTTTTGTCGTGTTGGCTTTGATCAGAAGAAGATTCTTATGAAAGATAAAATTAAAAAAGTTGCGTGGAAAATTATAAAATTAAAGAAAACTCTAAGTAGGTAACCTTTTTAGTACTTTTTAAAATATATTTTTTATTCCAATTGTGAAATCACTCAAATAGGCGCATGATAGGAACTTTATTTACTTGGTAACGTGTAAGCAACGAATTTACCCTGATTGTTGACATAATTTCATTCAAACGTTATGCGTTGGGTTCCTAGGGAGCGGCCGTCATCTGACAAGACGGCGTCTTTCAAAATTATATGACAATGTTTTTCGTTACTATGGAAACCATATTGGCAATGTTCTCAACTGACATATCCACCGCCGTTTATTGTAGCGGCGTATCCGTAGGAACCCAGACCATTATTTATGTAATATGTTTTTCATCTGATATACCTTCCACTGAATGGATATTATTGTGCATTTTTTTAAATACCTGCTACCTACAATAGAGTTTTAAGGACGTAAGCTGATATTTTAAGATTTTACAAATATTTTATTGCGCAAAGTGAATACATAGAGGCGAGCTAAATCTGACACACCTAATATTAATTGTGAAACGTGTGCCATGTGTCATCAGAAATTTTGAAGATTGTAGATAAATACGAAAGTGCATTGAAAGAGATAGTGTGGCCGATCTTCAAGCATCACAATCACATCAACAAGGACAGAAAGTTGGCAATAAGAATCTTTGTTTTCAATGCGCAAGAAGAAATTTAATGCTTCATGTGTTGATTTCAAACAAATTTCAAGGTAAATGAAAAACAAAACCATAAGTGATGAAAATAATGTTTTGTAAAATTGTTGTACAATAAATAAATGAAACAGAAGTAAAATTATTTTATTGACAGAGATACTTTTTTTATTTTTAACTTTGATACCATATTCCTTCCTTATATTCTTATTTATATCGATATCCCACATTATTTTTCGGAGAGCTCTTATATCTACGATTGGGGAACCTCAGAACATGCTTTATAATCGCTTCTTCGGTTGTCAAAACTAAAATTTATGATTGTATAAATTTTCTTCGGAGTGTTTCCTATACCAATCAGTATTTTTTTTTTTTGAATTTGCATTTATTTTTCAAATGGTATCCAACACATTGTGTGGGTGTCATAGGATATTTTAGGGAAGTTTTAATGAGATTTGAAGAACCTGATCCTTTTAGAAAATCATAAACTCACCACCGAATGGGAAAATTGATAAGCACTAGAAGATACACAATATAAATGGACATAAATTATACACTTTACAATCAATACGTTGAACTACACAAAAGAGAATCGGATGAATAGGTTCCTTTAATTTCAACATCAAGAGGTTAAATAAGTTGAGATGTGAGTATGTACCGATACACACACACTCCCTTTTACACCCCACTCAGGGGCATAGGGAGGCAACAAGAGCTCGAGATCTCCATTGCGCTCGATCTTGCGCAATGTTTATGACCTCCTCCCACACCATGTCCATGTCCCTCAGCTCTGCTTCGAAGGAGCGGAACACAGTGTACCGATATCAATCAAAAATAATAAAAATAAAATACTCTAAGCTCTCAATCAAAGCAAATCAAAACTCCTTTTGAACCCCACTCAGCGGCATAGGGAGGCAACAAAAGCTCTCCATTGCGCTCGACCTTGCGCAATTTTCATGACCTCCTTGCACATTAACTCCCTCAGCTCTGGCTCGAAGGAGTGGAACACGGTATAAGAGGATTATCCACGTCTTCGGGACTCTGATGGGAGGAAGAACGACGCACTTCACAGCCAACTGTCTTTCAGCATCCTTAACACATATTCCAGCTATGTCTATCTCCTGTACCGATATGATTTTTTTTAATAAACTTTATCACCTCAACGTGTCAATAGTTTGATTTCATGATATAATTTTAGGCGAGGAAACGACGAAGAAGGTTAGCTTGATGAATTTTCACGCATAATAGAGTTTAAAGATTCTTTACGGACAGTTCTTTACTGATGGGTTAGATGGCAGAGATCCTTCGGGATAAGTCCGCCCTCCCTACTGTTCAAATCTTTTTATTGTCACATTGTACTTAGAGTAATAAAGCTTTATTTATTTAATAGAACTATTTGCTACGACTTCGTCAATCATTATTGCTTCAGTAATATTGCGTCGATAAGCAGGTAGGTATCTCCGCCAATTGAAACAGCTAAGAAGTTGATTCAAGCCAAATTACGGTCAGAAGAGTATCTATAATATTAATTATCAAAATGCGACTAGAATCGCAAGAGATATAAAGAATGGTTTGCAATATTTACTCAATTTGTTTCTAAATTAAGTAAATATGTGTGTATTCTAAAACTTCCATTAAATGAGTTACGGAGACTTTACATTACCACCTAATGGCGAACGTTGTTAACGTAAAGCGATCACACTCGATCAAATCAAATCAATCAAATCAAATCTCCCTTTGAACTCCACTTAGGAGCATAGGGAGGCAACAAGAGCTCTCCATTGCGCTCGATCTTGCGCAATGCTTATGACCTCCTCCCACACCAAGTCCATTTCCCTCAGCGCTGCCTCGAAAGAACGGAACACGGTATGAGAGGGTCTTCCACATCTTCGAGACCCTGATGGGAGGAAAAAAAAAAGCGATCACACTAAGCCAGCCTAACAGTAGAAGACGGTCGTAAGCCCATAGTGGTTTGCTCCATTTAAAAATCGAACATCAGTAATGTATTGGTAGAGTCATTAGTTGTTACATATTCGTAAATATTTGAGATAATTATTAGTTGTTTTAGTGGTTTAGTTCAAGGTTCAGTTTAGGCAACATTCGCGCTGGAGCTTTAGGATTCGATGCCCGATGCCGATTTTTTTTCAACGGAATAAGCATTTTTTATCTATATCAAATACTTCTAAGCTTAAACTATGCTAACGTAGTGTTGAAGTTTTTAAAACGTGTATGTTTGCTAATACTAATTTTTAAAAATATACTATGCAGAATTTTGATGCAAAGGAGATGAAGGCATTTGCAGTATGTAAGATCATCGTATCGAAACAACGTTCCAAATATTTAGGGAATCTTGCGCCGTTTTCCTACTATTTTGACAGGTACTTAGATTAAATCAATTAGTGTCAGATTTTTAAAAGGTTTATTTTAAACAAATTTGAACCACTACGGGCTTAAGACCGTCGTTTACTGCTGTTTCCATGGCTGGTTTAGTGAGAACAATTGAAATATGCTGTTTCATTAAAATAAAGAATGTTTTAAAATGAAAAACAACAGTAAAAATTTTAACTGTCAAAGTGATATCGAAAATGATTTTGTTTTTATTTTATTAGACAGATGGGTATATACCTACAGATATTCGTGATACAAAAATTATCTCACAAATTATAAAAAAGTAAATACACAAACAGTAAGAAGTAAGAAAGACAAAAAAAACCTGTCAAAAAAATGACACAATATGCAGGCGCATCTGGGGGTAAAGAGATGAAGACAAAATGTGAGGGACAGGCAGAGACATATTTTTGACAAATTACTGGGGACAGGAATAAAGGCCATGGAAATGGTAGTATCGGGAATATGGGCCAAGATTTTTTTTTATTTGAATTTGAATTACAAAGATTGTCTTTTATATTTCGGGATCTGTATGAAAATACCACAATTATATTTCCCAAAAATATTGGTTTTTCGTATGTCTAAGTTATTTCCAGGAAGACCAATGAATATTCTCATAATATGATTGAACTAATCTTTCAAATGTCAGCAGAAGAAACAAAGTGATTGCATTTTCCATAGTGTTCCAAACATCATTCACAAAATAACACGAACAAATTAAACTGTATTAAACAAAGTTTTTAAACAGAAAAGTAATAAAATAAACGTATTATGTGGAACACCTCACACTCCAACAGACAATACAAAACGTCAAACGTCATCAAATCCAAATGAGCGTGCGTGTGAGCAGGACCGCATATACTAGGACTCGCGTCATACGCGAAAAAGAGACAGCGATATGACGCAAAGGTATTTAGCGCTTCGAGTGTAAGATTCGGGAACTACAACTTTGTACAAAGAAATAAATATGTATGAAGTTTCCTCACCCTGATATTTAGCGCTTCGAAGGTAAGATTCGGGAACTACAACTTTGTACAAAGAAAATGTATAAAGTTTCCTCACCCTGAGGACAACTTCATCGTCATAATTAGGAAGTGCCTCTAGAGCCGTAGCCGGATCCCGTACCCGCGTCCGTAGATTTGTGTGTTGCCATTTTATTACAGTTCATACTATGGTAACACTCAAATGACAGCTTATGTCAAAGCGCGTATTGGCGCGAATTTCGTATTAGTAACAAAGGAAAGTTTGAATTTTCGTGCGAATCTCATTGGGGATACATGGGATACTATTATTAGTACCTATCCGGGAATAATAATTAAACATCAATTTTATTCAAAATTTGAATTTTTTTGCATGTCTTAACAGAAAGTTTAAAGTGTCTAGTTTAATTGTTAATTTTATTTCTGTGTGACTTTTTTAATAATTTTAAATTTTGTTTCTTTGTGACTGTCCTTGTTTATTAATTTTTTTAGTCTTTACAAAAAGTTTAATTTGAGTGTTATTGATGTTAATGAATCTGTTTGAACATTTATATTATTTAGTGATATTTTTTGTATACATGGAAAAAATTGTGTTTAAAGGCGATTACCGTTTATATTATGTAAAATAAAATAAAAAAAATATCAAAAATGTGGTGGATTACCTAATTCTAGGAATCTCAAATTTATGTTTCAATACGTGGCAATCTTGCGTTAGTGCGTGGTTGATAGTGAAGTGTTAATATTAATCAATTATTCAAAAATGAAAGTTGGTGATATATAGATTTCCAAAATGTGTTGGCTGATATAAAAAGCAAATAAAAAAATATACAAGAGACGCAAGGAGTATTGAAAATCAAAGGAAGTGGCATCCTGATACAGTAAAAGATGCTAAGGAGTTTTTATAATACTTTTATGCAACATTAAGTTGTAGGTATAAGAGGTGGCAAAAGATAACACTCAAAAAGTGAAAACTCCACAAGAAACAATTCAACTTGTAAGCAAGATTGTCCCGCTTCCATCCATTTTCATATTAGTAAATGTGGACAATTCTTTACTATGGCAACTGACAAGGAATATGCAATAACCATGCATCCTCGAAAGCTTATTTTAATGCATTGTGGCAGCAGCTACTCAAGTTGCCTCAACTTATTAAAGAAGAAGCTCAAGAGCAATTGAGATTCATCATCATCTTCGTCGGTCCCTCAATTCTGAGGATCATGACCATCATTACACACCAGTCTGCCCCAGAGCCCCCGGTCTGCTGCCATGTGCAGGGCCTCCCACAGTTGAGATTAGGTGCTACAAATTAATTTTGGATAAGATAAGAAACACAACAGGCTGTAACTTGACATTAAAGAACCCTAATTTTAATAGACATAAAGAAAGAAAGAATCGTGAGGAATGTGTAAATAATATTTTCAAGAACACCTACAAATGTGATGTTCAAGTTTTGTCAGACTGCGATGGAACATTCAAAGGAATTTATTTTCAAGACATGTAACAATCTGACATTTAATATCTAGATGAATTACAATGCTCGGTAGCATAGTTCTCTTATTATACCAGTCAACTCTATCAATCTGAAAAGGAATACCAAGTGGGAGTAAATATTTCAAGGAGTGGACAACAATGCCAGCAGAAAGAATTGTATCATCCTGTGGTTGTGATATCGAGATCAAAACTTTTTTATTGAAATAATGGTATGATTAAAATCCTGCGATGTAATTTAAGGCCATTGGCTATATTATATTTTTTAATCCATCACGCAGTTTCAGAATGGGGTAGGTAGAGTTTTCCATTCTTTCCTATCCAAACAAACCTCTTTCGCCTCCTTCAAACGCACAACATTCCGCATACATGCTCTTCCATTCCTTTGGCTTTATTTATGTTAATAAAAAAAATTAAATAAAAAAACTGGTTTTCATTCTGCCATATTATGTATGTATATTTACTCTCGAGCGGTACCAACATACCGGTGTGTTCAAGAAATATTATGTGATCTGCAGTACGAACATACCGGTGTGTTTGTTCCTCTACTACTTTGCTATTCCCGCCATATTTCTAAATTTTGTTATTGGTCGATTCTCTCGGATGTCCTTTGCCAATCAAGAGAAAGAAATCTAATGATGGGCGGATTTAGTACTTATGTACCGCCTAAACAAAATATCACGTGACTACCAGTGAGTATACATACCGTGTACCTAACCGTCCGCTTCTATTGCAAACCACATTGTTTTTGTTACATAACTCCTTTATTATTAATTTTACGGAGTTGGTTCCTTACAAACATTTATTCTAGAGGACACTCTCTACGAGATGCAATTTTTTATTTTTTTCTATCTCAAAGTTGAATTAATCCACTCTGCCTTACACTATTATTTTTCCTTAATCCCCTCACAGAGAGGTTAAATAAATCTGGGTTCACTCGAAGTGAACACAAATACACTTTTGACATTTTGCATATTAAGCAGAGGCTTGTGTCATAAAAGTGGAAATGGTCAGCACCGGGATTCCAACTGTTTCAACTCACAACCTCCAGAACACTGTATGTATAAAAGCCTTCTACTGATACTGCTGGTCTACCAACCACTTTTGTCAGAGTTGTTACAGTGTGGAAGCCTGGATTCACACTGTTACTGCAGAGAGTAGATTAGTATCATTCAAACTAACTATATTATGGAAAGATAGAAAATATAGCTTTAAGACAGAAAGTAATGAGATTGTTCTGAAAATGTAAAGACAAGCAAACTATATCACTATCAAGTGATGAAATGGAAATGGCTGTGATTGATTGCCAGCATTCACAGAGAAGACTAGTCTCAGAGAAGAAAAACAACGCTTTCATAGTTATCAAACATTTCGGTAATTATGAAGTTCGCGGGCTGATTCGATTTTTTTTATATGAAACACATTAATAAGTATTTTATTGTTACTATAGTTGACAGTTGTAATTTTGTTATACAATTACATTATTGTTCAACAATATTATTAATTATCAAATCCGTGCTCAGCGACAATTTAATATCATCTGTCAATGTCAATCGTCGGCTAAGCAAGTGTCAATTTTTAGTTATCTTATGATAAAATATTGTCTATGGATATCTACGGACGCCGTACCAAATTTTAATGTTTCCGTCTACGGCTCTAGAGGCACTTCCTCATAATTATCATCTGATACTGACATATTATTAATTATTATCGAATATTGTCATTTACTTATTTATTTATTCATGGGTGAATCCGCGGTGCACATATCCGTTAGTATATAATAATCGTAATGGCATTAATGGACAACACGTGTGCTGATCACAAATCATTTGTAGGTGATATTGTAATATATGAATTGAACGAATACGAAATAGAACTATTTCTAAAGAACGTGAACGTCGACATACCTAATGAACCATGCGAGTATGATGCTTGTGATAAAAACTTCCTGGAATCGCGGTCTTTGGGGACATGTGAGCAAAATAAAAGCAGAGAAAAGCTATACAAGTGTAATATTTGCGATAAATCTTTCACCAATTCAAGCGCTTTAAAGAAACACAAGCGACTGCATAGCAGAGAAAAGCCATACGAGTGTAATATTTGCAGTAAAAAGTTCACTCAATCTAGTGATTTAAAGATACACATGCGAGTGCATAGCGGAGAAAAGCCATACGAGTGTAAAATTTGCAGTAAAAAGTTCAATCATTTATGTGCTATAAAGATACACATGCGACTGCATAGCGGAGAAAAGCCATACGAGTGTAAAATTTGCAGTAAAAAGTTCAATCATTTATGTGGTATAAAGATACACATGCGACTGCATAGCGGAGAAAAGCCATACGAGTGTAAATTTTGCAGTAAAAAGTTCACTCAATCTAGTAATTTAAAGACACATGTGCTACTACATAGCGAAGAAAAGCCATACGAGTGTAACATTTGCAGTAAGAAGTTCACTAGATCTGGTGGCTTAAAGATACACATGCGACTGCATAGCGAAGAAAAGCCATACGAGTGTAAAATTTGCAGTAAAAAGTTCACTCAATCTGGTGCTTTGAAGACCCACATGCTACTACATAGCGAAGAAAAGCCATACGAGTGTAACATTTGCAGTAAAAAGTTCACTCAATCTAGTGATTTAAAGATACACATGCGAGTGCATAGCGGAGAAAAGCCATACGAGTGTAAAATTTGCAGTAAAAAGTTCACTAGATCTGGTGGCTTAAAGATACACATGCGACTGCATAGCGAAGAAAAGCCATACGAGTGTAAAATTTGCAGTAAAAAGTTCACTCAATCTGGTGCTTTGAAGACCCACATGCTACTACATAGCGAAGAAAAGCCATACGAGTGTAACATTTGCAGTAAGAAGTTCTTTCAATCTGGTGCTTTGAAGACACACATGCTACTGCATAGCGAAGAAAAGCCATTTGAGTGTAAAATTTGCAGTAAAAAGTTCCCTCGATCAGAGAATTTAAAGATACACATGCGACTGCATAGCGGAGAAAAGCCATACGAGTGTAAAAGTTGCAGTAAAAAGTTCGCTCAATTCAGTAATTTAAAGACACACGTGCTACTACATAGCGAAGAAAAGCCATACGAGTGTAACATTTGCAGTAAGAAGTTCTTTCAATCTGGTGCTTTGAAGACACACATGCTACTGCATAGCGAAGAAAAGCCATTTGAGTGTAAAATTTGCAGCAAAACGTTCACTCAATCTGGTACTTTAACGAAACACATGGGAATTCATAGCGGAGAAAAACCACACGAGTGTAAAATTTGCAGTAAAAAGTTCACTAGATCTGATACTTTAAAGACACACATGCGACTGCATAGCGGAGAAAAGCCATACGAGTGTAAAATTTGCAGTAAAAAGTACATTCGATCTGGTGTTTTAAAGACACACATGCGACTGCATAGCGGAGAAAAGCCATACAAGTGTAAAATTTCAGATTCAAGTAAACAGTTCAAATAGAATCGCTACCCGCGCAACAAGTACTCTTACGCAAAATTCGCTGTAATAATTGTTCAAGTACCAATGTCAGTACTGTTTATTTTGTCTATGGAACATGTAGAACATTATTGTATCTTTTGTTTTTTCGTTCTTCTTAATAAAATACTTTTGAAGCTAACAGGTTATGGGCCCAGGCACCACGCGCAAATTTAAAGAAAAGTTACCATTTATTTTAAATAATGGAGTTCGGCAAAGTTTCGATCGGTTTACTCGAGGGTAAGACAAATTGGCAAACGTGGAAATACAAAGTTTGCGTCTTATTAAACGGTGTTCCAGGAGCTTTGGACATCATAGAGGGTGCAGAAGACGAGACTAAGGTCCGAAATTTGGAAATAGCGAACTTTCTAAAGGCCGAGAGTTATGCATTATTGGTGCTGACTACGAATATGACGGAGGACACATTACAAAAGGTGATGAGATATACCGGAGCACGTGATGTTTGGCTAGAGTTACATCGACTCTATGAAGGAGTATCTGAAGATAAAGCATATGACTTGTGTATGGAGTTTTTTGGTTATACTAGACAGCCAGGAGACGATATTGGTAGCCACATGTCAAAATTGAAGAATATTTGGAAAAATCTCAAGCAGGAATTAGTGCAAGCAGAAAAATGTGATTTGCCAGACTTGTTTTTGATTTGTAAAATATTAGGATCGCTTCCAGAAGATTACTTCGCATTTACATCGAGTTGGGTGCTCATCAACAAGAAAGATAGAACAGTTGAGAATCTTACCACACAGTTATGTGCATATGAAAGGGCATTAGCATCAAAGGCTGACCATAAGACTGGTATAGAAGCCTTAGTATTGAATTCAGTTAAGTTTAATAAGAAGAAGAAGTTCATTATAAAGTGCCACTATTGTAATCAGTTGGGTCATATTGTGAGAAATTGTTTAAAATGGAAAAATGATGGAAGACCTCCAAAAGAAGAAAACAAACAAGGTAAAAACATTGAGAATGAAAATAATGAGAAGAATTCAATAGCAACAATGTGTTAAGTGTCAATTTCAACCTTATATAATATAGAGAGTGATTCAGAATCATGGTTTGTGGACAATGGAGCAACTAATCATGAGGAACGGATCGCGACAGTAATGCACACGGCTGCCATAGTGTAAGAACACGTAGAAGGCATTGTACTGTCACTGTCAAATGGCTGTCATTTGTTGATAACTGACGTGATCTCGTTATTTACTAATATTATTTATTTTTTCATTTCGGGTGAACTGTCCATTAATAAATTAAATATAAGTACCGATTTCCTATTTTTGAAAGGTGAGCAAGGTTTTCAAATTTCACGGGTGAATAATAACATTTTTATATTGGTAATTAGTTACTTTGCGGGCTCCTACGTTCCAACCTTAACCTAACCTATTCAAATCGTTGTGTTATCATCCGAGGATGTTATCAAATTGACTAACTAAACGACAATGACCAACAATGTCATCATTTTTTAGACAAAAACACCAATTTTAGAAACAAAAAATAAAATGTCACTCCATGAAGAAAAAGTTTGTATGAGAAAATAGGCATCTTTTAAAATTGATTTTTACTTAAAATTGGTTGATAAAATACTTAAAATGTTATCAAATCAATCCATAACATGCTTATTTACCAATCTGCATATACATTTGATATGTGTTTCATATAAAAAATTTCTGAATCCATGATTATTTACTAGCTGAATTGTATTCAGTTTATTGAGTACCCAACAGATGCACCTGTATTAATGTACTGATGATTGTAAAATTGTTTTTTTGGTGAAGTATTCAATACATGACACACAAGATTTTAGATTCATAGTCTGTTTTCCATGATTGAAAAATACAATATAAATAAATGATTACATATGACGGATATTTGGAGAAAACAATGATAGTCTGATTTGTTGGCTGGTAGAATTTACCGCTAGGAAATAAGCCTACCCTTTGACATATTTTATTATGTACAATTAAGAATATTATATTTTATAGTCACTTTTTTTTTAGTTAAACATGCAATGTGGTAGCCAAATATCTATATGTTCAATGTGTGTTACAGATTGGTTGAAAACGATGATAGTTCTAAAATATTGATATAAAAATCACCACAATGAAAAAAAAACAATAAATGTCCAAGCCAGGATGGGAGAGACCAATGTGTGTCGTATTTTATCTCACACACTTATTACAGCCTTTCAGAATCTCATGGGGATAAAATAGCTGTCGCCAAAATTAAAACTACTTACCTATAGTTCATTTTTTTTAAATATACAGTGCTAGAAAAATTTCGGCATATTCCCATTTCATTCTTTTCATACATTAGAAAGAGACACAACACTTCTATAAGATTTATTGATTTATTGAGAGGCGGTAACAGTAGCCACCCTTAACCAGGTAGCACACTCATAAATATTTCGAACTCGAGAAGTGCGGTTGTCTTCGCTAACATCTCGATATATCAGAGAAAAGTTTATTAATATCTGCTATTGCATTTTTTCATATTTGCATATTAAAGTATTAATTAAAGTGTATAATTATTTTACCTAATGCTTTTTATCTGTAGTTGTTGTGGATGATAGATTCAAATGGGATATGCATGTAGATAACGTTTGTCGTAGGTTAAGAACTATAGCTGGTAGGATTTTTAGAATAAGAGATTTAGAATAAGGATTTTTAGAATAAGAGATTATGTGCCCAAATCCACACTTCTGGTGATATACAGATCCTTGGCTGAGTCGATAATTAGATATGGGATCGCGAGTTGGGGTTGTTGCACAAATACGAATTTGAAAAGAATTATGTTAGCACAAAAGTCAATTTTAAGGTTAATTGTTAAGAGGGACACTATATTGTACGTGAATAGAATGCGAAGAAAGGATTACTCGGTATATTTTAAAAAATTGAAGGTATTAACAGCTAAGGGTCTGTACTGGCAGAGGTTGGTCCTTGATCAGTTTCTAAAGGATGATTTTAAAAATAAATCGCGACATTTTCATAGTACGAGATTTAAACTGAATGACGGATACAGTGTTCCTCAATTTAATAATAAATACGGTAAAAGAAGGTTAGAGTATAGTGTGCCGAAGCTGCTTAATATGATTCCCGCATCTATCAAGAGGTGCTCGAGCAAAGATGGACTAAAGAAACTTATCAAGGAATGGTTGCAGAAGTGTGGATTTATTTATAGCTAATATATGTATATAATTCCTGTATATAATGTGTAAATAGTCATAATATGTTAAGTGGTTGTATAAGTGATTCATTATTGTTATTTCAAAATTATAAGTGTGTATATAAAAGTGAACAAGCCGACAAGTCTTCTGTCGAGACTTGGCGTGACACAATTGTGCAATTATTGTATATTACATGATATTATCTTTAATAAAAAAAAAAAAATGGATTTTTTATTTTGAGCCTATTGCACTTTTTTATGTCTTCATAGCGCATTTTTTAATCTGTATAATATTATATAACAATTTATACTTTATGAAATATATAAACGTATGTATTTTTAATAATATAACCTGTTGAAGAAACAAAAATGATATAAAATATACCTACACCAGGATAAAAAATGCAACATAAATCAGCTGGGGTATTCTCGTAGCGTTCTTAATTCGAACTTGACTGAAATTTGTTCTTAAAATGACGGATTGGACTAGACCGCGTTCTTAAATTAGTTTATTTTTTGAAAATCGAACGCATTTAGGTCCGTGACTGCAGTTTTTAAACTGATACTGATTGATTACGAGAATAGCCACCCAGTTTCGATAAAAATGAGAAGTAAAATACGATAAACTGACTGCATGTCATAAAACTCGTGCAGTGTGTATAGCAACCCATAAAAACAACTACCTGCGTAACAATAGGTTCTGTACCGCCTCTAGGCGAAGTCATAAATCTTATAAAAGTATTTTGTCTCTTATGTATGTAAAGAATGAAATGGAAGTATGCCGAATTTTCTAGTACTGTATCTTTAAAAAAAATGAACTATAGTGTCCGAATAGTTGTGTGCTTACATACATACATGGATTAATAGTGTTTTTTGCTATTGTGATGATACCTGCTATGTGATAGATGTACTTGGTATAATATTGTTGTGATGTTTCATATTTTTTTGTAGTTTGGATTCTTCATGTATTTGGGTATGAACCCTTTTATTTTCATTTTGTGGTATAGTTTACCCACTTTTATCTTACATTGATCGACGCAAAGGCTTGCTGCTGTAATGCCGATCAGTGTCAGTGACAAAGGTATATTAATTATAATATAAATTTGTATATTTGTTATGCTGTTTAATAAACCTAACCATGACATGAAAATGATTTATTGGTTTTAATAAAATAATTTCCATATTTTTTATTCAGTTTTAAACAGGTGCTCACTAATTTTCAGTAAATTGATTCAGTCTTGCAGCATTAAACTGTATTACAGGAATTTTAGTAACCTACAAACATACTATGAAAATGAATTATTTTGAAATGTACAATCAAGGCCCCCTCTTTCTTTGTGAATTGTATAAGTGTGACAGAAGCAAGCAGTGTGTGACAGGATAGTTTGGTGTCTGTTCTCTCTACCTACCGTTACAAGGGAGACGGCTGGTCGGAATACATCGATAGAACATTACTTCGCAACCTTATATCCCACCCCAAACTGTTGCGAACAAGTAATGATTTTGCATTACAATAGCCCCTAAATAACACTGTCAGATTTTTCTCAGAGACCTTATTCCTGTAGAATTTGTGTGTAGCGGTTTAATCAACCGATTGCTCACCCCATAATCTGAGAGCATGCGACACAATCTTTCACAGTCCACACGATCATAAGCCTTCTCCAGGTCTACGAATGCACAAAAATGCCTCTGTTGTTTACCCAGCAGCTTCTTAGCGACCATTCGCAGGGAAAAGATCTGATCGGTGCACTCCCTTCCACTCAAAGAAGCACCTTGAACATCCCAAATTTTACTAAATGAGATTCAACAGTGGTCTGCTCATTGAGTTTATCCACTGCTGCCTTCTATATTACAAGCCTGGAAGCTAAAAATGGCAACGTTGTAATTGCTAGCATTGGGAGTCCTATTTTGAATGTAATGCTATAATTAAACGCTTGCTGTGGCTTGGCAAGCTCCATGCCTTCACAAACCCTTGGACGCCAATTACACGTTGGCGTGCGCACTGTATTTTAATAGATTTGCCGCAATTCCTTTGATCTGTGTCAAAAACCGACACTTGTTGCAAGGGTTGGCAAGCTCACACAAGCCAAGGCAAACACCCTGTTACACGTTGGTATTTGTGGTGGTTTGCCAAGCCGTGGCATGACATTTGTCATACTTATGGTCACTGGCATATTATGACAAATAATAATTCTCAATATTATGTGGAACTTTTTATAATGATTCTTACATTATTACCTATAATAATTCAATTAATGCGATAAATATTATTTAAGTATCATACATTTACGAGTTAAAAGAAAATGGGGGTTTGTAAATTAACATAATATTTTTATTCCAAATAGCTCTTTATGGGAGTTCTATTTTGAAAAGGACATTTCTCACTAAATATGTGAATCTATATAGGAACATGAAACTTACACAATATTATGAAAATTCAATAATAAATACTACTATTCTTATTGGGTAGGCAGCTTTCACTGTTTTGACCCCCAAGTCTCAGCTAATTTGTAGTAATCTAGTATATTCTTGGAGGACTCCCTGGAGAGGAGGATTATGGTCGGGGGCAGAAGGGAAAGAGGACGATTGCCCACGAAATGGTCCGATCTTGTTAGACAGGCAACGGGGACCACACTGCATGTGTCCATAAGAATGGCTGAAGACCGGGAGGGAGTTGGTGGGGATGCATGGCTGTTACGATCCTCGGCATCGAGGGACCGACTGAAGAAGAAGAAGAGTATATTCTTGAAAGTCATTGGCCGAGAAGTGTTTCAGGGGATTTGAGTAGTATCTTGTTGACAGTTTCTGCTGGTGTCCTCTTAGATTCACATTAGTGTTCATCGTAAACATAGCTGGTAGCATCTATCAGAAATAGTTGCATTCAAGGAAACATATTTCAATAAGGTCCCCCAGAGAGAGATGCGACCATCTGCTAGAATCTCTCCTTGTTAAATATGTTGAACAATTTCTTTTATTATAAGTATTATTCTTTTAAGTATCAGTGCTTTCAACAGTTAAAAGATATTGTTTGACAATGAGGGTTAAGTAATATAACATTTATTTTCAAAATATGTTAATTTATTAAAAAAAAAACAAACAATAATCAAATAAACACTCAAATAGTATAGGTAGGCAATTTAAAAAGGTAGACGTAGAATGTACTCAACACGAGTACCTATAAATATTTCAGCAATGTAGGTCTACAAGATTTCAATTTGGAAGAAAGATATAAGAAACAATAAATGTAATCACAAACCAATATAGACAAAATGTATTGAACATAAACTATGTTCATTTCAAATAATGTGACTACTTCCATTGGATGGATCATCGTAAATGGAATATAATATGAAGTTCATTAAAAAAAATTGAAATTGTAATAGGGTTCATAAACAAATATGAGCAGAACGTACATAACATAGTACCGATTTTAAGTAACGTGGAATATGTAGCTAGATCCTTCAAGTAAGTATTCAGAAAGAAAAATGATATAAAGTTTAATAAGAATTTGAAATAATATATGTTAGGTCATCTTTGGATGGTAACAGAAAATCTGTTGTTAAATGAATGCTAACGAAGAATAAAAATATATATTGAATGCAAAAATTTGCATAGTAATATCAGAGAAAAATTTGCATAGTAATGCAAATGTTGTCCCACCTCCTCGCGGTGCATCCTGGGCAGTGTCTGGTGCTGGGTCGCTCATGTGGGGTTGGTTACTTCTATAGGAGGGATCGCGCTATGCTGGGACTGGCTAAGAGGACAACACCAATCTAAGGTGTTAAGCGTACCGTGCCGATGGATGAATGGCTGGGGGTTTACCCAGTCTAAACGGTGCATCTCCGATACCTGGGCGCCTCGGAGATTAACCTCAGCCCTTCAGCCGACATGCGGGGCTCTGTCGGCTGTGACTTCTTTTCCCTTGCTAAACCTGGGACGGTCGTGAACGTCAATACAATCACTAATAAAGTGAACCCTTCCTCACTGGATGGTCACCCGGCCAGTGAGAAACTGACTCCATCGGGAGTAACACTATCCACTAGTGTGGGTAACATGGACATCAAAAAATCCGTAAGGAGCCTAGTGTTCCTTAGCAGGAATAATCTATGCACCATCATGAGGTCCCTAACGGGGCACTGCAGGCTGAACAAGCATGCACATGTGCACCATAGGGATATTGGACTGTGGCATGTGCTCCTGTGTGAGTGCCTACCAATGATGCGTAATAGACACAAAAATCTGGGCACTTTCTTGATGTTCCCAGATAAAATTGAGGAGTTCAACGCCAACAAAGTCCTCCGATTCTTCCAGGAGGCTGAACTAAGCGACGAACTCTAGATACAGGGCCAGTCACAATTGTTCCATTTTGGGACGCAGTGACGGCGACCTCCTTGGAGGCAGCAGGTCTAGTAAATAATAATAGTAATATCATATTGATTCTTATTACAGAAGTTTTATTGGATCTAAAACAAATAATATACTGTTTTCTGTTCTATTATTCACCAGAATACAACTAAATGGAGACTTATTTGGTAGCATTCTTCATTAACTTAAAATATTCTGCGTCATTTGTAAAACTGATGAATACTTGTCTCTATCTTCATAACATGTCTTCAAATTAAATAAAGAACAATAAGTTGTTTCACACTTTTAGATATCACCGACTTTAAATCATTTGGACATATTTCATTCCCTTCAACATACACTTTCACAAGGAGCTCTTTAAAGCGGATATGGACAATTTCACTTCAATTGTGTTAATGATGCTCTCACAAACGTTTGTAAACTACACAAGCAAACCACTAACAAATACACCTTAATCTTCAATTACGTCACATTTCAAAAACAAATTCACGGATTCTTCATGTCTTTCCATATGCACCTCTCTGTGATCCCCTTTATAAGTGCCTTCTTCTTCAGATAAGCAGTAGTATGAGGAAAACTGCTAGGAGGTACCTTTTACTAGAGGATAACAGTCTAATGGAACTTGCTACACCATCCCGTTTCCTTAGGTTTGTGATGTTGATTATCACATCTTCAGATCTGAGTTCCTGTGGATGTTTTCAAATATTATCATCCAATAACAGCCAGGCCTCATAAATCCCTTTATCTTTGGGGTTATTGAAAACTGGAGCAGTTCCCTTCTTTGTAATAGTGCTGTCATAGCTTGTCTTGCATTAAGGCATCAACACCTTTGGGGCATCTGAAAAAACATTATTACATTAACATCCAATAGGATAATTCCTTGAGAAACACTAAACATTAAATTGATAAATCATACAATTCCTTGTCCAAAAACTATACATAACCTAGATCTGCATATATGTACAAAACCTATTAACTGTACGCAAAAGTTATGAATCATAACCTACAAACTAGTATTTGTTTAATAAAAAACTCAATACAATTGTATGATGTAACTGCAGACTGCTTAAGTTTCTTAAAGATAGACAAAACACAATATACAATATTATTATTATTTATTCAAACAAAATATTCTCCAGTCAGCTGTCAGTCTAGGCTGGTATAAGGAGAACAAAATAATCATAAGTATATAAAAAATTGTCAAACACTTTACATAAAAGAATAAAAAAAGAAACACAAAATAGTCAATAACTAAAGTTAACAATAAAAACGTAAACAATATATATTCTAAATAAATAATGAAAATTTAGCATATTGTACAACAGGCAATAAACCTGAATGTTCCACGTTCTGTGGCTAGAGGGAGGCCAAAGAATTCCTGGGTGATGCAAAAGCGCGAGCAGATGCAAAGATGTGGGGTGGGGGAAGTAGTGCAGCAGAGGAGAGTCTACAGCCTGAGGACGAGGAGAGCTGACCCTAGCAGTCTTCATAGACGTTAAGCTGGGAGCAAGCCAGGGAGAGAGAGAGAAATAATGAAAATTTATATATAGGTGGATGCAGTTTAGATATGCACACTAATAATGTCAATATACATGTAAAAAATCATGAAAACAGTTCTAGTAGGAAGTAAAAAAGTTGCAGATGATGCTTACCTATAATATGATTTTTAAACCATGTTTTACACTGAAAACACAAAGTGTTGATGATATATTATATAGAACACCTGAATAAATACTTTCTATAGCTTAGAAACATTAAATTACGTTTAAAACAGCACTTTCAAACAGAAAAGAGTTATAACATTGCCGACCATACAAAACAACTAAAAACAAAGTCCTTTCTTGCATGACAGAAATCACATCCGGATTCCGGACACTGTCGCCAAACTTTCTAATTCCAGGCTTGTTTATCATTTGTTTATTATATTTTGCAAACAAAGATGCATTTATACGCACACTGAATTATTATGTGAAGCTATTTTTAAACTATCTATATTTTTGCAACTTTTAGAAACATCAAAAATTTATGTGACAGATTGAACAGTGTTGCCAGTATAGAGTCTTGCTGAGAAATATATTCGTTTATACGTCTGCATTTTATGAATGTGGCAACATTGGCAGCCGTGTGCATTACTGTCGCGATCCGTTCCTCTAATCATGTCACAGGGAAATGAGAGTTTTTTCACACATACGAAGCGTTCACAGATGAACATTCTGTTACCACAGCCAATGGCCAGTTGATTCCAGCACTAGGAAAGGGTACAGTGAAGTTGAAAAGCATTGTTAATGGACGTCAACATGAAATATTATTAAATAATGTATGGTATGTTCCAGGCGCATCTAAGAATTTGTTCTCTCCATTATCAGCACAAGATAGAAATCCTAGTAGTATATTTATTGGTAAAAATGAAATGTGCAGTTTGAAGATAAATGGAAAAATAAAATTGTTGGGTATTAGATCAAAGTATGGAGGACTTTATAAATTAACTGGAAAAACTATTATATCAGAGAAGAATGTTGATATAAATATGTTGTCAAGTGAAGAACAATTACAGTTGTATCATGAAAGATTAGGACATCAAAATAAAAAACATGTGAAGTCAGTTGTATTTAGAGAACTTGGTATTAACTTGAACTTGGACAGTGAGACTTGTGAAGGATGTGTTTATGGAAAGGCACATAAGTTAAAATTTGGAACTCGTCCGAGAGCAACTAAACCTGGTGAGTTAATGCACGCAGATGTTTGTGGACCATTTACAAACTCTATATCTGGTTTTAAGTATTTTTTGTTAGTCAAAGATGACTTCAGTAGATTCAGATATGTATATTTTATCTCAGAAAAATCAGAAGTTCCAGGGAAGTTAAGTGAAATGATCAGAGAAATTCAGACAACGGGACATGTTATTAAGGAAATTCTAAGTGACAACGGCAAAGAATTTGATAACAATGAGCTGAGGAATATTCTTAAGAAGGAAGGCATTAGACAGAGACTGGTAATGCCATATACACCACAACAAAACGGAGCAGTTGAACGAGAAAATAGGACTGTTGTTGAGATGGCAAGAGCTATTATGCATGCTCATGAAGAGTTTCCACAGAAACTTTGGGCAGAACTAATCAACACTGCAGTATACATTCTAAATCGAAGTGGGCAATCTAGCGTTGAAGGTATATCATCTTATGAACTTTGGTATGGTAGAAGACCAAGTTTAAAACACTTAAGAATAATTAGAAGTGTATGTTATGCTCATGTTCCTGATCAAAGAAGAAAGAAGTTTGATAAAAAGGCTATAAAAGGCATTTTAGTAGGATATGATGATGGGTATAGAATATGGAATGATGATACAGATAAATTAATTAGATCTCGGGATGTTATTTTTAATGAAACAGCCATATTGAAGGTAAACACACCCATAATATCTATTAAAAATGATGATTCTATAGAGAATGATAAAGTTCCAGAAGTAGACGAGGAATCTATGTCGAGTAAAGAATTCCAATATGAAGAGACAATTGATGGAGACACATCACCCAGTGACGTTTCAGGATTGGTATAAAGGAATCTTAGAGATCGTAGTACAATACAAAGGCCTGAGAAGTACAAGGACTTCATAATGTCTGCAGAGACGAATTGTTCCGAGGACCCTTCTACTTATGCCTGCCACACACGCTCCGGTATACCTGTGCAGGCGGCCTGCGCAGGTATACCTCATAACGCCCACACACGCTCCGGTCTACCGTAAGGTAGACCTGCGCAAGCGACCGGTATACCTGTGCAGGCGGCCTGCGCAGTTACTTGGAAAGCTATTAATTTGTACTATATTTGATCGACCTCGGTACGGTACCGCAGTGGTTATAGGCGTGGACTTCAGATCACGAGGTTCCGGGTTCAAATCCCGGTCGGGACGGAATTTCTCTGTGTTTTTTTACATGATTTTTTTTTGTTTTCTTTTATAAATTTCAATATTAAAAAAAATTCAAAACTCCGAACTCGGTAGCCTAGTGGCAAAGGCTCCAACTTCAGATCAAGAGGTCCCGGGTTCGATTCCCGGCCGGGTTAGAAATTTTCAATGTGTTTTTTCACTTGAAATTTCTACTCGGGGTTGGAATCCTGTCTCAGATTGGACGGGACCGGTTGACTGGTAGAGAATGCTTCAAGCATTGAGTTCCGCCGGCTATACTGACACCTATGTATAGAAGAACCAACATTCCTCATTAGAATTTTGGGTGTAATATGGTACCACCGCATCACGAACGACGCTATACGTCGGCGCACCCAGCGTGAGCCCATCACTTTTACCATTATGTGGAAGAGATGGACTTGGCTGGAACATGTATTAAGGATGCAGAATGACAGTTGGCCGAGGAGAGCGCTGTTCTTCCTGCCATCAGGGTCCCGAAGAAGAGGAAGACCCTCTCATACTGTGTTCCGCTTCTTCGAAGCAGAGCTGAGGAATCTGGACATGGTGTGGGAGGAGGTCATAAACATGATCGAGCGCAATGCAGAGCTCTTGTTGCCTCCATATGTCCCTAAGTAGGGCGTTAAGAGAGTTTGGATTTGGATGTATAGAAGAGTGTTATTTACCTATTATTATTTAAAATATTTATTTATTAAATAATAATATATCATAATATATGAAGTATACATCATTGTATAACTATAATAAAAAAAAAGAATTAAATACAATTCTATATACTAAATATAAAAATATTATTATTATTAAAAAACTCATCTAGTTCTACTCCCGAGTCCCGACTGAGCCATATGCAATTAAAGGAATGCACAACCACTCCACGCAAACGCTGGAAAACTACTGAAAGACCTGCGCAGGCGACCGGAGTGCCGCCACACACGCTCCGGTGAACCTGTGAAAGAATTGATTTTCGATTCTTCTCCGGTCGCCTGCGCAGGTCTAAAAAACTGCACAGGTCTACCCCCACACACGCTCCGGTATACCTGAACAGGCCGCCTGCGCAGGCGACCTGTGCAGGTATACCGGAGCGTGTGTGGCCTACATTACGGACAAGCTATGAAGAGTAGCGATGCAGATAAGTGGTCAGAAGCAATTGAAAACATTGAAAGACAATAATACATGGATTGTTCCAAGTGATCAAAGGGTTATTAGTACTAAGTGGGTTTTTAAAGTAAAAAATAATAATAGTATTAAAAGGAATATAAAGCTAGACTTGTAGTTAGAGGCTTTGAACAAGATGACATGTTTGAAGATCTTTATGCACCAGTAGCTAAGTTACCAACTTTTAGAGTTTTCTTGGCAATAGCTTGTAAGTTGAATTTACCTGTGTATCAGTTAGATGTAAAAGGTGCATTTCTAAATAGTGTTATAGAGGAGGATATTTATGTAAAATTGCCTGAGGGAACAAGTCAAAATACTTTAACCCATATCTTCCCAGTGTTCCATTATTGGAACGGTATAGTTAATAATTTTTATTATTTTTTTGGAAAAGCGCAACTCGCTTATTTTTTTCTGCTTAAAATCTTCGATTAATAGGCTTTAGTTAGAGATATTGTTGCATGATATTCGCGTCTGCTTTTTTCTGTTATGAAGCATTCTTTATAGCAGATTTTGTGAAAAAACATTGCTCGTTTTAAAATGTCCGTATATTTTTTGTTTGTTATAATTAACATTCAAATAATACATTACCAGTTCTATTGCTGTCTCTTTTGTCATTATAAAAAATAATAAAAATATAAATGACTATAAGTAGGTATTTTCATATCCTTTTTCCTAACCGTTCCATTTTTGGAACACTGGGATAATATGCCAATGTAAAATTTTTGTACTATTTTCATGCAATAAATTTATTTATTGTTGGCAATTTATTTTTTTGGTAGTAGTTTAATAGTGTACTAAATATTTTAACATCTTGAAACGAAAAAAGTATTTTATGTAAAGAAAATATGCGCACACAGCTGGTAGAACTGAACCTTACACAGTAAGAAAACGTTGTTTGTATGGTTACTTTGAAGGTGAATGATATTGATTTTCTAAAAGGATCTGCAAATTCATCTTAACCATCGGATTCCACCTAAGATCTGCTACGCACAAAAACAGAAAAAATCAATTCATTGTACTTGATGAGTGATAATACCACCAGGATGTGGTGATATTTTTTTTTCGTCAAAAACGCAATGAATAACGTTAAAGCAGATGTTTTATCTCCAAAAAAGGAGGAAATCCTGCATCAGAAAGCTATTGAAGTGCTTTGTTTTACAGTCAATAGCAATGTAACCTGCTTGCCTGATAAATAAGGTCACAGGTTGATTAAGCTGCCGCAGAAGCAGTCTGCTAGAAAGATGTCATAATATGGAAAACCAAGGATATGAGGACAGACAGAAAGGTTCGTGAAGAAAGACACATGGCATTTATCCAGAGCAGACACTGTCAAAACAAAAAGCATGCTAAGAAGATCTAAAATGAAAACACTCCATGGTCAATATCTGCGTGATCAAATTAGAAACACAGTAATTTGAGAGATCTAATAAGTCGAACAATGTGGTCAGGTGGCTACGTCATAATTTGCTATAATATATTTTAGTGGCACCAACATGTATTGAGAAATTAAACAAAAGCAAGAATACTATATCTAGCCCTGCATGAGGGTACCAAATTGGCTGCGCCGATCAAAAATACTCGTCAAGCGATGGGAGGAAACCTGAAATAACGCAAGTCAAGATGATAACCCTGATAAAACACACTCCCGTGTCTACAAAAAAGAAGAAGAAGAAAATTTTTTGTTTTATTATTTTATACAAGGTTTATAATTTATAAATTGTGGATTAAAATTTTGAAAAATCTTCATAAAGTACTTTACTACGCTCTATATCGTTTTAGATTTCCCATACAAAAGCCCAAATGTTACATGTATGTATCTTCCCAGTGTTCCATTATTGGAACGGTTCTATAACTAAAAATCCAAAAATCCAAAATTTTTTTTGACACCTATTTATCAATACATAGACCATAAATAGTCTCTGGTATGATTTTCATGAAAATCTAACGGCTATTTATATGTCTGGGAAGATATGGGTTAAAGTTAAATAAATCTTTGTATGGTTTAAAATGCTCACCTAAGAATTGGAATTCAACTTTTAATGCTGTAATGATAAAATAAGGTTTTAAAAGAAGTAAAAGTGACTATTGTTTATATACAAAGTGTAATGAAAATGTAAAGTTGTATCTGTTGGTTTATGTAGATGACTTGCTTATTTTTGGTAATAACCATTATGAGATATGTAAATTGAAAACAATTTTAAGTAACAATTTTCAGATGAAAGATTTGGGTCATATATCAAATTTTTTGGGTATAAATGTTAAGCAAAAATAAATATAGAGCAAGGTACAATAGAAATTGATCAGAAAGCTTATTTAGAGAAAATTTTAGAAAAATTTAATATGACAGATTGTAAACATATTGATACACCGATGGATGCTAATTGTAATATTGATAGTTTTAAGCTTTGTAGAGAATTGATTGGATGTTTATTATATGCTGTATCTGGCTGAAGGCCTGATATTTGTGTTGCTGTAAATTTACTAAGTAGATATCAAAGTTGTGGAAATGAAGCTGTATTCAAAGCATTGAAAAGAGTTTTGAGATACATTAAAGGTACTTTAGATTATAAGTTAATTTACAAGATAAAAGATGAAGTGTTAAATTGTTATGTAGACTCAGATTGGGGAGGAGATGTCAGTGATAGGAAATCTACTAGTGGGGTTTGTTTTAAACTGTTTGGATGTTTAGTTAATTGGATTTCTAGAAAACAGAATTGTGTTGCTCTTTCCTCAACAGAGGCTGAGTATGTTGCTTTAACAATGGCAGCCACTGAAATATGTTGGTTGAAAAATCTGCTTAATGATTTTGGTTTTATAGGTTTGAATCATGTTGATGTATTTTTGAAGATAATCAGTCAGCAATAAAGATTGCAACTTCTAATAATGTAAAAAGGCTGAAGCATATTGACATAAAATGTCATTTTGTTAAGGATTGTGTAGAGAATAACGTAATAAATATTAAATATATAAGGTCAGAAGAGCAGATTGCTGATATGTTGACAAAGCCGTTGAGACGGGAATACTTAGAGATAGTTTTGGTATGATTGTAGATTAAGATTTTTACAGTTCAGACATTGAGAGGGGGTGTTCAAGTACCAATGTCAGTACTGTTTATTTTTCTTTTACTTTCTTGTTCTCAATAATTTCCAACTTTTTTCTCTTATGTTTCATTAATTATTAAATTTCTACTTTTACATACATGAGATTTTTCGACATGTTGAACATGTTGAGAATTCTCATGATTAAAGTTTCGGAGACAAACATTACCACCTAATGGCGAACGTTGTTAACGTAAAGTGATCACACTAAGCCAGCCTTCGAAATAACAGTAGAAGACGGTCGTAAGCCCGTAGTGGTTTGTTCCATTTAAAAATCGAACATTAGTCATGAATTATTAGAGTCATTAGTTGTTATTTTTTACTGTTTATTTTGTCTATGCAACATGTAGAACATTATTGTATCTTTTGTTTTTTCGTTCTTCTTAATAAAATACTTTTGAAGCTAACAATAATAACCAAATTATCTCAAATCAAAATAAACTTTATACAAAACCATATAAAATATTGTGAATTCACAAGTGTCAATATAGACGAGGATTAAAATCAACGCAGGAAGGTCAAGGCAAGAAAGTAGGAGATCAAAATCGAGGTAGGTTTCCTATTTTTCCTTTTCAATTGAAAGTTACCGCAAATCCAGCAACCAACGCAAACATAATGGTCAACAACGGTTCACTCAATCTGGTGCTTTGAAGCACTTTGAAGACACACATGCTACTCCATAGCTGAGAAAAGCCATACGAGTGTAAAATTTGCAGCAAACAGTTCACTCAATCTAATAATTTAAAGACACGCGCTACTGCATAGCTGAGAAAAGCCGTACAAGTGTAAAAGTTGCAGTAAAAAGTTCACTCGATCAGATAATTTAAAGATACACATGCGACTGCATAGCGGAGAAAAGCCATACGACCATACGAGTGTAAAAGTTGCAGTAAAAAGTTCACTCAATCTGGTTGTTTAAAGAAACACATGCTACTCCATAGCGGAGAAAAGCCATACGAGTGTAAAAGTTGCAGTAAAAAGTTCACTCAATCTGGTTGTTTAAAGAAACACATGCTACTCCATAGCTGAGAAAAGCCATACGAGTGTAAAATTTGCAGTAAAAAGTTCACTCAATCTAGAAGCTACAGAATAGGGGTACAGTTCGCATACATACCTAATCGTCAGCTGTTCCGTTCCTTGGCCTCAAATCAAGTAAGCGACACGTTTTCTTAACGAATTAATTTTTTTTTGTACCTATGGAATGGAATTTAATTCTTGTAAAATTTTTTACTCTGAGTGGATTAAAGATTTTTCCTTTCTATTTCAAGTCGCGAGACAGTTAATATTGAAAGCGTCACTTATCATAACTCGATTTCTCGACCCATTTTTAATTTGAGTTAATTAATTAATTTTTGTTTTTGTCTGTTTGATGTTTCATGCGACACTATAGTGGGGTAACCATAAATCATCGAGCGATTAATTACAGATTCCCTTTCCTTCTTCTTCTCGAATTGAAGAGCCAGTCTCTCGTGGAACATAGAAAGCTTCGGTCGAGTAATCGGTCCTGACCACTACATAGTCTTCTTCTTTTCGTGCGTCGCCAAGTTCTACTTTAAAATGGAAGGTCCAATTTGTCGTTTAGACTATGCCACGAGAAGAACTCTGTCTAAGGCACTCACCGCAAGAAAAATAAACCCCGATCCGTCGCTTGAAGGTATGAGGGAACAGTGCAGGAATTATAACGAGAATTTAAATACTATTTTGGAAAATGAATCGTCCTCAGACACTGCGGGTACGATTCTGTCATTTCCGGATCAAATACCTAACCCTTCTGTCACATTACTACCCACCCCTGCTCGTATATTGTCGCCTGTTCATGACAACAACCCACCATTTACTCCGGGGACCCCTAGAATAACTACCGTACAACCATTAATTCCTGCCCCGGCGCCAACTAACTTTTCATCTTGGCCTGTCAAACACTTCGATGGCAGTGGCGATGTTCGCGAATTTTTTACTAGCCCGATCTCGTAGGTACCCAGTCGAATACTTAGGTTCGGCGCTCCCGGAGTTTTTATGTGTTAAAGCACTGGTATTTCATCGACCACATTCTTAGAGTCTAATTCTTGGTAATTGGCAAAGTCTTCATTCGTAAAACGTTTTGAACTTTGATTCGGCAAATTATAAGCGGTTACAACTTTTATCGGCAGTTCAAAATCCGTCGGAAACTGCGGGGGATTTCATTTCGCGCATTCTTATTTTAAATCAGTCCCTGGAATCTCCAGTTCGTCAGACAGACATTTTGAAAACTTTAAAGAGAGGACTGAATGCTCGATATGCCAACGCCTTGGTGGCCAGGAGACCCAGCATGATTTCCGAGCTGGAAGAACTATGTCTTGAGCTGGAGGCTTTGACAGTCGTTCTTCCTCAACCAACACTTAATCCTACGAAACCCCCTTTTAGACGAGCTCCTCAGGTTGCCGCTGTCGCAAGTCCCCTAAATCAAAAGTTCAAGTGGTATAATTGTGGACGCCTAGGTCATATCTCCCGTGATTGTTTCTATAAGAAGGGGTTCTCAACCGCTGGACCGCGGCCTCAAGCACCTAAACCTGGCTTACCTGTTTCGTTTCCTCTCGACCAAATGTTTCGTTTCCTCTCTCATCGTCATCAATTCTAAAAAACGTGTAAGGGATCCCGCCTTTTGTTCTTCGCCTACACCAAAGAGACGCGTGGATCAACTGTATAAAACTTTTCTTTTCTACCCTTAGTGTAAATTCCGTACATTTTAACTTACCTACATTTTAAAATTTCACAAATACCGTACAGAGGCTTGTTAGACTCGGGGGCAGCAGTAAACGTAATCGGCGGTCGACTGTACTTGTGTTTTGCCGACGCGGGGTTTATTCCTGAGTACTTACCGCAAAACATTCGGGGCGTAGATGACTCAACAATAAGCACGATAGGTAAAATAGTATTGCCATTATGCTTCGATAATAAAATCTTACATACTACTTTCGTAATAGCTCCTTCGATCGCGGACCAATTTATTTTGGGTATCCCGTTTTTAGAAAAATCTAAAATTATTCCTCGTCTTTTCCCACGTGACAATTACTTTTCGATTAATTCTATTTCCGATCATTCAGTAGGTATTATTGATCAGCCTTCTCCTTGCCTGAATTCTGTTGATGACTTCTCAACAAATCAAAAGTGCATTCTTGACATGGTAAAATCTGAGTTCGAAGCTATTGCCTTTGAGAAGGTAGGGCTTCGACGTACTAACTTAGTTTCATATATAATTAACACTGAAGATAGTCCTCCCGTAAAGCAACGCACCTACCCCTGTTCCCATGTAAGACGAGGTCAGCTATGTTCTGAGGTGGATCTTATGCTTAGTTTAGATGTAATCGAAACAGCCAGGAACCCATGGTTAAATTCCTGTTTTATAAAAGACACCAGTATATCCTGACCGTAATCGACAACTTCAGCAAATTTATTTGGACCTTTCCATTGAGAGCGGCTAATGCCAGAAATGTTATTCGATTGTTAGAAGAATTTATTTTTCTACCATTTTCGACGCCCCGTGTAATAATTGCAGATAACGGAAAGCAATTTATTTCAAAAGAATTTCGCTCCTTCTTACAATCTTATGGTATACAGGACGTTCGGTACAACGCTTTCTATCACCTACAGCATGTTTTTGAGCGTTACAATCAGTCTATAATAACTTATCTGGTCATGATGGTTGAGAAAAACCAGAGAGACTGGTGCATTCATCTGCCAAAGATTTGTTCTTTTCTCAATTCCGTGAAGAATATTGTACACTATTTTTAATATGCATAAAGTATAAAATAAATAAATAAATTGTAGCAGAGCATATATCACATTAAATTCTACAGATGTAAAGCGCCATCTATAATAATGAAAGCCATCTAGCGAGATGCACCAGAAACAATTCACATACCTCAACAAGGAAGATTCCTACAGTATAGCAACTTGATCGAACTAATATTGTTTCGCACCAGAGGGAGCCTGTTTCACGATTTTTTTCCAATTAATCATTGCAAGAATAATTCGAGTATAAATTAGATTTGCACCCTCCAATATCCACTCCTTCCCTTCAGAACCATCAAAGTGCACAGTACATGTAATTAGTTTTAAATGAAATATTTTCTGTGATATTTTTATTGTTAATATAATTATCTGTGTTATATTTGAAGTTAAATAGTTTCATTTAGTAGTGAGTTGAGTCTCCTTGTTTATCAGTTTTTCTAATAAAGAAAGTGCCAGCTGGTGAGTACTAGAATAATCTCCATTCTCTTGCTAAGCTCATAACCCAACGCCCGCCAACATCGCACCGGTGATACCGTGAAATACAGTGCCCCGTACGCCAGCGTCGCACGGGTGATACACTGTGATTCGACATGCTATATTATATCTATATATGAATGTTTTGGAGTTGAAATCAGTTGTACATGTTCCTCAAATATTAGACTGCCACCGCCATCTCTTGAAACCTGGATCAATTCTTTTCAAATTTATACAAAGATTAATAAATATAGGTCACACCGCGCGCGATCATAAGGTAGGTACTTGTTATAGTACTACTATGAGGAAAGATATTTTTTGTTATTATTATGTCACGGGATGAAACATAATGATTTTTATAGTTTTAATAATTATAATTTATTTATTTATTTATTTATTTTCAATATCAACGGCAATAGCCTTTTACATGTTATTTACAATATCTATAACAATACATACATTTTTTTTAACAACACAGTAGTTAAAAATTTAAATCCAATTGGATAGGACAGAAAAAAAAACCACACAAAATAAATAAGAATATCAACATTTGAATAGGTAAAGATTAAACAACAATAGAGTGTGTAGTCAAATATCACAGATTGAACATGTCAACAAAGCAAGTTAGAATAGGAATGTCAAGTAAATTAATACAATATAATAAAGTTTAATAATGTCATGTAATGTTCATGTGTCAAATAATAAAGTTTAAAATGTCAAGTAAAAATATAAGTATAATGTCAAAATCACAGAATAAATAAGGTATAATATCAACTTATTAAAAAAAAAAAATTCTATGAGATGTACAGCGTACACAGCCAAATCAAATAAAAAAATATAAATAATAATATAAATAATAATACAGTAGATATTATGATATTGTACTAACAAAATGCTCAAGTGTCGAATATATATTGAGATATTGAGTGATTTACGATTGTTTATTTTGTCGTGGCGTACGCGGTATGTCTCATATGAAACATGGTATGGCGGGCGTTATAAGAGAGTCTACCTACTAAGCTCACAATTCTTCTAGCCACTCCTTACTATGAAGAAAACCCCTTAAATCTCTTTTTTATCTCATTAGAAATCACTTGCAATTAGATTGTCAGATCTCCTGGAGAAACTATGGATCAGATGATGAATCTGAGCCCATAAATGGTGACCCCAGACTAAAGAACACACAATCTTCAGCAATCCATTCATTTTAATCCATTAACTTTTCAACCACCGTCGTGACCCCGAACTTCGCCTGGTTTTCAAAAGTTTTTTTTGAATAGCTCCAAAATAGAATAGTACTGTACGAATTGGTATTGAAAATAATATTCAATAAGAAGAATTCTAAAGGAATGTCATGATAAATACCTGTATTTTATAATAATTACCATTTTATTAGCATTTAAAGACGGCAGGCGAATTTTTTTTCAAAGCCAACATTTGTTTATCATATACTCAAATAATTTATTTATTTCAAATTCAAAATTAAAACGTTTCTCACAATCTTTTAAATTCAAGAACCACCCTAAAACAAATATACTTATACCAATTCTATTGTAATTTTTTTTGTTTATTCTATATGTTGCATATTATCTCATCATCATACTCCTCAACCAACGCTGGACTCCAACAACACTATCCAATGGATGGAAGCCTACGGTGGCAATCTTCACCGCTGTACCTAACAGAAGCAGACTACACGAGTTGTCTCACAGACTTCGTAGCTCGGAGGCCAAACTTCTTCAACGAATTTTGCCCCACTACTGTTCTCTCCAACAGTGGCAGATGTACATCGCACCACGATTACACCCCACTGAAAACAACTGATGCATTTTTCCTTGCTCGTCAACCGACTTCATGGATCAACCAGTTACAACAGCACAAGCAACATCACGCTGCTGCATTAATGGCCGAGCGCAAACACCACCGCCGCTTCATCATGGTAAAACACAATCCACGCTGTTTTAACCAATATTAGCCATCATATTACCCCAGTGCAACCGCACTAAATACGTCGTGAACACTCTGTCCAATTCTCTTAAGATCCAGCCGCTACAACGCCCAGCCAAGTCAGTGTCAAGTCAACGTCAACATCCAGTACGTACCACCACACTCCATCATCAGATCGGGGAGGAAAATATTTACTCCACATCAGAATTTACAGCATGCCGTAAATTCTTGCGAGGGGCTGTGTAGCAGAGCATATATCACATTAAATTCTACAGATGTAAAGCTCCATCTATAATAATGAAAGCCATCTAGCGAGATGCACCAGAAACAATTCACATACCTCAACAAGGAAGATTCCTACAGTATAGCAACTTGATCGAACTAATATTGTATCGCACCAGAGGGAGCCTGTTTCACGATTTTTTCCAATTAATCATTGCAAGAATAATTCGAGTATAAATTAGATTTTCACCCTCCAATATCCACTCCTTCCCTTCAGAACCATCAAAGTGCACAGTACATGTAATTAGTTTTAAATGAAATATTTTCTGTGATATTTTTATTGTTAATATAATTGTCTGTGTTATATTTGAAGTTAAATAGTTTCATTTAGTAGTGAGTTGAGTCTCCTTGTTTATCAGTTTTTCTAATAAAGAAAGTGCCAGCTGGTGAGTACTAGAATAATCTCCATTCTCTTGCTAAGCTCATAAGAGAGTCTACCTACTAAGCTCACAATTCTTCTAGCCACTCCTTACTATGAAGAAAACCCCTTAAATCTCTTTTTTATCTCATTAGAAATCACTTGCAATTAGATTGTCAGATCTCCTGGAGAAACTATGGATTAGATGATGAATCTGAGCCCATAAAATATTGCTACTAACAAGACCCCTCATCTCCTCATGTTCGGCTTTTGGAACAGGTTAATCGAAATAATGATTCAGTAAGTACTGATCCTCTATCCCAAAGACTGAATGACATTTCTCAGTTAGAGCAGTTGTATGAAAGTGTCTCGCTAACCTTGGTTCAGGCATTTAATCGGAACGCAAATCGTTACAATATGAGAAGACGAGATGTCGTATTGTCTGTAGGACAGATAGTGTGGCGAAGGTGCTTCGTCCTGTCTAACGCTTCGCAGTATTTTTCTAAGAAACTGGCTCCGCGTTTTAGCAAGTCTGAAGTAATAGCAAAGGTGTCACCAACTGTCATTGAATTGCGAGATTTAGAAACCGGTTCAGTAGGACGGTTTCACGCCAAAGATATCGTCAAATTATCTTAATATGTAGTTTCCCAAACGTGACTTGTACTAGGTGTCAGAGAAAACTTTCCCTAAGACAACGGTAACAGTATAGTCTGACGGCAAAGCCCTGGGGCCTAAGTTAAGTGCATTAAAATGGCGTCCCAACGGATCGGTAGATCTTTGTTCCCATGGTTACCAAAGGTAGAAAGTGACGTTGCGCAAAGTTCGCAGCCAAAGCATTTAAATTCGAAAGTCGCTGCGCGTTAGTCCGTACCGGTGGCCGGATAGGTATTTTTTTCTATGAAACGCGTGACGACGCCCTCAACGTTCGCAGCCAAGTAACACTTTTGACAAAGTATTCACCTACCGTTCAAAGATCAAACGTCACTGGCACCGACAATTTATAGGTTAGATGCGCGTTATAGATATTGCCGCTGTTGCATACAAAGTTAATATCGACAAGTGTCAACAAAAACTTTTTTTATTACAAAGAATGTAAGTAATTGAATTAAATGTATAATTATATCATGTTTGGGTTATTTTATTAATATTTGTAGATAAAAATATGCTTTTTTATCAATGATTTTTGTATAAAATTTTGTAGCATATTCGATGCTTCTTTAAAAACGAAATTCACACATTTTATAGTTACATTAGTGACTCAATAATTGATTTATTTTGTTTATTTCTTTATGCACATGGAAAAATGTAAATATTCCTCTACGTTGTGTGATGTCCGCTTTAGTTTTATTGTGCATTTGTAAGTACTATTCAATACGAGTATTGCTAAGATATATTTTACATTGTTTCAGTATAATGCATAAGGTCTTATTGTGACTTGGGGCATACTACACCCAAAGGGAGGATGACAGGAATGCCCGTTTCCGCGGTCGTCACAGACAGGATTTTGTGACAACCCTGTCTAACGCCGACTTCATAAGACATTTCAGGCTGGATAAGGCTGGGTTCCGCCTCGTCTGTGACGATCTGCGGAAACTCTCCGTTTTAAAAGAGACGAAATTGTACCCACTTGAGAGAAAGGTGTGTTTTTTGTTCCAATATACTTATAATTGCTATTCAAATGTTTTATTTCTCAAAGTAAGCTGTTATATGTATTATTATTATTTGAATACTAGCCTGCAGCCTCCATGGAGGCCGCCGTCACTGCGTCCCATAATGGAACTTTTGTGACTTGCCCTGTATCTAGAGTTCATCGCTCAACCCGGCCTCCTGGAGGAAGCGCAGGATTTTGTTGGCGTTCAACTCTTTGATGTCATCTGGGCACATTAGAAATTTGCCCAGTTAGGGACCTTGTGATGGTGCATAGATTGTTCCTGCTAAGGGATAATAGGTCCCTTACGGATTTTTGATTGTAGGCATTTATTAACGCCTTAGAATGTTTTTGTCCCTGGGTTTCAGTCCAGAGTTTAAAAGAGCGTTCATTGTATATGTCCGCTAGAGTTTTACGTTTTGTGCTATGAGGAATACCAAAGAATGGTTCAGGTCCATAAAAATTTCTCTCAGCACCGGCCCTCGCTAGCTCGTCGGCCTTTTCGTTGCCTGCGATGCGTTCATGTCCCGGTACCCAACGCAATATTACCTTATTTCTGTTACCTAAGGTGTTTAGTACATCTTTACAGCTTTGCACTAGCCTCGAATTGGTTGAGGCCGATGCCAAGGCCAGTAGGGAGGCCTTACTATCCGAGTTGATGTAGATTATTTGTCCTGAATAGTTTTTCTGAAGGTTTATCATTGCGCATATTTGTATAGCATAAACCTCAGCTTGAAAGACAGAGGGATGCCTACCGAGGCTTATTGCCGCCTGGTATCGTGGCTTCTCTCCGTAAATACCACTACCTGCTCTGAGGTTGTTTTTGGATCCGTCAGTATACCATATCAGCGAGTGGCCTTCAAAGATAATCCTGTCCTCTAGCCAGTCGCTTCTTTCTGGTAGTTCGACCTGATAGTACATCTTGAAGTCATGACTGGTTGTCATGACATCCGATATCATGTTTAGAATTGGATGTTCATTTATTGAGTCCTGTGCCGATCTCAGGGTCCTGGACATCCAGTTGTATTTACCTGTTGCATTTAGCCTTAAGATCGCCGATTCAGCCAGCATGCGCACATGTAGGTGTAGCGGCAACAGGCCCAGCATAGCATTGAGTGCTGCTCCAGGTGTAGTTGACATGGCACCCGTAGCCAGGATGCATGCAGTCCTTTGTAGGCTATCTAGCTTTTCCATGGCCGTTCTTTGCTCAGTCTTTCTGTACCAAACGACAGAGACATATGTTATCGACGGTCTTACTACCGCTGTGTATAGCCAGAGAGCTATGGTAGGACTGAGTCCCCATCTTTTGCCCTCTAACCGACCGCAGATGCCTTACGATATTTTTGCCTTATGTACTATGTTGGTTAAATGTGTATTCCAGGTGAGTTTCTGGTCGAAGGTCACACCTAGGTATTTCACTTCGTGGGAGAAGTGGATTGTTTTACCATTTACGGAAGGTTTCTTGAGCTTGTCAAGTTTCCTTTTGTTGGTAAATGGTACTATTATTGTCTTGTCAGGGTTAACTGACAATTCATTGTCATTACACCATTTGTGTATAGTGTTTAAGGCTTTTTGTATCAGCTACGAAAGCGTGTCTTGGCAGTCGCCTCTTATGATGACAGCCAGGTCATCTGCATAACCCAGCGTGTCAAAACGGAGGTCCGCCATCCTGTACAAGAGCTCTTCTATTGCTAAGGTCCATAGGAGGGGTGATAAAACTCCTCCCTGCGGGCATCCTCTAGTGGTGTAAAACTCAAGAGAATGATTGTGCAGGGATATCTTAGCATGTCTATTATTTAACATAGATTTGACCCATCTTATGGTAGTTGGGTCTACTTCTTTCCTAGATAGCCCTCCAACCAGCGTACTGATCGGAGTGTTATCGAAGACTCCTTCTATGTCGAGAAATGCGCAGAGCGCTATTTGTTTATCCTCAATCGCCTTCTCGATTTTGTCCGTGAGATCGAGTAGAGCTGTCTCCGTCGATCTCTGTTATATGTAATATATATATATATATATATATATATATATATATATATATATATATATATATATATATATATATATATGTTAATATAAAGCTTTTCGCGACGCGGAATATGTAAATTGTTATTTCGGGTACTGTCGCGTTGTGAGTTGTTCCCTGTCCAACACTTTCTTCTCATACAAAGGCACAATATACAAACAAGTATCAGGCGCCAGTATGGGTTCTTCCCTCTCCCCAATACTTGCTGACCTGTTCCTACTGGATTTCGAAGAACGAGCACTAAGCCAAGCTCAATATAAACCCACCCTATACAAACGATACGTAGATGACACCTTTGTCATCTGGCCCCACGGAAAAGAAAAAAAAAAAAAAAAAAAAAAAAAAAAAAAAAAAAAATTAGATGAATTCTTACTCCACCTAAACAATCTACATCCAACCATCAAATTCACGATGGAAATAGAGACCGACTCCCAACTCCCCTTCCTCGACACACTCATTCGCAGAAACCCCGACGGCACACTAGGACATAAAATCTACCGGAAAGCAACCTCCACCTCGAGATATCTCCAAGCGGACTCTCATCATCACCCCTCCCAATTGCAAGCGGTCGCCACATCTTTGTTCCACAGGACTGTGTCACTGACAGATAACACACAAAGAGAAGATGAAGAACGCGTTCTTACCAAAATCCTAAAACAAAATGGGTACTCCAACAAACAGCTGAGTGCAGCTAAATCACACGCATCCACCCCTAATCTGTCAACACCACCTAACGACAGGTACCTCGGTACTTGTAACATCCCTTATGTCAGAGGCGTATCTGAAAAGATTGGCCGCATACTCAAGAAACAACATATTCGCCCTGTCTTCTCAGCAAACAAAAAAGTTTGCACAACCTTACTTCTACCTACTGATAAGATCCCCAACGAACACCAAGGTGTATACCAAATCCCTTGCAAAGACTGTCCCAAAGTATACATAGGTAAAACGAATAGAAAAGTCTCGGTCAGAGCCGAAGAACACAAAAATGACGTCAAAAACAAAAAACCCTCATCCACCCTCGCGCTACACACAATGACTGAAGGCCACAAAATAGACTTCGAAAACACAAAAACACTACACAAGTCAAATCGAGAACTACACCGCACCTTGCTCGAAGCAATTAACATTGCCAAACGAGATCATACACTGAACGAAAGAGATGAAACGATTAAACTTAACCCCTCCTACCTCCACCTCTTAGACCAAATCACACCCACCCACCCCACACATACAAAAACCACCACCCACACCCCACAAACACATCTCCAATCAAACACCACAACCTCCAATTCAACTACAAGTTCCGCCACTGACTCAAATCCATCCACAAGTACCCTAACAGACAGTATACCTACAAACACATCTCGTAATAGCGCGCGTTCCACGAGACAAAATACGTCATAATCTGCTTAGCGAGTCAACGAATAACATCCTTGTCTTGTTACTGTAGATTAATTTTCGGCGTCATTACTTCGGTAATACGACGAAAGGCTGAAGATGGAGTCTCTGATGGCTCCGAAATATATACCACCATCTAACCAACAAACCAACACCTTTAATAATGTTCCAAATAACATCGGGAACAACTCACAACGCGACAGTACCCGAAATAACAATTTACATATTCCGCGTCGCGAAAAGCTTTATATTAACATAATATCACTTTACGGGAGTGGCGTCAAACAAGATCTTGACCGTTTCGAGAAGTGCAAGCTAAAACGAGTGAAGTGTTTGAACGATATTACATTCTTAGTGAGGTGCCGTGATAACAAGGTGATACCGACATCGTTCCGTCTCAGGTACTACAAGCAGAATACACACACCAACCGTATTCTACACAAAGCAAGCCTAGGACTGGTGCGAGCCGAGATTGCTGAGAAACGCCGCCTACTAGATCAGATAAGTGAAAACTTATATTACCAACATCTTAAACTGTCTTCCCTCATTCATCCTCTATTATGGAATCAGTTTGATGACATAATACAAGAACGACTCGACACAGAAAACACAAACACCAAAAATACACACATCAGGAAGTTCAATAACCTCACTAAACACTTACAACCACGATCACAGACACCAAACAGCAACAACCAAAAACCCCCCCCTACACTCGCACATACAGTACACAACTTATCCAACGAAACCCTCGACGAAAATGCCCTTTCAATTCTGTCGAAAGGCTTCAACTTTGCCATATCCCCCTCACACATACCGAAAGAAAAATTCATAGTTAACTTAGAAACTTCCTTGCAAAATATCCCGGACAAGACAGCTGAAGAAATCAGACAGGATGTCTGCACTATACTACGCAAATCCAAGGCCCCCAAGTCCAACACCACGCACGCTGAGCGTGAAGCCCTCAAAAAACTTAAACAAAATCCCAACATCGTCATCCTCCCAGCCGACAAAGGCAATGCCACCGTGGTAATGAACTCGACTGAATACGACAGCATGGTTCAAATCCTGTTGCAAGACGACTCCGTGTACAAAGTCCATCCGACGAACCCCATCACATACCTAGAAAAAACCACGAAAGCTATCATCACTAAATCCACCCTTTCTAATGAAGTAAAGAAACGCCTAATTCCGAGAGAAAAATCCTCGGCGATAGCCAAGTTCTATGCACTTCCCAAAATCCACAAAAATCCATTAACTCTAAGACCCATTGTCTCACAACTAAGCACCCCAACATACCACCTCTCTAAATACCTATCAAACTTTCTTTATCCCGATTCCATACAACGCGACTCATACATAAAAAACTCCTTCGACTTCATAGAGTTGATAAAAACAATAAAAACCAACGAAACAGACCTGTTAGTAAGCTTCGACATCGTATCTCTCTTCACAAACATTCCCATAGATGAGACACTTACAATTTTAAAAGATCGCTTCAAAATACCTAAAATGTTTATCAACATGATAGCCCATTGCATGTCCAACACTTTCTTCTCATACAAAGGCACAATATACAAACAAGTATCAGGCGCCAGTATGGGTTCTTCCCTCTCCCCAATACTTGCTGACCTGTTCCTACTGGATTTCGAAGAACGAGCACTAAGCCAAGCTCAATATAAACCCACCCTATACAAACGATACGTAGATGACACCTTTGTCATCTGGCCCCACGGAAAAGAAAAATTAGATGAATTCTTACTCCACCTAAACAATCTACATCCAACCATCAAATTCACGATGGAAATAGAGACCGACTCCCAACTCCCCTTCCTCGACACACTCATTCGCAGAAACCCCGACGGCACACTAGGACATAAAATCTACCGGAAAGCAACCTCCACCTCGAGATATCTCCAAGCGGACTCTCATCATCACCCCTCCCAATTGCAAGCGGTCGCCACATCTTTGTTCCACAGGACTGTGTCACTGACAGATAACACACAAAGAGAAGATGAAGAACGCGTTCTTACCAAAATCCTAAAACAAAATGGGTACTCCAACAAACAGCTGAGTGCAGCTAAATCACACGCATCCACCCCTAATCTGTCAACACCACCTAACGACAGGTACCTCGGTACTTGTAACATCCCTTATGTCAGAGGCGTATCTGAAAAGATTGGCCGCATACTCAAGAAACAACATATTCGCCCTGTCTTCTCAGCAAACAAAAAAGTTTGCACAACCTTACTTCTACCTACTGATAAGATCCCCAACGAACACCAAGGTGTATACCAAATCCCTTGCAAAGACTGTCCCAAAGTATACATAGGTAAAACGAATAGAAAAGTCTCGGTCAGAGCCGAAGAACACAAAAATGACGTCAAAAACAAAAAACCCTCATCCACCCTCGCGCTACACACAATGACTGAAGGCCACAAAATAGACTTCGAAAACACAAAAACACTACACAAGTCAAATCGAGAACTACACCGCACCTTGCTCGAAGCAATTAACATTGCCAAACGAGATCATACACTGAACGAAAGAGATGAAACGATTAAACTTAACCCCTCCTACCTCCACCTCTTAGACCAAATCACACCCACCCACCCCACACATACAAAAACCACCACCCACACCCCACAAACACATCTCCAATCAAACACCACAACCTCCAATTCAACTACAAGTTCCGCCACTGACTCAAATCCATCCACAAGTACCCTAACAGACAGTATACCTACAAACACATCTCGTAATAGCGCGCGTTCCACGAGACAAAATACGTCATAATCTGCTTAGCGAGTCAACGAATAACATCCTTGTCTTGTTACTGTAGATTAATTTTCGGCGTCATTACTTCGGTAATACGACGAAAGGCTGAAGATGGAGTCTCTGATGGCTCCGAAATATATACAACCATCTAACCAACAAACCAACACCTTTAATAATGTTCCAAATAACATCGGGAACAACTCACAACGCGACAGTACCCGAAATAACAATTTACATATTCCGCGTCGCGAAAAGCTTTATATTAACATAATATCACTTTACGGGAGTGGCGTCAAACAAGATCTTGACCGTTTCGAGAAGTGCAAGCTAAAACGAGTGAAGTGTTTGAACGATATTACATTCTTAGTGAGGTGCCGTGATAACAAGGTGATACCGACATCGTTCCGTCTCAGGTACTACAAGCAGAATACACACACCAACCGTATTCTACACAAAGCAAGCCTAGGACTGGTGCGAGCCGAGATTGCTGAGAAACGCCGCCTACTAGATCAGATAAGTGAAAACTTATATTACCAACATCTTAAACTGTCTTCCCTCATTCATCCTCTATTATGGAATCAGTTTGATGACATAATACAAGAACGACTCGACACAGAAAACACAAACACCAAAAATACACACATCAGGAAGTTCAATAACCTCACTAAACACTTACAACCACGATCACAGACACCAAACAGCAACAACCAAAAACCCCCCCCTACACTCGCACATACAGTACACAACTTATCCAACGAAACCCTCGACGAAAATGCCCTTTCAATTCTGTCGAAAGGCTTCAACTTTACCATATCCCCCTCACACATACCGAAAGAAAAATTCATAGTTAACTTAGAAACTTCCTTGCAAAATATCCCGGACAAGACAGCTGAAGAAATCAGACAGGATGTCTGCACTATACTACGCAAATCCAAGGCCCCCAAGTCCAACACCACGCACGCTGAGCGTGAAGCCCTCAAAAAACTTAAACAAAATCCCAACATCGTCATCCTCCCAGCCGACAAAGGCAATGCCACCGTGGTAATGAACTCGACTGAATACGACAGCATGGTTCAAATCCTGTTGCAAGACGACTCCGTGTACAAAGTCCATCCGACGAACCCCATCACATACCTAGAAAAAACCACGAAAGCTATCATCACTAAATCCACCCTTTCTAATGAAGTAAAGAAACGCCTAATTCCGAGAGAAAAATCCTCGGCGATAGCCAAGTTCTATGCACTTCCCAAAATCCACAAAAATCCATTAACTCTAAGACCCATTGTCTCACAACTAAGCACCCCAACATACCACCTCTCTAAATACCTATCAAACTTTCTTTATCCCGATTCCATACAACGCGACTCATACATAAAAAACTCCTTCGACTTCATAGAGTTGATAAAAACAATAAAAACCAACGAAACAGACCTGTTAGTAAGCTTCGACATCGTATCTCTCTTCACAAACATTCCCATAGATGAGACACTTACAATTTTAAAAGATCGCTTCAAAATACCTAAAATGTTTATCAACATGATAGCCCATTGCATGTCCAACACTTTCTTCTCATACAAAGGCACAATATACAAACAAGTATCAGGCGCCAGTATGGGTTCTTCCCTCTCCCCAATACTTGCTGACCTGTTCCTACTGGATTTCGAAGAACGAGCACTAAGCCAAGCTCAATATAAACCCACCCTATACAAACGATACGTAGATGACACCTTTGTCATCTGGCCCCACGGAAAAGAAAAAAAAAAAAAAAAAAAAAAAAAAAAAAAAAAAAAAAATTAGATGAATTCTTACTCCACCTAAACAATCTACATCCAACCATCAAATTCACGATGGAAATAGAGACCGACTCCCAACTCCCCTTCCTCGACACACTCATTCGCAGAAACCCCGACGGCACACTAGGACATAAAATCTACCGGAAAGCAACCTCCACCTCGAGATATCTCCAAGCGGACTCTCATCATCACCCCTCCCAATTGCAAGCGGTCGCCACATCTTTGTTCCACAGGACTGTGTCACTGACAGATAACACACAAAGAGAAGATGAAGAACGCGTTCTTACCAAAATCCTAAAACAAAATGGGTACTCCAACAAACAGCTGAGTGCAGCTAAATCACACGCATCCACCCCTAATCTGTCAACACCACCTAACGACAGGTACCTCGGTACTTGTAACATCCCTTATGTCAGAGGCGTATCTGAAAAGATTGGCCGCATACTCAAGAAACAACATATTCGCCCTGTCTTCTCAGCAAACAAAAAAGTTTGCACAACCTTACTTCTACCTACTGATAAGATCCCCAACGAACACCAAGGTGTATACCAAATCCCTTGCAAAGACTGTCCCAAAGTATACATAGGTAAAACGAATAGAAAAGTCTCGGTCAGAGCCGAAGAACACAAAAATGACGTCAAAAACAAAAAACCCTCATCCACCCTCGCGCTACACACAATGACTGAAGGCCACAAAATAGACTTCGAAAACACAAAAACACTACACAAGTCAAATCGAGAACTACACCGCACCTTGCTCGAAGCAATTAACATTGCCAAACGAGATCATACACTGAACGAAAGAGATGAAACGATTAAACTTAACCCCTCCTACCTCCACCTCTTAGACCAAATCACACCCACCCACCCCACACATACAAAAACCACCACCCACACCCCACAAACACATCTCCAATCAAACACCACAACCTCCAATTCAACTACAAGTTCCGCCACTGACTCAAATCCATCCACAAGTACCCTAACAGACAGTATACCTACAAACACATCTCGTAATAGCGCGCGTTCCACGAGACAAAATACGTCATAATCTGCTTAGCGAGTCAACGAATAACATCCTTGTCTTGTTACTGTAGATTAATTTTCGGCGTCATTACTTCGGTAATACGACGAAAGGCTGAAGATGGAGTCTCTGATGGCTCCGAAATATATACCACCATCTAACCAACAAACCAACACCTTTAATAATGTTCCAAATAACATCGGGAACAACTCACAACGCGACAGTACCCGAAATAACAATTTACATATTCCGCGTCGCGAAAAGCTTTATATTAACATAATATCACTTTACGGGAGTGGCGTCAAACAAGATCTTGACCGTTTCGAGAAGTGCAAGCTAAAACGAGTGAAGTGTTTGAACGATATTACATTCTTAGTGAGGTGCCGTGATAACAAGGTGATACCGACATCGTTCCGTCTCAGGTACTACAAGCAGAATACACACACCAACCGTATTCTACACAAAGCAAGCCTAGGACTGGTGCGAGCCGAGATTGCTGAGAAACGCCGCCTACTAGATCAGATAAGTGAAAACTTATATTACCAACATCTTAAACTGTCTTCCCTCATTCATTCTCTATTATGGAATCAGTTTGATGACATAATACAAGAACGACTCGACACAGAAAACACAAACACCAAAAATACACACATCAGGAAGTTCAATAACCTCACTAAACACTTACAACCACGATCACAGACACCAAACAGCAACAACCAAAAACCCCCCCCTACACTCGCACATACAGTACACAACTTATCCAACGAAACCCTCGACGAAAATGCCCTTTCAATTCTGTCGAAAGGCTTCAACTTTGCCATATCCCCCTCACACATACCGAAAGAAAAATTCATAGTTAACTTAGAAACTTCCTTGCAAAATATCCCGGACAAGACAGCTGAAGAAATCAGACAGGATGTCTGCACTATACTACGCAAATCCAAGGCCCCCAAGTCCAACACCACGCACGCTGAGCGTGAAGCCCTCAAAAAACTTAAACAAAATCCCAACATCGTCATCCTCCCAGCCGACAAAGGCAATGCCACCGTGGTAATGAACTCGACTGAATACGACAGCATGGTTCAAATCCTGTTGCAAGACGACTCCGTGTACAAAGTCCATCCGACGAACCCCATCACATACCTAGAAAAAACCACGAAAGCTATCATCACTAAATCCACCCTTTCTAATGAAGTAAAGAAACGCCTAATTCCGAGAGAAAAATCCTCGGCGATAGCCAAGTTCTATGCACTTCCCAAAATCCACAAAAATCCATTAACTCTAAGACCCATTGTCTCACAACTAAGCACCCCAACATACCACCTCTCTAAATACCTATCAAACTTTCTTTATCCCGATTCCATACAACGCGACTCATACATAAAAAACTCCTTCGACTTCATAGAGTTGATAAAAACAATAAAAACCAACGAAACAGACCTGTTAGTAAGCTTCGACATCGTATCTCTCTTCACAAACATTCCCATAGATGAGACACTTACAATTTTAAAAGATCGCTTCAAAATACCTAAAATGTTTATCAACATGATAGCCCATTGCATGTCCAACACTTTCTTCTCATACAAAGGCACAATATACAAACAAGTATCAGGCGCCAGTATGGGTTCTTCCCTCTCCCCAATACTTGCTGACCTGTTCCTACTGGATTTCGAAGAACGAGCACTAAGCCAAGCTCAATATAAACCCACCCTATACAAACGATACGTAGATGACACCTTTGTCATCTGGCCCCACGGAAAAGAAAAAATTAGATGAATTCTTACTCCACCTAAACAATCTACATCCAACCATCAAATTCACGATGGAAATAGAGACCGACTCCCAACTCCCCTTCCTCGACACACTCATTCGCAGAAACCCCGACGGCACACTAGGACATAAAATCTACCGGAAAGCAACCTCCACCTCGAGATATCTCCAAGCGGACTCTCATCATCACCCCTCCCAATTGCAAGCGGTCGCCACATCTTTGTTCCACAGGACTGTGTCACTGACAGATAACACACAAAGAGAAGATGAAGAACGCGTTCTTACCAAAATCCTAAAACAAAATGGGTACTCCAACAAACAGCTGAGTGCAGCTAAATCACACGCATCCACCCCTAATCTGTCAACACCACCTAACGACAGGTACCTCGGTACTTGTAACATCCCTTATGTCAGAGGCGTATCTGAAAAGATTGGCCGCATACTCAAGAAACAACATATTCGCCCTGTCTTCTCAGCAAACAAAAAAGTTTGCACAACCTTACTTCTACCTACTGATAAGATCCCCAACGAACACCAAGGTGTATACCAAATCCCTTGCAAAGACTGTCCCAAAGTATACATAGGTAAAACGAATAGAAAAGTCTCGGTCAGAGCCGAAGAACACAAAAATGACGTCAAAAACAAAAAACCCTCATCCACCCTCGCGCTACACACAATGACTGAAGGCCACAAAATAGACTTCGAAAACACAAAAACACTACACAAGTCAAATCGAGAACTACACCGCACCTTGCTCGAAGCAATTAACATTGCCAAACGAGATCATACACTGAACGAAAGAGATGAAACGATTAAACTTAACCCCTCCTACCTCCACCTCTTAGACCAAATCACACCCACCCACCCCACACATACAAAAACCACCACCCACACCCCACAAACACATCTCCAATCAAACACCACAACCTCCAATTCAACTACAAGTTCCGCCACTGACTCAAATCCATCCACAAGTACCCTAACAGACAGTATACCTACAAACACATCTCGTAATAGCGCGCGTTCCACGAGACAAAATACGTCATAATCTGCTTAGCGAGTCAACGAATAACATCCTTGTCTTGTTACTGTAGATTAATTTTCGGCGTCATTACTTCGGTAATACGACGAAAGGCTGAAGATGGAGTCTCTGATGGCTCCGAAATATATACAACCATCTAACCAACAAACCAACACCTTTAATAATGTTCCAAATAACATCGGGAACAACTCACAACGCGACAGTACCCGAAATAACAATTTACATATTCCGCGTCGCGAAAAGCTTTATATTAACATAATATCACTTTACGGGAGTGGCGTCAAACAAGATCTTGACCGTTTCGAGAAGTGCAAGCTAAAACGAGTGAAGTGTTTGAACGATATTACATTCTTAGTGAGGTGCCGTGATAACAAGGTGATACCGACATCGTTCCGTCTCAGGTACTACAAGCAGAATACACACACCAACCGTATTCTACACAAAGCAAGCCTAGGACTGGTGCGAGCCGAGATTGCTGAGAAACGCCGCCTACTAGATCAGATAAGTGAAAACTTATATTACCAACATCTTAAACTGTCTTCCCTCATTCATCCTCTATTATGGAATCAGTTTGATGACATAATACAAGAACGACTCGACACAGAAAACACAAACACCAAAAATACACACATCAGGAAGTTCAATAACCTCACTAAACACTTACAACCACGATCACAGACACCAAACAGCAACAACCAAAAACCCCCCCCTACACTCGCACATACAGTACACAACTTATCCAACGAAACCCTCGACGAAAATGCCCTTTCAATTCTGTCGAAAGGCTTCAACTTTGCCATATCCCCCTCACACATACCGAAAGAAAAATTCATAGTTAACTTAGAAACTTCCTTGCAAAATATCCCGGACAAGACAGCTGAAGAAATCAGACAGGATGTCTGCACTATACTACGCAAATCCAAGGCCCCCAAGTCCAACACCACGCACGCTGAGCGTGAAGCCCTCAAAAAACTTAAACAAAATCCCAACATCGTCATCCTCCCAGCCGACAAAGGCAATGCCACCGTGGTAATGAACTCGACTGAATACGACAGCATGGTTCAAATCCTGTTGCAAGACGACTCCGTGTACAAAGTCCATCCGACGAACCCCATCACATACCTAGAAAAAACCACGAAAGCTATCATCACTAAATCCACCCTTTCTAATGAAGTAAAGAAACGCCTAATTCCGAGAGAAAAATCCTCGGCGATAGCCAAGTTCTATGCACTTCCCAAAATCCACAAAAATCCATTAACTCTAAGACCCATTGTCTCACAACTAAGCACCCCAACATACCACCTCTCTAAATACCTATCAAACTTTCTTTATCCCGATTCCATACAACGCGACTCATACATAAAAAACTCCTTCGACTTCATAGAGTTGATAAAAACAATAAAAACCAACGAAACAGACCTGTTAGTAAGCTTCGACATCGTATCTCTCTTCACAAACATTCCCATAGATGAGACACTTACAATTTTAAAAGATCGCTTCAAAATACCTAAAATGTTTATCAACATGATAGCCCATTGCATGTCCAACACTTTCTTCTCATACAAAGGCACAATATACAAACAAGTATCAGGCGCCAGTATGGGTTCTTCCCTCTCCCCAATACTTGCTGACCTGTTCCTACTGGATTTCGAAGAACGAGCACTAAGCCAAGCTCAATATAAACCCACCCTATACAAACGATACGTAGATGACACCTTTGTCATCTGGCCCCACGGAAAAGAAAAAAAAAAAAAAAAAAAAAAAAAAAAAAAAAAAATTAGATGAATTCTTACTCCACCTAAACAATCTACATCCAACCATCAAATTCACGATGGAAATAGAGACCGACTCCCAACTCCCCTTCCTCGACACACTCATTCGCAGAAACCCCGACGGCACACTAGGACATAAAATCTACCGGAAAGCAACCTCCACCTCGAGATATCTCCAAGCGGACTCTCATCATCACCCCTCCCAATTGCAAGCGGTCGCCACATCTTTGTTCCACAGGACTGTGTCACTGACAGATAACACACAAAGAGAAGATGAAGAACGCGTTCTTACCAAAATCCTAAAACAAAATGGGTACTCCAACAAACAGCTGAGTGCAGCTAAATCACACGCATCCACCCCTAATCTGTCAACACCACCTAACGACAGGTACCTCGGTACTTGTAACATCCCTTATGTCAGAGGCGTATCTGAAAAGATTGGCCGCATACTCAAGAAACAACATATTCGCCCTGTCTTCTCAGCAAACAAAAAAGTTTGCACAACCTTACTTCTACCTACTGATAAGATCCCCAACGAACACCAAGGTGTATACCAAATCCCTTGCAAAGACTGTCCCAAAGTATACATAGGTAAAACGAATAGAAAAGTCTCGGTCAGAGCCGAAGAACACAAAAATGACGTCAAAAACAAAAAACCCTCATCCACCCTCGCGCTACACACAATGACTGAAGGCCACAAAATAGACTTCGAAAACACAAAAACACTACACAAGTCAAATCGAGAACTACACCGCACCTTGCTCGAAGCAATTAACATTGCCAAACGAGATCATACACTGAACGAAAGAGATGAAACGATTAAACTTAACCCCTCCTACCTCCACCTCTTAGACCAAATCACACCCACCCACCCCACACATACAAAAACCACCACCCACACCCCACAAACACATCTCCAATCAAACACCACAACCTCCAATTCAACTACAAGTTCCGCCACTGACTCAAATCCATCCACAAGTACCCTAACAGACAGTATACCTACAAACACATCTCGTAATAGCGCGCGTTCCACGAGACAAAATACGTCATAATCTGCTTAGCGAGTCAACGAATAACATCCTTGTCTTGTTACTGTAGATTAATTTTCGGCGTCATTACTTCGGTAATACGACGAAAGGCTGAAGATGGAGTCTCTGATGGCTCCGAAATATATACCACCATCTAACCAACAAACCAACACCTTTAATAATGTTCCAAATAACATCGGGAACAACTCACAACGCGACAGTACCCGAAATAACAATTTACATATTCCGCGTCGCGAAAAGCTTTATATTAACATAATATCACTTTACGGGAGTGGCGTCAAACAAGATCTTGACCGTTTCGAGAAGTGCAAGCTAAAACGAGTGAAGTGTTTGAACGATATTACATTCTTAGTGAGGTGCCGTGATAACAAGGTGATACCGACATCGTTCCGTCTCAGGTACTACAAGCAGAATACACACACCAACCGTATTCTACACAAAGCAAGCCTAGGACTGGTGCGAGCCGAGATTGCTGAGAAACGCCGCCTACTAGATCAGATAAGTGAAAACTTATATTACCAACATCTTAAACTGTCTTCCCTCATTCATCCTCTATTATGGAATCAGTTTGATGACATAATACAAGAACGACTCGACACAGAAAACACAAACACCAAAAATACACACATCAGGAAGTTCAATAACCTCACTAAACACTTACAACCACGATCACAGACACCAAACAGCAACAACCAAAAACCCCCCCCTACACTCGCACATACAGTACACAACTTATCCAACGAAACCCTCGACGAAAATGCCCTTTCAATTCTGTCGAAAGGCTTCAACTTTGCCATATCCCCCTCACACATACCGAAAGAAAAATTCATAGTTAACTTAGAAACTTCCTTGCAAAATATCCCGGACAAGACAGCTGAAGAAATCAGACAGGATGTCTGCACTATACTACGCAAATCCAAGGCCCCCAAGTCCAACACCACGCACGCTGAGCGTGAAGCCCTCAAAAAACTTAAACAAAATCCCAACATCGTCATCCTCCCAGCCGACAAAGGCAATGCCACCGTGGTAATGAACTCGACTGAATACGACAGCATGGTTCAAATCCTGTTGCAAGACGACTCCGTGTACAAAGTCCATCCGACGAACCCCATCACATACCTAGAAAAAACCACGAAAGCTATCATCACTAAATCCACCCTTTCTAATGAAGTAAAGAAACGCCTAATTCCGAGAGAAAAATCCTCGGCGATAGCCAAGTTCTATGCACTTCCCAAAATCCACAAAAATCCATTAACTCTAAGACCCATTGTCTCACAACTAAGCACCCCAACATACCACCTCTCTAAATACCTATCAAACTTTCTTTATCCCGATTCCATACAACGCGACTCATACATAAAAAACTCCTTCGACTTCATAGAGTTGATAAAAACAATAAAAACCAACGAAACAGACCTGTTAGTAAGCTTCGACATCGTATCTCTCTTCACAAACATTCCCATAGATGAGACACTTACAATTTTAAAAGATCGCTTCAAAATACCTAAAATGTTTATCAACATGATAGCCCATTGCATGTCCAACACTTTCTTCTCATACAAAGGCACAATATACAAACAAGTATCAGGCGCCAGTATGGGTTCTTCCCTCTCCCCAATACTTGCTGACCTGTTCCTACTGGATTTCGAAGAACGAGCACTAAGCCAAGCTCAATATAAACCCACCCTATACAAACGATACGTAGATGACACCTTTATCATCTGGCCCCACGGAAAAGAAAAATTAGATGAATTCTTACTCCACCTAAACAATCTACATCCAACCATCAAATTCACGATGGAAATAGAGACCGACTCCCAACTCCCCTTCCTCGACACACTCATTCGCAGAAACCCCGACGGCACACTAGGACATAAAATCTACCGGAAAGCAACCTCCACCTCGAGATATCTCCAAGCGGACTCTCATCATCACCCCTCCCAATTGCAAGCGGTCGCCACATCTTTGTTCCACAGGACTGTGTCACTGACAGATAACACACAAAGAGAAGATGAAGAACGCGTTCTTACCAAAATCCTAAAACAAAATGGGTACTCCAACAAACAGCTGAGTGCAGCTAAATCACACGCATCCACCCCTAATCTGTCAACACCACCTAACGACAGGTACCTCGGTACTTGTAACATCCCTTATGTCAGAGGCGTATCTGAAAAGATTGGCCGCATACTCAAGAAACAACATATTCGCCCTGTCTTCTCAGCAAACAAAAAAGTTTGCACAACCTTACTTCTACCTACTGATAAGATCCCCAACGAACACCAAGGTGTATACCAAATCCCTTGCAAAGACTGTCCCAAAGTATACATAGGTAAAACGAATAGAAAAGTCTCGGTCAGAGCCGAAGAACACAAAAATGACGTCAAAAACAAAAAACCCTCATCCACCCTCGCGCTACACACAATGACTGAAGGCCACAAAATAGACTTCGAAAACACAAAAACACTACACAAGTCAAATCGAGAACTACACCGCACCTTGCTCGAAGCAATTAACATTGCCAAACGAGATCATACACTGAACGAAAGAGATGAAACGATTAAACTTAACCCCTCCTACCTCCACCTCTTAGACCAAATCACACCCACCCACCCCACACATACAAAAACCACCACCCACACCCCACAAACACATCTCCAATCAAACACCACAACCTCCAATTCAACTACAAGTTCCGCCACTGACTCAAATCCATCCACAAGTACCCTAACAGACAGTATACCTACAAACACATCTCGTAATAGCGCGCGTTCCACGAGACAAAATACGTCATAATCTGCTTAGCGAGTCAACGAATAACATCCTTGTCTTGTTACTGTAGATTAATTTTCGGCGTCATTACTTCGGTAATACGACGAAAGGCTGAAGATGGAGTCTCTGATGGCTCCGAAATATATACAACCATCTAACCAACAAACCAACACCTTTAATAATGTTCCAAATAACATCGGGAACAACTCACAACGCGACAGTACCCGAAATAACAATTTACATATTCCGCGTCGCGAAAAGCTTTATATTAACATAATATCACTTTACGGGAGTGGCGTCAAACAAGATCTTGACCGTTTCGAGAAGTGCAAGCTAAAACGAGTGAAGTGTTTGAACGATATTACATTCTTAGTGAGGTGCCGTGATAACAAGGTGATACCGACATCGTTCCGTCTCAGGTACTACAAGCAGAATACACACACCAACCGTATTCTACACAAAGCAAGCCTAGGACTGGTGCGAGCCGAGATTGCTGAGAAACGCCGCCTACTAGATCAGATAAGTGAAAACTTATATTACCAACATCTTAAACTGTCTTCCCTCATTCATCCTCTATTATGGAATCAGTTTGATGACATAATACAAGAACGACTCGACACAGAAAACACAAACACCAAAAATACACACATCAGGAAGTTCAATAACCTCACTAAACACTTACAACCACGATCACAGACACCAAACAGCAACAACCAAAAACCCCCCCCTACACTCGCACATACAGTACACAACTTATCCAACGAAACCCTCGACGAAAATGCCCTTTCAATTCTGTCGAAAGGCTTCAACTTTGCCATATCCCCCTCACACATACCGAAAGAAAAATTCATAGTTAACTTAGAAACTTCCTTGCAAAATATCCCGGACAAGACAGCTGAAGAAATCAGACAGGATGTCTGCACTATACTACGCAAATCCAAGGCCCCCAAGTCCAACACCACGCACGCTGAGCGTGAAGCCCTCAAAAAACTTAAACAAAATCCCAACATCGTCATCCTCCCAGCCGACAAAGGCAATGCCACCGTGGTAATGAACTCGACTGAATACGACAGCATGGTTCAAATCCTGTTGCAAGACGACTCCGTGTACAAAGTCCATCCGACGAACCCCATCACATACCTAGAAAAAACCACGAAAGCTATCATCACTAAATCCACCCTTTCTAATGAAGTAAAGAAACGCCTAATTCCGAGAGAAAAATCCTCGGCGATAGCCAAGTTCTATGCACTTCCCAAAATCCACAAAAATCCATTAACTCTAAGACCCATTGTCTCACAACTAAGCACCCCAACATACCACCTCTCTAAATACCTATCAAACTTTCTTTATCCCGATTCCATACAACGCGACTCATACATAAAAAACTCCTTCGACTTCATAGAGTTGATAAAAACAATAAAAACCAACGAAACAGACCTGTTAGTAAGCTTCGACATCGTATCTCTCTTCACAAACATTCCCATAGATGAGACACTTACAATTTTAAAAGATCGCTTCAAAATACCTAAAATGTTTATCAACATGATAGCCCATTGCATGTCCAACACTTTCTTCTCATACAAAGGCACAATATACAAACAAGTATCAGGCGCCAGTATGGGTTCTTCCCTCTCCCCAATACTTGCTGACCTGTTCCTACTGGATTTCGAAGAACGAGCACTAAGCCAAGCTCAATATAAACCCACCCTATACAAACGATACGTAGATGACACCTTTGTCATCTGGCCCCACGGAAAAGAAAAATTAGATGAATTCTTACTCCACCTAAACAATCTACATCCAACCATCAAATTCACGATGGAAATAGAGACCGACTCCCAACTCCCCTTCCTCGACACACTCATTCGCAGAAACCCCGACGGCACACTAGGACATAAAATCTACCGGAAAGCAACCTCCACCTCGAGATATCTCCAAGCGGACTCTCATCATCACCCCTCCCAATTGCAAGCGGTCGCCACATCTTTGTTCCACAGGACTGTGTCACTGACAGATAACACACAAAGAGAAGATGAAGAACGCGTTCTTACCAAAATCCTAAAACAAAATGGGTACTCCAACAAACAGCTGAGTGCAGCTAAATCACACGCATCCACCCCTAATCTGTCAACACCACCTAACGACAGGTACCTCGGTACTTGTAACATCCCTTATGTCAGAGGCGTATCTGAAAAGATTGGCCGCATACTCAAGAAACAACATATTCGCCCTGTCTTCTCAGCAAACAAAAAAGTTTGCACAACCTTACTTCTACCTACTGATAAGATCCCCAACGAACACCAAGGTGTATACCAAATCCCTTGCAAAGACTGTCCCAAAGTATACATAGGTAAAACGAATAGAAAAGTCTCGGTCAGAGCCGAAGAACACAAAAATGACGTCAAAAACAAAAAACCCTCATCCACCCTCGCGCTACACACAATGACTGAAGGCCACAAAATAGACTTCGAAAACACAAAAACACTACACAAGTCAAATCGAGAACTACACCGCACCTTGCTCGAAGCAATTAACATTGCCAAACGAGATCATACACTGAACGAAAGAGATGAAACGATTAAACTTAACCCCTCCTACCTCCACCTCTTAGACCAAATCACACCCACCCACCCCACACATACAAAAACCACCACCCACACCCCACAAACACATCTCCAATCAAACACCACAACCTCCAATTCAACTACAAGTTCCGCCACTGACTCAAATCCATCCACAAGTACCCTAACAGACAGTATACCTACAAACACATCTCGTAATAGCGCGCGTTCCACGAGACAAAATACGTCATAATCTGCTTAGCGAGTCAACGAATAACATCCTTGTCTTGTTACTGTAGATTAATTTTCGGCGTCATTACTTCGGTAATACGACGAAAGGCTGAAGATGGAGTCTCTGATGGCTCCGAAATATATACCACCATCTAACCAACAAACCAACACCTTTAATAATGTTCCAAATAACATCGGGAACAACTCACAACGCGACAGTACCCGAAATAACAATTTACATATTCCGCGTCGCGAAAAGCTTTATATTAACATAATATCACTTTACGGGAGTGGCGTCAAACAAGATCTTGACCGTTTCGAGAAGTGCAAGCTAAAACGAGTGAAGTGTTTGAACGATATTACATTCTTAGTGAGGTGCCGTGATAACAAGGTGATACCGACATCGTTCCGTCTCAGGTACTACAAGCAGAATACACACACCAACCGTATTCTACACAAAGCAAGCCTAGGACTGGTGCGAGCCGAGATTGCTGAGAAACGCCGCCTACTAGATCAGATAAGTGAAAACTTATATTACCAACATCTTAAACTGTCTTCCCTCATTCATCCTCTATTATGGAATCAGTTTGATGACATAATACAAGAACGACTCGACACAGAAAACACAAACACCAAAAATACACACATCAGGAAGTTCAATAACCTCACTAAACACTTACAACCACGATCACAGACACCAAACAGCAACAACCAAAAACCCCCCCCTACACTCGCACATACAGTACACAACTTATCCAACGAAACCCTCGACGAAAATGCCCTTTCAATTCTGTCGAAAGGCTTCAACTTTGCCATATCCCCCTCACACATACCGAAAGAAAAATTCATAGTTAACTTAGAAACTTCCTTGCAAAATATCCCGGACAAGACAGCTGAAGAAATCAGACAGGATGTCTGCACTATACTACGCAAATCCAAGGCCCCCAAGTCCAACACCACGCACGCTGAGCGTGAAGCCCTCAAAAAACTTAAACAAAATCCCAACATCGTCATCCTCCCAGCCGACAAAGGCAATGCCACCGTGGTAATGAACTCGACTGAATACGACAGCATGGTTCAAATCCTGTTGCAAGACGACTCCGTGTACAAAGTCCATCCGACGAACCCCATCACATACCTAGAAAAAACCACGAAAGCTATCATCACTAAATCCACCCTTTCTAATGAAGTAAAGAAACGCCTAATTCCGAGAGAAAAATCCTCGGCGATAGCCAAGTTCTATGCACTTCCCAAAATCCACAAAAATCCATTAACTCTAAGACCCATTGTCTCACAACTAAGCACCCCAACATACCACCTCTCTAAATACCTATCAAACTTTCTTTATCCCGATTCCATACAACGCGACTCATACATAAAAAACTCCTTCGACTTCATAGAGTTGATAAAAACAATAAAAACCAACGAAACAGACCTGTTAGTAAGCTTCGACATCGTATCTCTCTTCACAAACATTCCCATAGATGAGACACTTACAATTTTAAAAGATCGCTTCAAAATACCTAAAATGTTTATCAACATGATAGCCCATTGCATGTCCAACACTTTCTTCTCATACAAAGGCACAATATACAAACAAGTATCAGGCGCCAGTATGGGTTCTTCCCTCTCCCCAATACTTGCTGACCTGTTCCTACTGGATTTCGAAGAACGAGCACTAAGCCAAGCTCAATATAAACCCACCCTATACAAACGATACGTAGATGACACCTTTGTCATCTGGCCCCACGGAAAAGAAAAATTAGATGAATTCTTACTCCACCTAAACAATCTACATCCAACCATCAAATTCACGATGGAAATAGAGACCGACTCCCAACTCCCCTTCCTCGACACACTCATTCGCAGAAACCCCGACGGCACACTAGGACATAAAATCTACCGGAAAGCAACCTCCACCTCGAGATATCTCCAAGCGGACTCTCATCATCACCCCTCCCAATTGCAAGCGGTCGCCACATCTTTGTTCCACAGGACTGTGTCACTGACAGATAACACACAAAGAGAAGATGAAGAACGCGTTCTTACCAAAATCCTAAAACAAAATGGGTACTCCAACAAACAGCTGAGTGCAGCTAAATCACACGCATCCACCCCTAATCTGTCAACACCACCTAACGACAGGTACCTCGGTACTTGTAACATCCCTTATGTCAGAGGCGTATCTGAAAAGATTGGCCGCATACTCAAGAAACAACATATTCGCCCTGTCTTCTCAGCAAACAAAAAAGTTTGCACAACCTTACTTCTACCTACTGATAAGATCCCCAACGAACACCAAGGTGTATACCAAATCCCTTGCAAAGACTGTCCCAAAGTATACATAGGTAAAACGAATAGAAAAGTCTCGGTCAGAGCCGAAGAACACAAAAATGACGTCAAAAACAAAAAACCCTCATCCACCCTCGCGCTACACACAATGACTGAAGGCCACAAAATAGACTTCGAAAACACAAAAACACTACACAAGTCAAATCGAGAACTACACCGCACCTTGCTCGAAGCAATTAACATTGCCAAACGAGATCATACACTGAACGAAAGAGATGAAACGATTAAACTTAACCCCTCCTACCTCCACCTCTTAGACCAAATCACACCCACCCACCCCACACATACAAAAACCACCACCCACACCCCACAAACACATCTCCAATCAAACACCACAACCTCCAATTCAACTACAAGTTCCGCCACTGACTCAAATCCATCCACAAGTACCCTAACAGACAGTATACCTACAAACACATCTCGTAATAGCGCGCGTTCCACGAGACAAAATACGTCATAATCTGCTTAGCGAGTCAACGAATAACATCCTTGTCTTGTTACTGTAGATTAATTTTCGGCGTCATTACTTCGGTAATACGACGAAAGGCTGAAGATGGAGTCTCTGATGGCTCCGAAATATATACAACCATCTAACCAACAAACCAACACCTTTAATAATGTTCCAAATAACATCGGGAACAACTCACAACGCGACAGTACCCGAAATAACAATTTACATATATATATATATATATATATATATATATATATATATATATATATATATATATATTTTTTTTTTTAAATGAATCTGTGCTCACTCGAAGTGAACACAAATACACTTTTGACATATTTCACAGTAAGCAAATGCTTGTGTCGTGAAAGCGGAAAATGGTTGACACGGCCGGGATTCGAACCCACGACCTCCGCACGAAACAGTGCGAAAGCCGGCGTCGTAACCGCTGGTCTATCAACCACCTCAATATGTATGATTAATTTCAGGTGCTCATTACTCTCAGTTTTTTGGCAACTGGTTCATACCAGAAAATTGTGGGCCTTTCTCACAAGACCCCCCAGAGGACGGTAAGCCGATTTATCAAGGAAGTGGTAGAGGCGCTGTGCACCCCAAAAATGCTGGTAAAGTGGGTGCCATTCCCTACCACTCCTCGAGAAAGAGCCAACATCAAAACCAAGTAAGTGTTACTGTCAAACACAAGCAAGGTTATTTATTGTGAACATAACTGTCTTTATCTCCAATACATCATAACCAAGATTCTAAATCCTTTCAGGTTTCAAAGGAAATTCCGTCTTCCGGGGGTGATTGGGTGTATAGACTGTACCCATGTTAATATCGTCAAACCCAGTAGGGATGAACATTTGTATTTTAATAGGAAAACACACACTCCATCAATGTTCAAATGGTTATTTATTACTTTGCATACAAATATACAATATATTGCAATTTTCATTGTGAGCCTCTGCCTTTTCCAGAATATTCTATCTATTGCCCGCCTCATTTAGTTAATAACCTCATTGCCCTTATATCTTTCCCCACGCCATGCGCCCACCTCAGCCTCAGTTTTCCCACGCTACGTCTCCCCTCTGGTTTTGCAATTTTATACATCTAAAATTGACAAATGCAATATTAACAATATATCTTGTAAAAACAATAACAGTTATAAATTGTTCAGTTAGATTGAGACTACATAATTAACTACATGATCTCTCAAGGTGATATTAGGTATATTGTCCTACATTAATAATGATGCTCTTCAAATTATAGATCTGCGACAGTGACCTCAGGATCATTAATGTGAATCCAAAATTTGGTGGTGCCACGCATGACTCCATGATATGGATGCACAGCAACCTCAATCCATACATGCGTGAGCTTCACCAAAACGGGGAGTGTTCATATTTTCTGGGTATGTGGATAAAATGCTTTAAATTATTTGAAAGTCGGATAGGGAAGCTTGGCGTTCTGTTCTCTCTACCAACCCTACAAGAGGCGCGGTGTTAATATTTTTTCCTATTTCAGGTGATTCTGGCTATCCACGTAGGGCATGGCTAATGACACCTGTACTCCATGCCCAACGTGGATCAAGGGAATTTGAGTTTACAAACAGACACGTGAAGGCCAGGAACTGCATCGAACGTTGTTTCGGTGTCCTGAAAACACGGTGGAGGTGTTTGATAAAGGACAGGACATTACATTACACGCCTGAGGTTGCAGCCAGGATTGTGTTGGCATGTTCTGTTTTGCACAATATCTCACTACAGTTAATACTACCATTACCATCAATAGATCCCGACGCACTAGCGGAAGATAACAATCCACCAGTGGATGTCCCAGTAGTCCCTGGAAATTCTGAAAGAGCTGAAAGGGTCCAAGGCTTGGCGGCTATGGAGAATATACTGAGGGTATGCCTATAATTAGTGGACCAAAATAATGAGTAAGTATGTTAATTAAAATAATGTAATGTACCGACTTCAGTAGCCTAGTTGTATAGGTGTGGAATTCAGATCACGAGGTCCTGGGTTGATTCTGAGTTTTTCTAAGTGAAACGTCTACCCGGAGTTGGCCTATCTCAGATTGGACGGGACCGGTTGACTGGAAAAAATTGCCTCGGGCAATAAGATCTGCCGGCTATACTGACACCTTTTTAGAAGTGTTAATTTAATTTACCAGGCATGGTGATGGAAAGAAGGCTAATTTTTTTTATAATCTGTTAGTGTAAGAACTAAAATATATTGTTTTGCAGGAACCAACTAGGAAATCAGCATCCTAGATAAGGAAGTTCCTACCTTTGTTGAAGAATGAATTGAATAGAAACACAACTTAATTGGGACTTGGTCTATGTGTATATACTTTGTTATCAGAGCAGCTAGGCACCGTGTTTTCTACAATGTTCATCTTCAATGATGTTGTGATGCGATGATGTTTTCTTTGGCCCCATGTTACAATGTTGCATTCATTTAATTTGTATACGTCTATGTATTTCTAACTGTTTATTTTGTGTCTCTGGTTTGTGTTTAGTTTATTTTCTTTTGGTGTTTGCGTCTTGGTATCACCTATTATTGTATTTTTTTTTATTAAACCGCTGGTTGGGTAGACAATAAAATAATTAATACCACCTAATGGAGAACATTGTTAACATCACACTAAGCTAGCCTTCGAAATAACAGTAGACGGTCGTAACCCCGTAGTGGTTTGTTCATACTATTTAAACATTTAGTATTTATTGGTCAAGTCATCTTATTGATATATCCTTAAGATCTAGTCCTGAAAAATGGACACAAGAATCTAGATAAACTTAGATCATCTTTTCGGTCATGGGCTTGAATCCCGGTGCTGACCAATTCTACAACACAACCCTGTGGTTAGTGTAAAAGATGTGAAAAGTGTATTTGTGTTCACTGATCAATTCTTGTATTTAAAAAATCTTAATATTTATATATTCTTGTAATATTTTTCATTAATTAAAACCACAATTGTAAAAAAATCTTTCATTTAATTTCCTATAAAATTACAAACAATGATTCAAGATGAGCAGTTTTTACAATATAGTATAGAAGACATTATGGTAAGGTACAAAATATACATGCACATTGCAGATATACCTACATAGATCTTTTTTTTTTAGTATTATTCTATTCCAAGTCATATACTGGTTAGACTACATCCTGATTTAATCAACAAGTTACAGTATAAAGGTCAATTAATCCGGATTAATAAGCAGATATTTGCCTACACATGTACCTAATCATAGCAGATCAACAATTAACTTACGTTTTCAGTTTTTACTTTGTGAAACCCCATCTTATCGTTGGGTTATTTTAATAAAAAAATACATAATTTCATATATTATTTTATTTGACAAAGATCTTTGGTCACACTATTAATCTTCAGTATGTATTTATGGCAATAAGGATAACTAGTATGAGCGATAAACCTTTATTGATTGAAATAATATGTAAAATTATTAAAGAAGTGGTTGGTTGGCTAGCGGTTACGACGCCGGCTTTCGTACTATATCGTTCGGAGGTCGGGGATTCGATCCCAGGTGCCGACAATTTTCCTCTTTCACGACACAAGCTTTAAGTAGCTTACTGTGAAAGAGTGTATTTGTGTTCACTTTGAGTGAGAACAGATTCATTTAAAAAATAAAATAATAAACCAACGTTACAAAAGCCATACATATGTATTACTTACAATAAAATATTTAAAGATGCATTTTTTACTAATTTATAATGGAGAAAAGCCACACAAGAGTAATAATGAAATTTTCACTGTAGGATATACAAAGAGACAAATTCAAAATGGAGAAAAGCCACACAAGGGTAATTCGGAGCGAAAAAATACTGTAATAGGAAATTTAGACACAACAGAGGTTGGAGATAGACAAAGAAAGACTGGAGTTGGATTGAATAGGAGGTCATGCAGTTTGGGGACAGTTGGCTTCACCCATGTGCGAGTGACAGAAGAGGATAGGAACGTGATAATATATTAGAATTTTTATAATTATTTAAACAAAGTGATTTAAATATGTAAAACGATTGATTTGTAATTCACAAATTATTTTATACCCTGACTAGTTTCGCAGGCACAGGTCCTGCGTGGCAAAGAAACCTGTGACCATGCAGGACCTGTGCCTGCGAAACTAGTCAGGATATTAAATGGTTTGTGGAATTACAAATCAATTGTTTTATTTTAATTACTTTATTTAAATAATTATTGTTCTCTAAATACACCACCACGTTCACACATCGAGGTGAACCTTTCAAAGGTTTGGATCCACCTCAATGTATCCTCCCTCCTTTCTCTGGCTTCCTCCCTCCTGTTCTCCTCCCTAACTCGATCTAATTCCAATTTTTGGCGATCTAACTCCAACCTCTGGAGCTCTATATCGCCAAACATTTCGGAAGCCCTATCGAAATGTGTCTGCCTTAAACTGGCTACCCGGCATGGCCGTGCCCTCAAAGGAGCCCGCATAGTTGTTGGGGGGCTTCTTCCTGGGGTTGTAACAAGCCCAGAAGGTAGCAAGCGAGATAAAACTCGAGGGCTCCTTCGTAGGGATGTTACAGCCCCAGGACTAGGATGCGATGGAGTCCGGGGGCTCCTTCGAGGGGTTGTACACGGGACCCTCGGAGATGGTCGGGGAGCCCTCGGTGATGGTCGGGGAGTCCTCGGTGGTGTCATGGGGATGTCTGGTGGTGGATGTGGGTGCTGATCTGTAAGAATGAAATTAATGACAGTTTGAAATATTTATTATTTACTAGCTGACCCATCGAACTTCGTCTCGCCTTCAATCAAAAGTCAATAAAATATTGCTGGGTAACATATCATAATCGAAAAATCAGATCGGGACCGTGGGGTTGACCACCTCACGTTCTTAAAACAATCGGTCAGAAAAGGCAACAGAATTAAGCCTCGGACGCCTGGACCCCATCAGGGGGGGGTTCAGGCAGCTGGTTTCCCCCCTGTATTGACCACGGCTCGATTAAGGAACAAGAGCTTAAAAATCGGGACTCTGAATGTCCGCACTCTGAGGGCGGGCGGGGAGCTTGTTGCTGCCAAGTTGGCGGGAGATTATGGACTAGATATCCTGGGGCTGAGTGAGGCGCGCATCCCAGGCTCGGGGCAGAGTGACGCTGGCAATTATGTCATGCTTCACTCTGGCCACCGGACTGCACGGATGCGTGGCGTCGCTCTACTTTTAAGTAAATATGCCTTCTCTCGCCTTCTTGGTTGGGAACCTGTTTCTGACCGCCTGATGAGTGCGTCCTTTAAGATGAGTGGCGAAACACTGACGGTCCTTCTATGCTATGCTCCCACTGAGGATGGGGACGCGGCTGCTAAGGACTGTTTCTATGACAGTCTGGATGCAGTTGTGTCCCATGTTCCGAGACGCCATCGCCTAATAGTTCTGGGGGACTTTAATGCCAAGGTTGGCAACGACCCCCAGAATGGACCAGGCGTCATGGGTAAGCATGGCTTAGGAGTGATGAATGATAACGGAAGCCGTCTCATTGGTTTCGCCACGCTCCATGGACTCTTAATAGGGGGAACTCTCTTCCCCCACAAGGATATCCATAAATACACCTGGACCTCGCCCGACAGAAGAACGAAAAACCAGATAGACCATCTCCTGGTAAGGGCTAGCAGCCGAACTGACCTGCGGGATGTCCGCACCTGCCGGGGAGCAGACATGGACACGGATCACGAACTCCTTGTGGGTTCGTTCAGATTCAAATTTCACCATTTCCAGCCAAGATCGTCTGCTCCTCGCCCGCTGGACATACGCAGGTTAGAGAGTGCTCAGTGTCGCCACACGTACGAGACTGAGTTACGCACAAGGTTTGCCCCCTTGCAGGATTCACCCAGAGCTGCCCCAATTGAGTCAGCCTGGACTAGCTTTCGTGACGCGGTTATGGAATCCGCACGTTCTTCTGTCGGCTATAAGAATAAAAAGAGACCAATATGGATGTCCGATGGGTCCTGGAGTCTCATCGAAGATCGCCTGAAGGCTAAGACCCTCAGAGACAGCGAAAAAGACCCTCAAAAACTGGCCGCTTTGGTGTCTGAGTACAGGGAGCTGAGCCGCAAGGTGAAGCACTCTGTACGAACAGATAAAAGAAGACACCTGGACTCTCAGATACGGCGAGCACAGTCTGCTGCACTCGGTAATGACTCGAGGACACTCTTCGAAATCACCCGGGAGGTCGGGGGCAGGGGTCAAAAAAGACCCGTGACGGCAATACGAGACTCTCGTGGAGCCACTGTCACTGCCCCCGAACTGATTAAAGGGAGATGGAGGGAGTACTTTGAGTCAATATTGAACCGCCCCGAACCCTCCTCACCTTACAACTTTGAGGAGGAGTTGGCGGGTCTGAATATACCTCAGGCGACTGGGATATGTGAAGATCCGCCGACCCACAGCGAGATGGTGCTGGCCGTGATGAGATTGAAAAACAACAAAGCGCCAGGAGACGATGGAATCCACGCAGAGCTCCTCAAACAAGGCATAGACACCCTTGGCCAACCACTTCTTGATATATTTAAAATGGCGTGGGAAGAGGAGAGGTGCCCAAAAGATTGGCGGAATGGATCCATCGTCGCAATATTTAAAAAGGGGGATCCCCTTGAATGCGGAAACTACCGTGGAATTACTCTACTGAGTGTTCCCGGTAAGGTATTATCTCAGATATTACTACACCGCATTCGGGGGCCTATCATGGCTGTCCTGAGAGAGCAACAATGCGGCTTTGTACCTGGCAAGTCCTGCACGGACCCAATTTTCTGTGCCAGGTGCATCTTTCAGCAGTGCAAAGAGTTTAACTCTCCAGTCGCTTGTTGTTTCATAGATTTTGAAAAGGCCTTCGACAGCCCACATAGACCATCGATATGGAAAATTTTAGCTCTGTACGGTATACCTCCGAAGATAGTAAAAATGGTGCAGTCCCTGTATGAAGACTCCGAGTGTAGCGTCAAAACGCCAGGTGGTCCTACTGAAGCTTTCAGGATCACCACGGGAGTCAGACAGGGCTGCGTACTGGCTCCATTTATATTTATTATTGTCATGGACTTCCTCTTGAGAAAGTCCATGCAAGGAGCAAGAGGTATACCGATAACACAGAGAGATGGTCTAATGGGCGAACTGTGCGATCTGGAGTACGCGGACGACCTAGCGTTGTTCAGTACGACAGTGGAGGAATTACAGCGCAGTGTTTCAAGACTCTGCGACGAAACAGTACGCCTTGGCCTTCGAGTCAATGCCAGTAAGACGGAGCTCATGGCGAGTAATGCCTGCCCCGATAAACAGCTACCGATAACCATAGACGGTCACCAGGTCTCCCGGGTGGATAAATTTAAATACCTGGGAGCAACCATTACCACCTCTGGTGACCTCGGGGCTGAGCTCCCGATACGTATCGGTATGGCAAGTGGCGCCTTTAACAACATGACCAAGATTTGGAAAGCGTCGGCGTTTAGTGTCGAGACGAAATGTAAACTGTTTGATGCGTGTGTGTTGCCCATTCTCCTCTATGGGTGTGAGTCCTGGCACCTGACCAAAGCCCAGGCACAAAAAGTCTCAGCTTTTGAAATGAAGTGCCTAAGGAGAATTCTGGGTGTAAGATGGTACCACCGCATCACGAACGACGCTATACGCCGGCGCACCCAGCGTGAGCCCATCACCTCTACCATTGTGGGGAGGAGATGGACTTGGCTGGGACATGTGTTAAGGATGCCGAATGACAGTTGGCCGAGGAGAGCGCTGTTCTTCCTCCCATCAGGGTCCCGAAGACGAGGAAGACCCTCTCACACTGTGTTCCGCTCCTTCGAAGCAGAGCTGAGGGACATGGACATGGTGTGGGAGGAGGTCATAAACATTGCGCAAGATCGAGCGCAATGGAGAGCTCTTGTTGCCTCCCTATGCCCCTGAGTGGGGTGTAAAAGGGAGAATTGATTGATTGATTGAACATACCATACATGACTACTCTGTAAAAAAATCAAAAGTTATCGGATGATCTCATGCTACTACGTTTTGAAATATACAAAATATATAATTACCAGAATGCTTAAAGTGTAAATTAAGTGATTATAAACTTTCAGTATATTGAGCAACTTATAAGTATAGAATAAACACATCATAGAAGGTACCTACCAGTATCGACCCGGGCTTCAGACAGCTCGTCCTCCACCTGAAATGGTTAAGAATGATTTAATTCATAATTAGGTAATGTTTTTCCAGTTACTGTTGTCAAAACGACTGAGATGGTTACTTATTTACTCTGCACAAAACAAGAATATAATGATTTTAGTTTGTTTTATGAAAATACACGAGGAATTGTTCAGTTATCATGCATCATAGTAATAGGACATAATATACTTTCAAGAGTAATAGAAATTAAATTTTGGTTTTAAGGTATAAGTGTTAAGATAACACAGATATAGGTATACATACTTCAATTAGAGAGGTTTCCAGGACAGGATGGGTCCCTGCTATCCTGCCCGTCATACCCATGATGGCTAACACCCTCTCCTCCAAGGGTGTTAGGGCCAGGGCAGACGCGGGACCTCCTCCTGTTCCACGGCTATGTGTGCTGATGGTGGATGCCTTCTTCTTGCAGCGAGTCTTCCAATCAGACCACATCTGAAAATAAATTAACTTTGAGTAAAAATAATGTATCATATTGTGTTATCTCGACATAAGCTCGGAATCACTTATGTTTTGCAAATGTTAATGTTGTTTGGTAGACTCTCTGACGGGTATTAATTTATGCCCATTGCAGGATAATAATTGTGTCTTTCTGGATATATTTTTTGTATGTTTAGTGTGATTTCCTTTGTTAATTCCTATCAAATGTTTCTGATGTTTTTTTTATCTGTTTAATTGATTTCCTTTTTGGTGCCTTATAACTTGTAGGTACACTCTATTGTTTAAAACAATATCTTCGTATATGTGAGAAATAAAAATTTAGTATACTCGTTTTCTACTTTATGATATTATATGTAAAATGAATGACAAACCCTTTTCCACTTTTCTGCTGGCCTCGAAGACCCACTGCCATCACTATTTTATAAATCCACGAGCTCTCCCCATAAGCTCTCGGACCTTAAGTGTCCCTGGGGCAGGGTTGCCACCTTTTGAAAAAATAAAATCGGGACATTCAGCCGATTATAGGAGAGGGGGCGTCCATTAATCACGTGATGTTAGTTTGCAACTTTTTAGACCCCCCCCCTCCCCCCTGGTGATATTTGGTGATGTTTCAGGAAACCCCCCCCTCCCCCTCCCCGAAAATCACGTGTACTTTTTTAGTACAAAGAATTACGAAACATATGATTTTAAACTTCATCGTCAATTCGTCAATTTTTTTAATTTCTGAATTGGTTTTCTTCAAAATCATCAGAAAAATAAATGCACGTGATTTTCTCACTAGACCCTCCCTCCCCCTACGTGATCTTTCGTGATTGTTTCCAGACCCCCCCCCTCCCCATTTGGCGCTCACGTGATTAATGGACGCCCCCAGACTAGCTGTTACTTGTGGCTTTGCTCACATGTTACTGTATTTGGTTTCTTTTCCTAAACAATGCAGAATTATATTCTCATCAAAATTAATTATAATAAAAAACATCTTGTCCCATTTCCAAGACTGTCTGAGTATTTCTTTTTTAATTTATATTCTAAAATTTCCATTAAATAACCTAATTACCTACTATTTTTTTATTATAGTTTTGTTATTATCAATCTGTATTTAAATTAAATATGTGTTTCTAATTCAAAAACAATCAGCCCGAAAACTTAAAAATCACCATATTTTGCTAACTTGACCAACATTGTCCGATGAGAATCCCAAAAAATAACTCGAATAACTTTTATTGCACCAAATGACGTCAACAATAACTCAAATAACTTTTATCAACTAAAAATTGTCGAGTGGCGTGTTATAAAAATCGGGACAAAATTAAGAGGTCGTCGGGACGCGGGATAATAGCATCGAAATCGGGACTGTCCCGGCAGAATCGGGACGGGTGGCAACCCTGCCCTGGGGGCCCGCTTGAGGCCGGGACAAATCGCGATTTCTGTAGAATAGTAATGATAAATGATGAAACTGTCTTTTTAAAGTAATTGTTATGACCTTTTGCCTAGTTATTTAAAATAAATCAATCAATGAATATCGACTTAATAAGGAATGGGGGAATTTCAAATGTAAAAAAACATTACAGTACTTGTACTAACTGCTTTAGATCATTATTAATTAAAAAAATGTGATTCAAAGTATGGCGAGGTTAAGAAAAATGTATACGAATCTTCGTACATAAAAATTTAACAAAAACATATTACGGAATACTCCATTATAAAAACTCATCGGAAACTTTTGAAGCTACATAATAAAATAATCATTATTATATTAAATAACTTTGAAAAACAAAACAAAAAGAATTATCTAACGTGCATTTTTTAGTTGATTATTTGACAAAGTTGAGAAAAAAATATTACTAAAAATAATACACAAGATGTTTACAATTGCACAGAGTAAAAATATAGTTTGCTTACCTTTCCATGTAATCCACAATCAAAATTAATTGTGCCGGGCTTGTGAATAGTTTCCCCGCCATTTCGATATTTATTTTGTTTATTGCGTTTCGATTGACACTATTGACAGTTAGATGTCATTGCTTACTGAAGAGTGTTGCCATTTTACGTAAATAAACCATAGAAAAGCATCGTTGTCTGGCGTCGAAATGTGCTTCTGACGTCAGGCCGCCCCGTGTCAATGTTTTGGTATTAAAACGACGTTGGCTTCGGAAATTAGAAAACTTTGCGCGTTTTCCGTTGCAAAGTTATCCGTTTGATCTTTCAAAGTTATCGCTATTTTAGTGCATTTGGCTCGGCCCCTTTCTGTACTCTACGAGTAGGAGTAGAATTTTGTTATTTTTTTTTTATTATTTAATAAAAAAAAACTTAATCACAAGTCTCATTATCCTATGACCATAGACAATGTTGATCACATACCCGGATAGTTTTGTGTGGGCTCCTTGACTTAACCTTCAGTTGAATATTGTCGAAGAACGACTTTTTCTTCCAGCTCAAATCACTCAGGTGGGCGACAAGCTGTCAAGAGTAATTCCTACCTTCTGGTGCTCTTCCTTGGTCCTGCTCTAGTGGTCTTCCTTCCTCTATGGTAGAATCATCTATTTCAACTTGAAACTCTATGAAGACTTATTGAAGGATGTCTATAGCAGTCCACTCTGAGGTAGGACACCTCTGACAAGAACAATAGGAAGCACAATTGTCTTAAGGAGTTGGCTAGCTCACCAAACTCAGAAATTAAAGAGATTATCTTAGAGATGTATTTACTTTTGTTATGTAGCATGAGACTGTTATCACTAGAAACCAAGTAATGGTTTATTTTTTTATCTCTAGGGTTGTGAAGTCCGAGATTTGAAGAGGAGATTCTATAACAAATGTTTGTGAGATAAATACAAAAGCACAGATCACTTTGAATTATAGTTCGTTTTATTGCAGGATAAACACATTTATTGTTACAGCAAAGTTTGACACAAATACATACACTATTTATAAGGTTTTTAGTGATTATTTTGTGATTTAGTTATTATGAAAATTATTATTATTAAGTTACAATTGTTTTCTGTCCTTTCACTGTATCAGCACTTTGTAAGGTTATTTTTAATTATGAAGTTTGCACAAGCGATACGAATATTGCGCGGGAGATGTAACACAAACGTAGTTTTTGATCTGAAGCACAAATAAACAAATCGGGAGATCAGTGTTTGAAATTGTAATCATTAATTTAAATAAATGATACTATTATTTACGTAATCCCGAATATAATTCACGACATTTGATGTTAATGCGATTTGCGCGGCAACAAGGCCTAGAGACTAGAGGTCTCTAGTCCGTGGCTTGTAGTGATTGAATGCGTGCCCGAACAGGTGAGCGAGGGGTATATATATTCTTTATGAAGGAGACGCGGTTAGTGCGGTGTTGTTGCATCAGCCGAGGGTAGTTTTTGAAAGTGGACTGTTCCAACAGTCAATTTGTCTTATAAAAAATGAATTTACCCAAACCGGAACATATTAATGAACCAATCACAGACCCGTATTCAATGGTCTCCTTATAAGGAGCGTTACCCACTCAAATAGTCATGTGATACGACAACACACCCGAAAACTTTAGTGTTTCACGGAAAGTTTAAGTAATAACTTTCTATTGATAATATGATTTTATTTCAATTTTATAGTAATTCAAACGATTTAAATTTTGAATTACGACATTCCCCTCTAAGTTATCAAAAAAAAAAATTATAAAAAAAAGGAGCTGAAGTAATCCTAGGTGGCTATTCCTGGAATGGGTAACCCCTGGAGTACACAACGAAAGAAAATTAAATTCAAAAATTTTCAAACTTAAAAATGACCAGAAAATTAGGGGGTAACAAAACTAGTAACGTAGTGCTGATAGGTGAGGCAAGTTGACATAAGTTTAACAAAATTAAAAAAAAATTATTAAAATAATTTGTAAGTGAAGTCGAGCCTTAAAGCTAGTACTTTTGTATGGGATTCTAATACATACAGGCAATCCTTTCTTTATGTTATGAACAAAAGTGAATGCAGAATACAATCCACTATTCGTTAAGGACTTAATTTACTCTCTTTACACTTATACAATTCAAGATCTCTTTTTATAGGAGATTATCAAAGATTATTTCATGAGGGAAGCAGGATTCTAATTAGATTATAATTTCAAGTGAGTAGAAATGTAGCAAAATTTATACATATACAAAATTAGGAGGCAACAAAATGCAAAGTTATACAGTAGTACAGTAAGGTTATTTTAATTTTAAAATTATTAGCAAAATGAAGAGTGAATGCGCTCTTGACACAATCATGATGATGGAAATATTAACGAGTAGGAGTCTCTCACACATAATACTTTCGCTTAATGTACAGGCTTCATCAATCATATCATTCTATCATAATTCAAAAAAAATGCGCATAAGAAAATTACTATTAATTCATTCATACATCTCTGACTCCAACTTAGTGACATGATAATTTAAGACACTAGACTCCATCATGAGACCATATCGTAAGCTTAATTCACATAATATATTACACATAGAATTAATTAATATACATTTACATACAATACATAAGTATATAGTCTTAAAATTAAGTGAACCTATGAGTGTCCTGGAATTTATTATTATATGTATGGCTTTAAATTGCTTCTTGTCAGAATACAGAGTGTATTCTGATTATCACTTATTCACACTTATATATCACTTGTAACAAAATTATTATTTGAGACACTTCCTGACTTCGTTATTGCAAACTCAAAGTTTTATAGAGATACCTAATTTATTGTTTGACAAGAAAACATACCGGAGGTGCAATGTACAGAGTTCACTATTTTAGAGACATAAAAATAAAAAAATAATAAATATTAAAATTTTCTGTTTGCCCATAGTTTCACAGAAGAGTTTGAGGATGGTTTCTCAATGCTAGCTAAACCTAATAGGTGACCAATAGGTTCGAAGTTGCTGAGCGCCAGTAATTTTTTACAAAAAAAAATTACAAAAATTCTTAACTTTAATCATGTCTTATAGACAACTATACTTTAAAACTTAAACTGACTTAGTAAGCGTCCTTACTTTGTCAAGTAACTAAATTTCTAAGGAACTAACGTCTTTAGTCGTATAACAGTCTTATACGCATTGGAATATTATACGTCACGATGAAGCACTCAATTGAAACGAACGTTATTTTTCAGCGATGTACGTATTTTATCATGGCATCAAGCAAGGGATGACCAACTGATAGACGAAAGAGAAAATTATACATAACAGGGAAAATATGAAATCTTACTTTATTTGGCAGATTGCGGGATGTAACGCTTTTGCGTCACATAATTAACGTATCTGACCAAAACTTAGACTAATAATGGACTTATTTTTAGCCAATCCATGCTATAGTGTGTGACGATCCGGACTTTCGTCAAATTTTTGCAGTAGGCCTACTTACAATTAAATTTACCACAAAAGGTCTTCCTCGTTAGATACTCTCATGGTTTCCTAGAGGGAATTCACCAATAACTAATATCTAATTTATTGATTCATTATTGAATTCAACAAATTATTCCTGACAAATTCAGGAGTATCCAACATTTTACATTAGTCATTAATTTCTCTTTGAATCAATGACTCTTTCCTTGCAGAGTTCTTCAACTATACAAGGAGTATCAAACACATTACATACATTTATACATTAGAATGCATAAAAAAAATGATTATAACTAACTAAGGTCTAAGACATGAGTCTTACACAACTCTAAAAATTATGACTTAAGAGTCACGAACAACTTGTACTACTATTCCCTCCACAGTCCTTATGACTGGGCAAGTTTGGGTCAAGTACTTCGTTGAGAAGGGAAAACAAAAATTTCTTCACACAAATAATAAACAATGGGTTAAGTAATCTCCATATCCTTTTCCCGAGCGGTAATTAATGACGTTGATATGTAAGGGATTTCGTTCTGGTACCAGGACAATCCACACGTTGGAAACAAAAGAGGATGCGCTGTAACACTTGACTCAGGGGATTACTAAACTTCTATACTAATGGAAACTGTTGGAATTCTATAAGAGATCCCTTCAATTAGGTTCAATAAAGAAAATTGTACTAGGGTTGACGATTCCTGACTACAAGGAATAACAAGGAAAAAAAAACTTTTATTTAACACTCAATACGTAACAACGGAAATTTACGAGAATACTCTTCTGATGCATAATATGCAATAAATGGGAAACGACCATATAACACTGTTGTAGACCAACTGGTCTAGAAATCTAACTTTGGCGAAACTTAAGTCTGGTTTATGTTTCATTACATTCTCAATTAAGGTAGTATCGAGTACCATATACTCTCTAGAACTAGATCACGTCTTCATCCAATGTAGTTATAATATAATAGTAACCACTTTAAATTTCAACATACGCCAATCCGGAACACATGGATTTCACACGAGAATAAAACAAATAATACCGCAATTAGAATTCGTATCCATTCACTACATCATTCTACACGAAGGTAATTAACACAGGGGTGTAGACGGAGACTTTAATTCGTTATATTATAATAAAAGAATTTCACCTATTACGATTAAAACGGGTCGGTTTTCCAAGGAAGAAATTATACGAGTCGTTAGTTACATAGGCAGTCACTGAAACGTAAAGGTACAAGAAGATATTCAATTTAATATGTTGCGGACACAGTGAGCAAAGTTAACAAAATCTATTTCAGTAATTCTATACGGAAACTTAGGAAAACTAAGGCAACCAGCTATGACAATCATTACATCCTTGATAATTGGTATCTACTGAAACCGAACTCTAATGGTTATGTCTATGAGTTTTCCTTCATAAATCAATAAATTTTTCTGCAAAAACTCTTAGAAGGATTCAAGAATTACCTATACAATAACGCATACTTCATGTATTTATTATGCATTAACGAAATTTTAACTAACAACTATGGTTTGAGACTAGAAGTCTCAAACAACTCTAATATTGACTGAATAGTCACAACTTAACCTACGATAACTAAGGTCAATGACTGAAGACCAAGTTATATATCTTATACTATAGTAACATTTTCAAAATTATAAGAAACAAAAAAAAATAAACAATGGGGTTTTGCTTCATGCCGGTAAACGGGTTTTATTTTTAAACGTAGGTTGGCCTTAAACACACATTCAGAAGCAACAAGAGAATTATGTGAATAAGGTTCTACAAGGTTGATGGTCGGAACTAACAGGTCAGCTGTTAGGCCGAGTCAACCGAAATCACTCCAAGTGGATATTTGACATATGGTCAAGTCCTCGAGCAAACAAAGAATATCTGGGTACGTGCGTATTTTCTACTGAAATATACTTGAAGAATCTGGATTGTCTCTCGACAATAGAAACTATACTTCTACTCGTAGTTTACATAACAGGGTGTCGCCGTCGAAATGTAAACTACATGTGTTTTGGCTAGGCCGTAGGCTTGCACAAAACTTGTCACGTTCAAGAGAGATATACTTGTCAAAGTTTGACTATATCTTTCGTATGGAATTTTCCCACATAGGGTCCCGTAAAATCCTTTAATTCATATATAGTACGTGATAACCTTTTTACTACAATACATTTAATAAACCGGGGTGCTAACTTCTTTGAATAATACTGGCCAGCGTTTGACTGAGTATAAGATTTTCTCCATACGACTTGACCTATTTTTAGAGATATATCTCGTCGGCGTAAATTATAACGTGCGGCGCTCTTGTGAAAGGCCTTTACTAGGGTATGAGAGATTGAATCATAAAATTTCTCTAGGTGAGAGATATCGTTAAGACGCTGTTCTATGGGGTCTGTACTATCTGAAGAAGGAGATTGATTGACTTGAAGAGTTCTGTAAAAAGATGCATGCGGGACGCTTTCATATCCGAACATTAATAAGTGAGGCGTGTGACCGGTAGCGATGTTCATTGTAGAATTGAGACAAGAACAAATCTTAGGTAAGTAGGTACACCAATCTCTCTGATTCTCTTGTACTAACATGGCGAGTAGGGTGACTACCGTTTGGTTATATCTTTCAGAAACATTATGCTGGGGGTGGAAAAAGGCGTTATAACGGAGATCTTTAATACCATAGGATGCAAGAAAGGAACGGAATTCTTGCGAGACAAACTGCTTTCCGTTGTCCATCACAAGGCAGCGGGGAACAGAATAAGGAAGAAATATGTGGTTCTCCAAAAGTTGGATTACATTACGGGAGGTAGCCGATCTTAGCGCAAACGTCCACAAGTATTTTGAAAAATTATCGACCACAGTCAGAATAAAAAGGTTCTTTTTATGACTGAGGGGGAAAGGTCCAATGAAATCTAAGCTAATTGATTCTAATGGTCTGGTCAGGTTCTTAGGGAATAGAGAAGTACCTTGGGGAGGTTGATTATTGTGCTTGTATCCCTTACAGGGTTCACAATTGGAAACTATCTGTTTGACGAAAGCTAAAAGACCTTTACAATAATACGTACGTGAAATGAATTCGTAGGTTTTCTGAACTCCTGGATGACATTGTTCGTTATGATAAATTCTAATAAGTTCCAATATGTGACACTTAGGAACTACTATTTTCCACAAATAAGAAGGATTGTTAGAAATAGAATCCTTTTTGTACTGGGAATATCTGTACAGGTGACCATCATTTATCATGAAATTTGGATAGCTCTGAGGTTGTTTTTCGCAAGAAGAAAATAATTTAATATAAGCCGGATCTGTAATGTTAGAAAAAGGTTCGGGAACAGAAACTGGGGAAATAGGTATTCTGCTTAGACCATCTGCAAGATGATTTTCGCATCCTTTCTTAAATACAAATTCAAAATCGTACTGGCATAATCTGCACGCCCATCGCGCAAGGCGACCGCTCGGTGATGAAATTGAATTTAGATACTTCAAACAACCATGGTCACTCATGACTGTAAAATGCGTTCCCTCTAAATAACTCCGAAAATGATGAATTGAATCTACTATTGCTAACAATTCGCGCTCTGTGGTGCTGTAATTTTTCTCTGGGGGGGAGAGTTTCCGGGAATGATAAGCTATGATGTGTTCCATGCCGTTAGCATCCTTCTGAGAAAGGAAGCTTCCCAAGGAAATTGCACTGGCATCGCAGGTGAGAGTGTACGGTAAACTGTAATCGGGAGGTTTTAAAACCGGTGCTGACGTCATTAATTTTTTTAAAGTGTTAAAAGAAACTTCAGCCTCTTCTGACCATATGAACTTACGACCGTCATATTTGTTACTGGTTAATTTAGTGAGGGGGGAGGCTATTCTAGAGAAATCCTTAATAAAGCGACGATAATAGGCCATTAAGCCAATAAATGCCCTTACCTGTTTGCTGTTTGTTGGACGCGGATAATTTAACATTACTGATACTTTGTCTGGGTCTGTTTGTATCCCATTACGGTCTATTACATGGCCTAAATACTTTAAGGTGGACTTACAAAATTCTGACTTACTTAGTTTTATAGTTAAGTTGGCTTCTTTTAATCTTGACAGGACAATACGTAGGTTTTTTAAATGGGACTCGAAATCTCTAGAGCAAATCAATATATCGTCTAGATAACAAAATACTTCAGTCCTTAAATCAGGAAATAGGGTGTCCATCAGACGCTGCATTTCAGCTGGAACATTTTTGAGGCCAAACGGGGTCACGCAAAAATGGAAGAGACCACGGTTCTCTACAAAGAATGCGGTTTTCTGTTTACTATCCTTTGCAAGCGGCATTTGCCAAAAACCAAGGCTGAGATCTAAAGCTGTTAGGTATTTAGTGTCACGTAAGTTATCCAATATGTGATTAATATTCGGGAGTCGGTAACTGTCAGTTTTCGTAATTTCATTTAGTTTGCGGGGATCTAACACTAGTCGACCAGTACCGTCTTTCTTTGGGACAATAAATACGTTGTTTAGATAGGGTGACCGTGAAGGCTCGATTACGTTCATTTGTAGCATAGAATCTACCTCTCTGCAAAGTTGTTCTCTACGGACGTGGGAGGCCGGGTATGTACGTTGTCGCACTGGCAGAGAATTTCCTGTGTCAATCTTATGGCTAACTAAATGGGTACGGCCGAGACCTACCTTCTCAAATGCTATCTGGTCGAATTCTGTTATAACTGATTCTAAAACTAATTTTTGATTGGGAGAAAGATCATCTATTGAATTTAAACATCTAGGGGCACCAGTTACCGAGCTAATTTGATAAGACGATTCAGTATTTGATTTCGTGTTTGGGAACAGAGGAGGCACTAACTGTGATTTTTCTAAGAATGGAGTGCCCAAGATGAATTGATCGGTCAAGGAAGGAGCTATTATGAATTCTGTCATTAATACCTTATTATCGAAAGACAAGGGAAGAGTGATCTTGCCGATGGTGTGTATTGGTGAGTTGTCAACACCACTAATATTCCTAGGGCAATAAGTTGGTGTAAAACCGACTTCCGCGAAAGATAGATAAAGGTTCCCTCCGAGCACATTGATTGCTGCTCCGCTATCTAAGAGACCACGATAAGATAAATGAAAAATTTTAAAGTGTAGAAAAGGTCTACGATCACTGGCATTGGAAATTTTTATCGAATTTACCTGCAAAGTATTATAGAATAATCTAACACAAGCAATCCATGCTTTTCTCTCGTTTGTGCAGGTTGTAATATCTGGAGAGGTTCTAACTGGATTGCCTACAAGTTTTTTGCCTTAACTAAGGGAGGTGGACGAGAGAGATCAGGCACGGAGATTTTAGAAGAATTTCTAGAACGAGTAAACCTAATTTGGTTGACCGGGGCGACCGTTGGTCTCTGAGGAGTTCTACAATTACGCGCTATGTGTCCCATTTTACCACATTGGTAACATTTGACCACTGGAGTAAGGGGTTTCCTAAATAATACTGGGTTCGGAGGTCGTATGGCAATCGAAGGAGGATTTTTAAAAGAAGGCTTGGGAAGAGCTACAGTGATTGTCTCTAACTGGGTACATAATTCCTCAATTTGCTCGAGCGAGGTGGGTTGTGTGGCTATAATCATAGATGCATATCTCTGGTCTAGTCCGCGTTTTATAGATTTAATTATCTCTGAGGACCTGAGGGGAGATTCTAAAGATTGATTCAATATAACAATTCTTGAAATGAAGTCTCCAGCACTTTCCAATGGTAACTGGGTCGCCGTGAGTATTTCTATTCTCCTTAAGCTATTCGAATCAGGGGTGTCAAATCTCTTGATATAAGCTGACTTGATGGTTGACCATGATTTTCCGGAAAAATTAGAAGCTCTATGAAACGTGAGAGCCCTATCAGCAATAAATTCTGGCAACGAACTACCCAACAACTCAATAGGATAGTTACGAGAGACTGCGAGCTCCTCAAGACGCGTGAAGAAATCTCTGACATTGGATTTACCTACAAAGTGTTGAACGGGCCATGAGGCGAAGTTTGTAGAATAATTCAACGTTCTGACAGGACGAAGTTCTTCAATGGGGTCACAGGAAGAAGAAGAAGTGGGTTTTGGGTCTATGCTGATAGTTGACAGTTCCTTAACAGGTGTGGTCATAGTACGAGGGAGGCTCGTCATTGATTCAGTTTCTGAACTTGAATCATGAGTATGAATTCCTGAAGATGTAGACATATCCCCACTTAATTCAGCATTATAATCAAAACATTGTTTACGCAACGCAAGCAGTCCCGCAGACGGGTTTATTCCACGGATTCTTAAAGCTTTGCTCAACGTTTTTGAATTCGACTGTGCGATTCTAGGTATGCTAGTATTATTGGGTTCCATTGTTTGCATTTAGTAGAAAGAGCAGAGAAGAAAAAAATTGAAAAGAAACAAAAATTCAATTAACAGAAAAATCAGAAAAAGACCAACTGGTACTTACAGCAATAACGTGGTTATTATAAATTGAATTTATTCTGAGCGTATTTTAAATCAACATCAATATATATGCAATAAGTGGGCCGTTGTTGATGAATTTATTTTTAACAAAATTTATTAATAACAATACAATTGGTTTTAGTCAATTTTGATTTAAAACGGTAGTATCCTATCAAACTATAAGATATTTGAAAAGAGAGAGAATAAAGTGGTAAGGTATTATTACCAAATAACAAACACAAAAAAAAAACTATACTGGTTTCTTAGTAAAATTATTAACTCTTCACTAAGTACCTATTCATAATTGGGAAAATCCTCTAACTATATTGAACAATATGCAAAAGCCGTACCGCATAATATTCACATACAAGGTATTTTCCGCGTCTTAAAATAACGAAAGTCCCTGTTCTATAAGTAGGTATGCATGTCGATGAGAAAAAAAATATCAGCTGATTAGTTCACGGTCAAACTTCCTATGCCGAGAAAGAAGGTATATTTATAACCACAAGTAGGTACGTACGTACTTACGAGAAAGTTCTACAGCTTCATACACGCGCGGTATGTTGCGTCAGATGGCCTTCACAATTCTGCGATGCAAACAGCGGACCTATGCATATTCATAAGTATGTGTACTTTCGGTTCCTGTTCGTACCAGTGGGGAGAAGCACACCGCTTCACCTCTCGTCCCCAATTCCCCGGCAAGAGCCCTGTTGCACGTGTGAATATTTTACCCCGCGACCCACACACTCACTTCCTTTACTTTATACCCCGAGTTGGCTGACCTTGTTCTAGCCGCGGCAGGATACCCCTCTCTCCGCTACATGCACACTCAACCCTTCTGTATCCTTTGTTCAAAACCGGTTTGTGGCCTTGCGTCGTCCAAGAGCCAGGATACCCCTCTCTCCGCAACATTCACTTCCCCTCCGAAGTCTAAAGTTAAACAAATTTTATCCGCGCGAGAATATTTCAAACTTATTACGTTTAACAAAGGATTTCGTAATGCATTTGTTTATTTTAAATTCACGTAATATTAATACTGTCCAAATGTGTCGTTCTGTATTTTACTAACGCTAAATTTATTAACTTTATTCGTATCAGGAGAGAGTGGAAGAAATGGGATACTGAATTGACCAAACAACTCTTCAGAGTATATTAATGATAGACAATCCAGCATCGATCCCACTTTAATCTATATCATAACACGGCAAGTTTCACTGTAACACAAAGGGAAAATTTCTATATCTTGAACTCAAGATAATGACGCGATTATACATGGCATTAGAGAGAAAAAAAATTCACGGGGCCTGAGCTAGGAAAGAATTGTCGTACAAACAGAAATACAATTCCATACCAAAATTATCTACTGAGACCTTAGTATGAGGGAAACAGTAGGTGTGAAACGAAATTATCAATTTGGTAATTCCTTTTGAATATAAGGGCTGTCAATTCAAACTTCTCACAAGCGCGTCTGTCACAAAATAGCAGTTCTTGTGTGGTAACAAACAAACAATCTATTTATGAATTTACAACTGTAAGTGAACAATGCTAAGCACCTGGTATATGAAGCACAATACGCAAATTTTTTCTTGTCAAACGGAATTTTACTCTAATATGATTTAAAAAATTTAAACAATCATCTATTTATTTATATGAAGAATCTCACCCAATCAAATCCATATGAGCCCGCGTTGGTTGGCGCCAAATTGTCGAAGAACGACTTTTTCTTCCAGCTCAAATCACCCAGGTGGGCGACAAGCTGTCAAGAGTAATTCCTACCTTCTGGTGCTCTTCCTTGGTCCTGCTCTAGTGGTCTTCCTTCCTCTATGGTAGAATCATCTATTTCAACTTGAAACTCTATGAAGACTTATTGAAGGATGTCTATAGCAGTCCACTCTGAGGTAGGACACCTCTGACAAGAACAATAGGAAGCACAATTGTCTTAAGGAGTTGGCTAGCTCACCAAACTCAGAAATTAAAGAGATTATCTTAGAGATGTATTTACTTTTGTTATGTAGCATGAGACTGTTATCACTAGAAACCAAGTAATGGTTTATTTTTTTATCTCTAGGGTTGTGAAGTCCGAGATTTGAAGAGGAGATTCTATAACAAATGTTTGTGAGATAAATACAAAAGCACAGATCACTTTGAATTATAGTTCGTTTTATTGCAGGATAAACACATTTATTGTTACAGCAAAGTTTGACACAAATACATACACTATTTATAAGGTTTTTAGTGATTATTTTGTGATTTAGTTATTATGAAAATTATTATTATTAAGTTACAATTGTTTTCTGTCCTTTCACTGTATCAGCACTTTGTAAGGTTATTTTTAATTATGAAGTTTGCACAAGCGATACGAATATTGCGCGGGAGATGTAACACAAACGTAGTTTTTGATCTGAAGCACAAATAAACAAATCGGGAGATCAGTGTTTGAAATTGTAATCATTAATTTAAATAAATGATACTATTATTTACGTAATCCCGAATATAATTCACGACATTTGATGTTAATGCGATTTGCGCGGCAACAAGGCCTAGAGACTAGAGGTCTCTAGTCCGTGGCTTGTAGTGATTGAATGCGTGCCCGAACAGGTGAGCGAGGGGTATATATATTCTTTATGAAGGAGACGCGGTTAGTGCGGTGTTGTTGCATCAGCCGAGGGTAGTTTTTGAAAGTGGACTGTTCCAACAGTCAATTTGTCTTATAAAAAATGAATTTACCCAAACCGGAACATATTAATGAACCAATCACAGACCCGTATTCAATGGTCTCCTTATAAGGAGCGTTACCCACTCAAATAGTCATGTGATACGACAACACACCCGAAAACTTTAGTGTTTCACGGAAAGTTTAAGTAATAACTTTCTATTGATAATATGATTTTATTTCAATTTTATAGTAATTCAAACGATTTAAATTTTGAATTACGACAATATCTAAACGGAGTGAAAACGGATAACCCCGCCTTCCAGCGGACCTGTGAGAGACAGTGGTGTCCCAGTAGGCTCTGCCTTTAGCCCCACTTCTTGCTTCAGGGCTACGACAGAGAGGAACCTACTTTTAAAAAAAATACAGTTATTAGGAAGAAGCATGACCTCCCCTTTTTTATATATAAATTTTTGTTTAATTTTGCCCCGTTGCCTTACTGTAACGTCGCCTTGCGAAATTATGGGCTGTTTGTCTCCTGGCCTTTGGCAGATATTCCTCGTTACGTGTTTACACCCACATGATATCTCCGCTGGCTGAGAACGACATAGTTGTATAGTTAAAATTTTCTTGCCTCTTTGGCTCTCATTTTTATATGTTAAGATTACGATTGGTGAATAGACATTCACTTGTCTTGAGTTCATCTAAGATAGTATAAGGATTTTAGAGTCCTTGCGTAATAAGTTATCTCCCTTGTGTGTACCTACTTAACGATAGTATGATATTGCTGTTTGTAAAAATAAAAATAGGTATAACTTAAGTTTTGTTGTCTCCCGTTATGATAGACTAATTATCCACCATGTCCTTTGAGAAGCTCCACGTCTGACATCCCTTCCATTTATGCGCGCGTCACGAATTTGATGACAAGTATCCGTCTACACTACAGAGCCATATTTACTTCCGCCGTCGGCCGACGCTTGATTGAATCTCTTCACCTAATGATGAGTGGTGTATGTTTGAATTATAGGTAAAACAGTTTGTCGGTCAGGCAATCGATGAGCATTTTTTTTCGAGTAGAAAATACATTTTTTTTTACTCCATCTCCTTCTTCTTCTTTTGGTGCCATGTCAGGTATTCCCAACGTCGGCGATCACTGTGGCGAATCCTTCTCTGTCCTGGGCTGCTCGGAACAATTGTTCCACAGTACGGAAACCCGTCCATTCTCGTATATTACGCAGCCAGGACATCTGCCTTCTTCCAGCCCCTCTGCGACCCTCGATCTTTCCCTTCAATATCAGGTGGATCAGTCGATACTTTTCCCCTCGCATGATGTGTCCCAGATATGACATTTTACGAACTTTTACCTGCGACAGGAGTTCACGCACTGCCCCGGCTCGACTTAGGATTTCTGAATTTGTCACCAGGTCGGTCCAAGGAATCTTGAGCATTCTGCGATGTAACCACATCTCGAAAGCCTCGAGCCTGTTCATTGTGTTGACCTTCAGAGTCCAAGTCTCACAGCCATACAGCAGTACGGACCACACGTAGCATTTTACCATTCTCTGTCGCAGTTTCAGGTTCAGTTTGTCATTGATGAAAAGAGTTCTCATTTTATTAAATGCAGCTCTTGCTGCCTCTATTCTGCATTTGACTTCCACATCTGGGTCGAGAGTCTCTGTGAGCATGCTACCAAGATACTTAAATTTAGTGACACGTTCTATATTAATACCCTTTAATTGAAGCGCAGATCCAGTGTAGTCAAGTCTACCTCCATCTCCTAATGAATTAAATAATATTTCCTTCGGTCTTCCAGGAACTTCGTGATATGCGAAGATAAGCCTCTGTCTGGCTGCTTCGTTCTTTCATAGTGTGCGCACAGCCGAGCGTAATTCTCGCAATTTGATTTACTAGTGTGACGTCAGAATTCTTGTAGGAGTCACATAGTTATTGGTATATCTACGGCCCCATACTTCCCCTCATTTATTTGGCCATGAAACTTTCAGAGAAACCTCTCTCAAAGGCCGCCAGCTGTTGTCCCTTCCTTTGCTGAGCTCCCCAAGTTTTCTCTCAGTTAGAAGACTTGTTAAGCGAGTTAAGGATGTGTTAGGAGAGTTGATTTATTTGATGAAATTAGCCAAGAGCTGTGACAGGATAGAGGAGCATCAGAATGCAATTCTGTGTCCGTATAAGTGCGCGTGGTTGCACTGTATTTGAAGTATATGATGAATCGTGGGAGTATTTATAATTTGAAGTATATGATGGGTCGTATAAGCATATTGAGGTCTGATCTGGATTCAATCCGCTCCAGGCTATAGCTCCATGGGCTGAGAATACATGAATGTAAATAAGTTATGCTTCTCCGAGCTCTTAAGATTGTTGTGACGTCGAATATAGCGTCGAAGCTCTAGGAGATTTGGTTTTAATTATCTGTTAATGTAAGAGACAACACGGGTTGATCTCTTGTTAGATAACTTACGTCCTGGTATTGCCTATATTACATATTAGGGATGTTGCGGATATTCGCATCCGCAACAGCGGAGCATCCGCATCAATTTTCACATCAGCATCTGCATCCGCATTAATTAATGCGAATGTTGATGCGGATGCGGATGTACCGCTAGAGCAAGTCGCGACACGAAATTAAGATTGATATGCAATTGTGTTCTTATCTCAAAAGGTATGGCCTTGAAGTTTGAGAGAAAGAAGATGCATGCCACGTGCAAGTAAAAGGCATGGAGAGCGTTATCTACTGGGCTTTGTTATCAAGTGCCATATTAGAAAGTGTTAGTTCTTGTCTGGTGTCTGGACTTACCAAGACAAATTTTGAAATTAAGTGCACATTCAAAAAAGACATTTTATTTCTTACGTGTAGAGTAAGATCGTTGTATTGTTATTGATTTTTTAATGAATGCTTATAAACTGTACGTGGAGTGGCAGCCTTGACAAGGCAGAAGAAATGTCGGCAAACCCCAAGCCAGATGGGCGAACGAAATCGCAAATATTGCAGGCCGTACATGGATGAGATAGGCTCAGTACAGGAATGAATGGAACGAGAGCGGGGGAGGCCTATGTTATAGGACGGAGACAGGCTGACGAAGAAGAAGAAGAAACTGTACAAAATTATTTTATTCTGTGAAAAGGCGGCCCTTCGTTAAAAGGTCCTTATATTTCTTAGGTTTTACATCCCTATTATACAGTATCATTTTTTTATTCTGTGCTCCGCATCCGCGGATGTCTGACTTGAAAGCTTCGCATCCGCGGATGTCAAAAAACCTGCATCCGCAACATCACTATTACATATGTATATAAACACATTTAGTAAGGGACGTCTCGTCTCCTTTTTTTCTTGCGCAAGTTAAGTTAATAAATATATAGCGAATTTAAATTTAGAATATTAATTATTGTTCAAGTTTTCTCCGTTTTATTTAAAAAACTGAGTGGCGCTCAAACATAGGTCTTGACTAACTAGAGTTCTGCTAGCATCGAGAAAAATATCCTCGTAAAATCTGTAAAATACTTAGGCAATTACAGAATTGATTAAGTAATGTAAATACTAATTTTGAAATCTTCAACTTGTCTGATCCTAAAAAGTATCGCCATATGGGTAAACATAAATTAGTTATCTTCAAATCTTTGGAGCTCTTAGCTCAGAGATAGGCTGTGCATAATAACGAATTTACCTGGAAACTTATCAGGAAGTGTTTACAGTGTATATAATAAGAAGTGAAATGATGGCCAAATGTCATATAGGACATTATGGTACGACAATTTAAAAGCACAAATAAACTTAAAGAAATAGCACAGTTAGGGTCTCACAAGTTGTATTGTATATAATCTATGTTTAGTATATAAGGAAATGTTTTATTGTGTTGTTTATTTCCGTGTATAATAAAAAAGGGAGAATCGGTTCAAAAAAAATATACAGGAAGTACCTTGTAACGAGAATTTTTGTTGACTCACGCAGTATACGGAGTTAACTTGACTTACGTAGTAGTGTTAGAAAGGGAGAGCGCGATACGCGAGAAAGAGAGGGGAACGAGTAGGATATTCATCGCTATACGGCGAGATTATGTTCTGTAAAACAGAGGTACGGTGACACATTTTGTTGCTGCCGAGGATTTAAATCTTTTCACATATTAATGGTGAATTAAAACAGTAATCCATCATGGATTAACTTCATATTTTGTTTAAAGTGCAGTTTGTTATCAAGTAAACCTATTTTCGAATCAATCGAACCGCTATTTATATGAAAGGTATGTGAATTCTTAAATTTTTTATTCGACGAAATCAAGTATGTGACATATTGTACTTCTGAAAATTTTCTCACTTGAGATTGATAAAAGTTGATTAATTTAATCGAACGAATTTGAAAGTATTTCGAAAATTTACATTTTAGAAATGCGGTCCTAGTATCCGGGGAGGTTCCAGACCCTTAAACAGGGAGACATGCCATATTCAATTTCGAGAGAGACACGATTAATTTAGTATTGGGGGAAGGCAAGACTGATTATGTGGGTGGCGAATTATAATGATCTTGACATCCACATGTAAGAGGGCAGATGGAATGGATTCAACTGAGGAGGATTAACATCACTCAATATGTTGAATGGAATATTAAAATCTGGTTGTTATTCATTCATAATTTCTTCTGCGACAAAAGACATCCAGATGGAAGTATCTGATCCCAATAAGCTGAGTAAATTTTTATAATTTTTATTTTTACAATTTCAATGTTTGGTACGCTCAAGGGAATTAAGTAGGGAATTAATGAAACACTGATTTTCTTTCACAAATAAGAATTTAATTATCAAGTTGTATATTGAGTTTTGTATTAATAATTATATATGAAGAATATCCAGTGGGGATATTACATTTGAGAAACAAAGAGGTATTATTTTAATATGGAAGATTATGATGCGTCTTCTATATTTTGTCGCTTTGTTTCAACCTCTCATTAATTGTTTGTATTAAAGTAGAAATAAGGATTTTGATTGCTATAAATATTTCTTTAAACTATGATGAAAATTATTTGAAGGAACTAACTGAGTTTGTTCATGTTAATGAAAGAATTTTTATTAAATTTTGTTAAATTCGAATATTATGAGTTTACATTGAATATTCCCCATCTTTAGAGGAAGAACCAAGCCCAGTTAATTTATAACCCTCCTGAAGAGAGTCTCTAAAGCCGTCGCACACATACTGGTTAATAGATTTTTATCTTTGAGTCTTTCTGATGGCCACAGTACGGAGTCTCCCAACTTATTAGAGAGTCTGGGAGGACTCAGTAATTCTCTCCCTCTTACTCCAGAGGAGTAGACATTACTGTAATGGAATTGTAAATTGTTGCCTGCCTTACTATTTTTATTATGATTTATTGTAATTTGTTGGTTGTTGCTCATTTATATGTAATTACTGTTCAAAAGACTTTTACGCCGTTTATGTTTGAATAAATAAATAAATAATTATTTTGTTAACGAACATGGTAGTTTAGCGGCATAGACGCTAACTTCCGACTTCTGATCAGAAGATCCCGGGTTCGATTCCCGGTTGGATCAAAAGATTCTCTGTATTTTTTTTTCTCTCACTTTAGATTTATATTCAGGGTTGGAGTTCAGTCTTAGTTTAGGTGAAACTGGTTGACTGGTAGAGAATGCTCACGCATTAAATCCCGTCGGTTTTTTTTTTTTTTTTACAGGAAAGTGTTGAAGTTAAATATAGATGAGGTTAATAAAGCCTATTTTGTTTTGTTAAAATAACTTTTAACGTTCCCGATTATTATGGTTAGGTACTTGTTGACCGAGTGGGTTGGTTTGTCGTAATATTGAAAAAAGAGTTGTAAGGGGCTGAAGGGTGGGCATATTATAAAGTGGACTTTGGTCGGTTTTGTTTATAAGAGTTTTGCAAGGTATGATGGGATATGAATTGTAAGTTATTAGATTTTAGATTAAAATATGGTTGGTATCCGCTCAGGAGGTCGTATCATATTATGCTGGTCGTGGGTTCGATTCCCGTTGCTGACAATCTTTCTTCTTCTTCTACACCAATTCAGGTCAGTGAGGTGTCAAGTGTTTTTATTTTATTTATTCAGTTTGTGTGAACCCAGATTCATTTTTTTGTAAAGGAGATAGTGTTTTTGCAAGGTATTTGCTTTCTATGATTTATAATTGCTTACAAATAATTGAGACTGAAGGTGTTAAGGGTTGGATTCTTTTCTGCTTGGTATATACAGTTTTATATTCCAAAAGGGCAGGTTGTTCTGTGTGAAGATACTTTATAATAATTAGTTCTGTCCGGCTTTAATAAGTAGGTATATTTTTCTTCTTCAAACATTCCATTCCTTGGAAAGATCTTTCATAATAATTCTTCAAAATTTCTAAAATGTATAGAAATACATATTTACGTATTTCTATTCATCTTTCTAATAGAATCATTGTTTCTTTGCAGTTGCAATAAGCCTTCCATTTGGGAAAGATTCGGACAGTGCAATATTTGAACGAACATCATTTTATAAACTACTGCAAGATGGTCAATACAGTGGAACACTTTTGTATGAAATTTTTTTTTGTCAAATTTCGATTTGGAATAGTTGTATTTTATTGCCTATTGGCATCAATAATCTACATAAAAAATATAAAAATTCTCACACAACGGTAAGAGCCCCCGCTTTGACTTCGAATATTTACAAAAACGGCAATTTTGGGGCTGTTTTCGCGGTCTACGAAATATTAGGGCGCTGTGAGAGATGAGCAAAGTGCAAGAGAAAACGGGGGCGGCAAGGGCCGGTTTATAAATTTGAAATTTTAGTTTCATCAAGTGCAGTGGATAATTATTGTCTTAAAGTGAAAGGTCGCATGTCAATAATTATTTCCACGAGTGTGTAGGAATAGGTGATATATGTTTTTAAGTGTATTAACATGACGTCTACGAGACAAAATTTAAAATGTCCGATACTTGGTTTCATAGCACTTTTGTGCAGACTTAATAGAATAAATCCTACCTACGTATTAAAATGTGATGTCATTCTATAAATGGGTTTGACAAAAAATGTTATAATAAAAATAAAAATCTGTGTAGAACTTAAGGAAGTAGAGTAAGAAGCATTCAGAGTCCAAAGTAGAAAGCTTTTTGACATATCTGCATGTAAACGTAATGATTTTGTAAGATGTACTTATTTTAGAGATGAAAAATTGCCAAAAGAGGTACAAATATTTTTAAATGGCTGAAAGAATAATAGATTTAGGAAGAATTGATCTAATCCAAAGTTAAAAGTTGCAGAATAGAAGATTACGTGCTCTAAACAAAGAAATCATTCATAATTCAAATACACGAACTGAAGAAATTTTCTTCTACTAAAAACTCGCTAAAAAGTGGATCTGCCTGCTTGTTCGTCGACCGCAGATGGTTTTAACACATATAAATTCCTCGTTGGAAGAAAATAAAAGACGGCCAAAACTATTTTTGAAGGATCGTACATCTTACAAATTCATCACATTTACATGCAGATATGTCAAAAACTTTTCTATTTTGGACTCTGAATGCTTCTAACTCTACTTCTTTAAGTTTCTACACAGATTTTTATTTTTATTATAACATTTGTCAAACAGATTCATAGAATTACATCACATTTTCAAACGTAGTTAGGATTTATTATTTTGATTTGAAGTGGTTGGTGACCCAGCGGTTACAACGCCGGCTTTCGTACTGCGGACGTCGTGGTTCGATCCCAGGTGCCGACCATCTTCCTCTTTCACGACACAAGCTTTAAGTAGCTTACTGTGAAAGAGTCAAGGAGTGTATTTGTGTTCACTTTGAGTGAGCACAGATTCATTTAAAAAAAAAAAAAATATATATATATATATATATGCAGATATGTCAAAAACTATTAAACTGTCACAGTTAATATATATATTAACTCTGCACAAAAGTTCTATGAAACCAATTATCGACAATTTTAACTTTTGTCTCGTAGAAGTCATGTTAATGCAATTTAAGACAATAATCATCCACTGCACTTGATGAAACTAAAATTTCAAATGTATAAATCAGCCCTTGCCGCCACCGTTTTGTCTTGCACTTTGCTCCTCTCTCACAGCGTCAAAGACTATTAAATTGATAAAATGGTGATAGCAACAGCTAGTCAACCATGTTTGAATTAGTTTTTGAATAAAATAAACCTATTTAAGTAAATTTTGTAATATTTCGTAGACCGCGAAAACAGCCCCGAAATTGTCGTTTATGTAAATATTCGAAGTCAAAGCGGGGGCTCTTACAGTTGTATGAGAATTTTTATATTTTTTATGTAGATTATTGATGCCGAAAGGCAACATAATACAAATATTCCAAATCGAAATTCGACAAAAAAAAATTTGTTCCACTCTAATGGTCAACTCAAAATACCAGATCCCAAGCCATTTCCAGGATGCTCAGATCCAATACCATACGTCTTTATAGGAGACGGAGGTTTCAAATTGGAAACTTTTTTAATAAGGCCTTTCGTTAGAGAAGCCGTTCTACAAGACCGGGATAAAAAAAGATTTAATCAATCACTAAGTAGAGCACGTGTCGTAGTAGAAATGTGCATTTGGCATAATGGCACAGAAATTTCGTATATTTTTAAGGCCTTTTGAAACGGATCTAACAAACACAATATAAATTGTTAAAGCGGCATGCTGTCTACATAATTATTTGCAAGTTAAAGAAGGAATTTCTATCAATAATTCAAATCTTGACACAGAAGTACTTTCATCATTTTTGCCTCCACATACACAGCCGAGAAATCGGCGTAGAGCTACCGCAGCTGCATTTAATGTAAGAGACAAATTTGTTCAATATTTTGCAGATCAATTAAACACAAACTAGAATTGATTTGAGTTTTTAATAATTCAATGTATGTACAGTTAAGTATAAATAAATAAAATATAGCATCCATATTGGTAATATATTGTAAAAAGTTATGTATGTTGATTTATATTTAATTTAAGATAGTTACCATAGTTTTTTATATTGCTATAAAAAAATCTAGTGTACATTTTATTCATAGAAGAATTAAAATTAATCTCAACAGACACTGAATCTATCAGATCACCTGTAACTGAATCTGTTAGATCTTATTGGAATGTACATTTTATTATTTACAATTATACTTAGAACATATTTTGATTAAAATAACTTAAAATCATTGTAAATATATTTTCTTCAGAAATAAAGTTATGCTTACTCTACAGAATATTTTTATTATACTAACCTTCTTCGTTCAACTCCTTTTCAATTTCTCTCGATGAAATCGCTTTCTTCAGGTTATTTTTGTAATCTGGATGATTTAAACTATACAAAAGTGGCCGCATCCTTACAGCCTCGATAAGTTTCTCAGAAAAACTCTGCATGATGGTCCAATATTTACTGAGCTAAAATAATATAAAGATTGAATATTCTCACAAATGTATGTGTTATTGTATTAAATAAATTGTTCGAAAAGACACAACAAACTATAAACCAAAGAGTTGTTAAATGTGCATGAGGAATAATCTTTTGGAATTAACACTTAAAAATACTAGTATGAGCTAAAGTCAATCCTAATTGACAAATGATGGAGGGGTGTGTTTACTTTGTAAAAATATATTTTAAACATTTATAATAATATAAGGACATTGCTTACTTTAATTATTAACCAGAGTACCTTCCTCGTTTGCTTGACATTATCAAGAAAACAATTGATATGCACTGGTGTGCATTTCTATATTTTCCTTTGTATAATATAAGGCCTTTGTGCCGTTGATGGTTAAAATAAATACATGTTTGAAGTTATACTAAAGACAATACATATTGTATTGTAATCTCAAGCAAACTTAAGGAAGGTACATACTCTGGTTAATAATTTAAGTAAGTAATGCCCTTGTGTTACTTTTACAAATGTTTCTGATTAACAAACCTAAAGATAATATACAGATTAGATATTCTCTCAAATTTATGTGCTAATAACTAAAAGAAAGTACTTGAAAAGACACCTTCAAATTAAAAACAAAGTACATGAGAAAACCTAACCTAACACTTGTAAACAACATCAAATGCGTTGTAAAATAATAAAAACCACAATATTATTTCACATTTCATATACTTTTTTAAATATTTAAACATAAACAACGTTTTTACTTACAATTTAGAAAATTTGCACATCCAACTTCTGCAAACAATCCCACAACAAAACGCAACGTTTTCCATCTGTGATTTCTATGACGTTCGCTTCAATTTCGCTCCAAAATTCTGTCGATTTTGACAACTTCAAAAGCGGGCGGAATGCGAAACACACGGATCCGCGAAATATCAGGCGGTGGTGTGAATACAATTTGAAGTAATCTATGGCGAAACACCGCAAGAGAGAGATGAATGTATAGAAAACAGTACGGGTTTGAGCATGCTATCTCACTCTCAACATGGCGCGCAGAAACTGACAGATGTGACCGGTTTCGCATCGGCTAATCCGCAGCGGAGGTGTGCTAACGGGGGGAGGACAACTTCATCTTCATAATAATTATCATCTGATACTGACATATTATTAATTATTATCGAATATTGTCATTTACTTATTTATTTATTCATGGGTGAATCCGCGGTGCACATATCCGTTAGTATATAATAATCGTAATGGCATTAATGGACAACACGTGTGCTGATCACAAATCATTTGTAGGTGATATTGTAATATATGAATTGAACGAATACGAAATAGAACTATTTCTAAAGAACGTGAACGTCGACATACCTAATGAACCATGCGAGTATGATGCTTGTGATAAAAACTTCCTGGAATCGCGGTCTTTGGGGACATGTGAGCAAAATAAAAGCAGAGAAAAGCTATACAAGTGTAATATTTGCGATAAATCTTTCACCAATTCAAGCGCTTTAAAGAAACACAAGCGACTGCATAGCAGAGAAAAGCCATACGAGTGTAATATTTGCAGTAAAAAGTTCACTCAATCTAGTGATTTAAAGATACACATGCGAGTGCATAGCGGAGAAAAGCCATACGAGTGTAAAATTTGCAGTAAAAAGTTCAATCATTTATGTGCTATAAAGATACACATGCGACTGCATAGCGGAGAAAAGCCATACGAGTGTAAAATTTGCAGTAAAAAGTTCAATCATTTATGTGGTATAAAGATACACATGCGACTGCATAGCGGAGAAAAGCCATACGAGTGTAAATTTTGCAGTAAAAAGTTCACTCAATCTAGTAATTTAAAGAAACACGTGCTACTGCATAGCGAAGAAAAGCCATACGAGTGTAAAATTTGCAGTAAAAAGTTCACTCAATCTAGTAATTTAAAAACACACGTGCTACTGCATAGCGGAGAAAAGCCATACGAGTGTAAAATTTGCAGTGAAAAGTTTACTCAATCTGGTGTTTTAAAGACACACATGCGACTGCATAGCGGAAAAAAGCCATACGAGTGTAAAATTTGCAGTAAAAAGTTCAATCAAAATAGTAATTTAAAGACACACATGCGACTGCATAGCGAAGAAAAGCCATACGAGTGTAAAATTTGCAGCAAAACGTTCACTCAATCTGGTACTTTAACGAAACACATGGGAATTCATAGCGGAGAAAAGCCACACGAGTGTAAAATTTGCAGTAAAAAGTTCACTAGATCTGATACTTTAACGAAACACATGGGAATTCATAGCGGAGAAAAGCCACACGAGTGTAAAATTTGCAGTAAAAAGTTCACTAGATCTGATACTTTAAAGACACACATGCGACTGCATAGCGGAGAAAAGCCATACGAGTGTAAACTTTGCAGTAAAAAGTACACTCGATCTGGTGTTTTAAAGACACACATGCGACTGCATAGCGGAGAAAAGCCATACAAGTGTAAGCTTTAGTTCTTGACCAACATATATATATATATATATATATTTATCTACCTTCTGTATAATTTCATTTTTGAATGATTCCACAGTTTTCATATTGAGAATTGCTCTTATGGCTCGTTTTTGTAGGAGAAATACTCTATTTTAACTTGAGCCCATACCCCAGGGGGGTGAGTACGTAAGGGCTATAGCACGACTAACTACTTCCTAGTGTAGTTAGCGCGAGTACGTAACGTTACAAATGTAGTTAGTTGTGCGTTTCAGCGTGGTTATTATGTAGTTAAGCCGTGGTTATGAGTAGTTAGATTGATGTGTGGTTAGTCGTGCTATAGCAAAAGTTACGTACTCACTACCCAGAACATAGCTCCGTATGTCATTATTGAGTGAAAATATGCGAAATAAACCATTTTTGAAGTGACTACCCCACAAATCTCTCTAACTTTTTTATAAAATATATTGTAGAGTTGAGTTTTGAGCATATACTCTCAATATGTGGGTCCCATTGTAGTTTGCTGTCAACTGTGACACCCAGAAACTTACAATGCTCTACAAAATCCACTCCTTTGTTCATTAAAGCTATTTCAGTTAGGTCTGGCTCTAGATTTTTCTAACTTGGCAGGGAGAAGTTCAAATCATTTGTCTTTGTCATATTGAGTATCAACCCATTTTCACAGAACCATTTTTCCAAATTACACATAGACGACAGAGCACAATCTATATTTTCTCTACTATTTTTCCACTTCTTAAAATTAAAGAGGTGTCGTCAGCAAACATAATTATCTCGGAGTTTTCGTTTGTAATAAGCAATAATAAACAATGGCAAGCCATTGACATAAATAATAAGGGACCAAGAATAGACACTTGGGGAACTCCACAGTTTATTTTTACAGTCTTTGATCTTACTCCATTTACCTCGACATATTGCTGTCGGTTTGTTAAATACGACTTGAGAAATTTATTCTCCTCGTTCTTAATACCATAACATTCCAATTTTTGAATTGAAATATCATGATTCACACAGTCGAATGCCTTGGAAAGATCACAAAAAATCCCGTAGGCATTGTTTTTGCTATCCAGACACTCTAAGACTGTATGCAAGAGAGGAGCAATGCTATCAGAGGTATTTTATTTTTTTGGAACCCTGACTGGTTTACCTTTATTAACTTATTTTTATCCAAAAACTCCTTCAGTTGATCGGCAACAATTTTTTCTATTATTTTACTGATCAAGGTAATATTGAAATTGGTCTATAATTATTCGCTTCAAGTCTACTTCCTTTTTTAAATATTGGTAAAACTCTAGCAAATTTTTGGCTATCTGGAAAACAGCCATATTCAAAACAAGTATTGATAATATTACATAAAATAGGTGCAAGACTCCCTATAATATTTTTCATCAATTTTGTTGACATGTACCATAAATCAACAGCAGTTTTGGATTTCAATTTTTTACAAACGTTAATAATATCGGATCGAATATGGGAGGAGGTCATAAACATTGCGCAAGATCGAGCGCAATGGAGAGCTCTTGTTGCCTCCCTATGCCCCTAAGTGGGGTCTTAAGGGAGTTTGGATTGGATTGGAATAATATCATTTTTTGTTATTTTCCTAAATCTTAATGTCAAACTTGCATTTGTTACACTGGTTAGTGGTAAATTCTATTGCATTATCAGAAGGTGTTAGATTGTTAGTTAGTGTGTCAGCTATGTTTACAAAATAATTATTAAAGAAGTTAGCAGTGTATACAGAGGTCAAGTAGTTTGTTTCCTTAAGACTAATATTCTTGTTATATAAACTGTCGTCACTTACGGATCTCCCCGTTTCTTGATTTATGATTTCCCATTTGGTATTTATTGGACTCTTTGAATTTTGTATTTTACCAGCCAAGTATAATTTTTTAGCTTCTATACAAACTTTTTTAAATATAAAGCTATACCTTTTTACATAAATATTTGTTGATTCAGAGTTGCCATTATTTTTTTCACTATACAATTGAAATAATTTTTCCTTGAAATTTTGATACCTTCTGTGGCCCAAGATTGAAAGGATGTTCTGGTTTTGACCTTTATTTTTTTTCAAAGGAAAGTGGTGCTCAATTTCAGTTTGAATCAAGTTGAATGTGTTCCTGAAGGGATCATTATTTACATTGTAAACTAACTCACCTTGTTCATTAGACGATGCATGCAGCAGCACATTGTGCTTTTCATTACATGTTTTACAAGATTGGGGACGCTTGCATGCACTGCCCTTGTGCCAATTAAGGCACATCAAGCATCTCTCTTGTTTAATGATAAATTTTTTTCTTTCTGAAGGATTTGCTAAAATAAAAAGTGGACATTCGGAAATTCTATGATTACCTTTTTTACAAAAATTACATGTTTTGATTTTTACAGCTAGGGATGTTTTATTTATTGAATTTTTTCCCTGAAAATTATTGTTAACATTAATGTTTTCATTAGAATTTTCAAATGCATTTAATCTCGTTTCCATGATAGTATAGAATTCCTTCATGGTTGGCATTTTTTTCGAGTCTCGCTCCATATGAAAGGCTCTGACTGAACCTACATCTAGCTTATCAAGAATGTGAGATAGCAATAATGTATCCCAATGTTCTACCGGTTGTTTTAAATTTTTTAAAGCTTCAAGATGTTGCTTCAATTCACCCAACATTTTTCGGATGTCAAATACATTCGATTTTTTTATAGCGGGTATATTAATGAGAGCTTTTACATGCTCATTTATAATTTTAAATTGGTTATTATATCTTTCATCTAAAATATCTAATGCCCCCCTATAACTACTCGATACAATAGGCAAATGTACAACTAAATTAAGAGCTTCGTCCCTTAAATAGGAACGTAGGTAAAGAAATTTTTGAATATCTTCTAACCTATCATTTTTATCTATTATTGCAATGAAAAATTCTTTAAAGGTATTATAATTACTGTACTTTCCTGAGAATAGTGGAATGTTGACTTCAGGTAGCTTCAATCGACTGGATGCAGGTTCGGCTGACTGGGAAGACTCTAGCACCTGCGCCGCCTCCCTGTCCTTAGATTCGAATTGCGCCAATTTTGTTTTCAGCATGCCCATCGTCTCGAAGTACATGTCCTCTACGTTGCTCTCATCTTCGTCGTCCATTGCTATCATGTTGATGGCTTCAAATTTTTGAAAGAGATCTTGCATTCTGTCGATTCTGATGTTGATCTGCTGCAGGTTGGCCTTTTGTAAGAATTCTTCTGTGATTGAGTTTTTTAGCTTAGTTATGCTGCCCTTAACAAATCCTTTTTGAGCTGTCAAGCTTTTGTTCTTTTCTTCGGACATTTTAATTATATATGAACGCACGTGTTTTAATATTTTTTTTACGATGCACTTTTCAAGTCCTTTTGTTCCGATTACGACAGTGACATTACAATGCGTACGGATTTTTAATATGAGTATATTTAAATTATTCAAACCAACAACGTACTGATGGCTTCGATAAATTATGATTATTTTTGCTCTTCGCTGTACCACTTTTACACTCACTTTTTACAAAAACACAAAAAAACGTATTTAGAATCAAAACTTTTTGCTTTTCCCCAATTTTATTGTAAATCCAGTTCGTAGGACCATGTTTTATCTTCAGTTTGGGGAAAAGCTTGTTAGTTTTAATTAAAACTTCTTGGAGCGTTTTATAATGCGTCTTGTCTTTATTCGAGTAATGGCGGAAGAGGGAAACGGATATACAAAAAATTCATAGATTGACAATTCATAGATTATGGATGCGACTCTACGGCGCTGTATCCCTTGTGCCAACAGTGGTCATCCAATTGTAATTCAGACAGTGACTCATTAAAATTATTTATTGCTTCTTCATTATAGATTCTTCTGTAGATATAATTTATTTCATTTTTACTAGTATCATTTTGAGATTTTGATACACCAATTATATGACCATAATGGTCTGATCGTACCAGGTTCAATGTTTTGGTTTCACATGCATTTAGATCAGTGAATATGTTGTCAATGCATGTCGAAGTACTGGATGTAACTCTCGTGGAATTAAATACACACCTTGTTAATAAAAAAACTACTAAGTAAGTCTAAGATAAGGTTACTCTCATTTGAGGTGCTGTCAAAATTTATATTAAAGTCTCCACATATAACTACAAACTTGTTTTTCCTGTCACAAATCTTTGTCAAGATGTCATCTAAGATATTTATAAAAGACTTAAAGTTTCCAGACGGAGGCGGGCGGAGGTCTATATACACATACCTATAACAATAATATATTTTAACTCCACACAACTCAATTCGCATAGCCCCTCCACAGAAGCATCCACTACATCATGCCTATTTTTTTTAATTTTATTTCACTTTTAACAAATATTAAAGATCCACCTCGTATTGTATTGACTCTACAAAAATAACTTGCTAGATTAAAATTAGGTACAACATATTGCATAATTTCATGGGCATTCAACCATGATTCAGGAAAACAGAGTATATAATTTTTTTTAAGATTATCAGAAGTAGACAATTCATATTGTTTCCCCCTCAGACCCTAAGCATTCTGGTGGAAAATGGTGAAAAGATTTGATTTATTTATTGCTTTTGTGGTGTCTGGGGGGTTTCTAAAAAAATAATATTTTGTTGAATGTTTGTGTTGAAGGAACATCTCTAGATATCTTTGCAGTGCGATGAGTTTGATCATTTAATACGTCTATATTGTTGCTACGTTTATTAAAATAATACATATCTAAAAATATAAGTTGGTCATATAAATTATTTCTATTTGCATAGTTTATATCAATGACGTGGATGTCTTTGTAGAGGTTTGTCAAAAGGTGGCCACAATTTGCTTTGTAGATTTTATTGTTCAATGATGTCTCCCTCTTGTGATGATATTTTAAAGTTGTAACATAAACTGAAAAATTGCATGTGGCAGCTTTTTCAATAATATTCCCCATTATTTTAATAAATTTTCTGAAATCCTTCTCCCCCTCATTGTTTCCGGTCACTATAACGAGCGTGCCTTTTTGCCCTTTTGGTCTAATATATAATTGATTTCTTCTACAATATTTTCAACTTTAGAGTTCGGTTTACATATTCCCACTACACCTTCTATATTTTGACTCAATCTTGTGTCTTGACTCAAGTGATCTACACGATTGATCTCCCACTATATACAATAGTTTCTTGTTATCATATAGGTTTCTCTTCAGTTCCTCCTTCTCCCTACCAACTCTCTCATCTTCTGTCTTGTTACAATTTGCATGTTTTTGATAAAGAAGATCATAGTTAGCCTGTTGCATTGCATTTGATTTTTGTGCCTCTTCGAGTTTCTGAAGTATAGCCTCATTATTTGTCACAATTCTGTAAATTCTCTGTTCCTCTTCTCCGTCATTACCCTCAAATCAGTCTTTATCCTGTCAATTTCAACATCCTTCACTAATATCCTTCTCCTTGCATTTCTGCAGATATTTTTAAGCTGTCAGATTTTTCTGACTTTTCTCCAAAATAGCAATGCGTTTTTTAATATATGTAAAGAAAATTATAATTTTCATTGATTTGGAACATATTCAAAATTTTACAAACAAATGACAAATATGACATCGGCTGTCATATTCGTACAATTGTTGTTTATTAATCAATCAATAGTTATTTTATTTCAATTTATTAAATTCATTACTTTTAATGTCGTTTGTTTTCAGGTTTGTTTTGTTATTTTATTATTCTTACACATTATATTATAGTAATCCCGAATTAGGAAGTCCGCTGGGGTATGAATATCTCACTCTAACTTTGCAGAGATATTGAACCTTGTGGTTTTACTTCATTATTAATTATTTTCAATTAATATTAATACAGTTCATATTAATAATTTAGATTATACTATTTTATTCTCACTAAACCTCATATTCTTAGACGTAAGGTAAAGGTTAATCACAGACGTAATAGGTAATATACTCGTATAATAACATTGTAGGTACCTATTTTTTAGTATGTACTTCAAGCGAAAGCCCTTTGATGTACCTACGCGAAACCCAGGTAAACAATACACCAGCAAACAATAGCAAGGACACCATGGACACATCAAAACAATTGCCATGCGGCCGTGTGTTATTACCAAGTCATTATGTCCCTGTAATCCAAGCAATGCCATTTAAGATATCTATTTAAATACTTTTTCCAAGAATCTACTATTTTAGTTATGGGTTTTTCTGTGACTGATGGGTGAGCTTGATTAATATAGAAATCTTGGAAATGTCAATTTCGATTTTTTTTGGGTAAACATTATTTTAAGTTAGTTTACATTTGGCTGGCTTGAGTGATAGTTCATTCGTGTTCATCATTAAAAATGGAAAAACGCAGTGTACTAAACGAACAAACGCGACAGTTTGTATTACGTCTTCGCGAGTATTTTGAACAAGAAAAGGCAAACGGTGGGCCTTTAATTTCAGTACAGAATGTTTGTGAACGAGTCGCTAATGCGCTGAAAATTAGCACAAAAACTGTGCAAAGAATATCAAAAGAGTGTCATAGTGTTTCGTGTGTCCAAAATTGTGAAAAACAAGGTAAATTAAAAAGACTTCGCACAAAAACCGTAAATAAAAAAGACTCATTTGAAATCGACGCCATAAGACGTCATATTCATGACTATTATACCAGAGGTGAATATCCTACAATACAAAAACTATTCAAATCGCTTAAAGAATCGGATCTGTATGACGGCAAATCTACATCACTAACGACATTAATTTTTTTTTCAACAACGCGTGTCCTCCATTTGTTAAAAGAAGCCGTCAGTCATATAACGGAAGAAGACTGGCGTCGTGTAATTAATAGCACGAAAACAAAAATATTCGAAGATTGGGAGAGTGATTGTTATGCAGAAAGTGTTATGGACAATTTAATAATAAATGTAAACAATGGTAGTTCTAGTGGGAGTGACACTGATAGTGATTTGTCTGAATAAGACTCGGACATGAAAGTGTTTATATATCTAATATTATTACTTCTATTCCTAATAAATATTTTTATATACATAAAATGTGTAACCATGTCATTGTGTTGATTTATTTACTTTTTAATGTTACTCAAAATCATCAAGACAACTTACGAAAATGTTATCAACCCCTGGAATCTACCGAATTCAGGTAAACATTAAACCTTTTTACATTATTTTACCGAGTGTGAAAGAGATAATCTTAGTGTTAGAAGAGCAAAGCACCTCAACAGACTTCCTAATTCGGGATTACTATAGTAGAACAATTAATTATATCAATAAAAATTTATTCTCTTTTCAGAGAAAGAAACACTAAACTGTATCGAATTTATTAATAAAATATCTAGATGAGGATGATAACGCAATTTTTCAGGACCAATTCCTTGAAGAATATACGGAGGAAAAATCTGAGTTTTACGATAAAATAAATTCATATGAACATATTTAAAAAAAATAATAGAAGAATCATATAGTCCATTTGCAGCTCCGGTTACATTAGCTTATAAAAGAGATGAAAATAAAAAATCAAGATTATGCATAGATTTTCGAGACCTTAACAAAATTTTGTGGCGAACCTAATTGCGAACGTTGTTAACGTAAAGTGATCACACTAAGCCCGCCAAATAACAGTAGAAGACGGTCGTAAGCCCGTAGTGGTTTGTTCCATTTAAAAATCGAACATTAGTAATGAATTTTTAGAGTCATTAGTTGTTATTTTTTTTTTCCTTAACAAAATTGTTGTTCCCCAATCACAGCCATTTCCTCTCATAGAGGACCTTATAGTCAAAACAAGAGATTGCAAGTTTTATTCAACTCTAGACTTAAATTCTGCATTTTGGTCAATTCCGATGCGTGTCACAAATAGATATAAAACAGCGTTTGTCACACAGGAAGGTCACTACCAATTGACTTGTTTACCATTCGGCTTAAAAACCTCACCAGCAATATTTCAACGAATAATGTGTAATATAATACGAAAACACAATCTTTCTGAATTCACAGTATGTTACATTGACGATATCTTATTATTTTCAAGAACGTTCTCAGAACATGTCACACATCTCAAGCAGCTTTTCAAAGCAATCAAAAGTGAAGGCCTAAGACTGAAATTTTCAAAATGCATATTCGCAGCAGATTCTGTTAAATATCTAGGCCATATAATACAGCACAATTCAGTTAGACCATTGAAAGACAACTTGATATCAATCAGAATCTTCCCTACTCCAAAAACACTAAAAAACATGAGACAATCTTTAGGAAAAATAAACTTCTATCAGAAATATGTACCAAATATAGCTGTAAAATTGGAACCATTGCATAACCTTTTAAGAAAAGGGCAAATATTCAACTGGACTGGATGTCAAAAATCTTTTGATGAAATGAAAGAAATATTATGCTCTTAACCAATATTAACAATTTTTGATCACAAATTGCCCATTCACATATATATACAGATGCCAGCATACTAGGAGTAGGAGCAGTATTAAAACAGCCGCAAGAAAATAATGAAGATAAACCGGTAACATACTTTTCAAAAAAATTGAATGAAGTCCAAAAAAGGAAGAAAGCTATTTATCTGGAATGCCTCGCAATTAAATAGTGTGTAAAATATTGGCAGCATCTTTTGATTGGTAGAAAATTTACAGTCTTCTCAGATCATAAACCGTTGGAGAATATGAATATCAAGTCAAGAACGGATGAGGAATTGGGAGATTTAACATATTATTTGTCACAATATGATTTCCAAATTAAATACTCTCCGGGAAAATACAATATCGAAGCTGATTTCCTTAGCAGGAATCCAGTCTTAGAACAAAATGAAAATCATGAAGAACAGTTGAAAATAGTAAACGTAATAAAACTAGAAGGGATTGTTAGAGATCAAGATGGAAATAAAGTAATACAATGCAAAAAAGAAAAGTTTATAAAGAAAGATAATATTTACTACAAGAAAGTAAATAAAAAAGATAAAATTATACTATCAGAGAAATGTAGTATAGGACTAATCAAAAATGTGCATACGTGGCAGATTTTTAAATAAAAGCAGGCTTTTTGAGTAATTTTCTTTTTTCTGGAACATCTCGCAAATTTTTCTCGATCGATAACTCAAAAAATACAATACTCATAGATACGCTAGTACCTGGAAATTTTAACAATGGAAAGTTTTCTGGGGAGCTTCCGACAATACACACTAGGTGGCAGAACTTCTAATCAGATCTATCGTCAAATTATGACAGCTGTTAAACATACCGTCTAGCTTCTAGCATTGACTGATAAATATTATACTATATATATTTCCTCTCTTTTTTTTTCTCTATTCGACAATTTAACGTTTTAATTATTGATGAATGCAAAAGTGGCTTTTTCTAGGAGGTAAACCATAGTATGTCCTTTTACACTACATACAAACAAAATCACTAGGTACCTATGTATTTGTCTCCGTTCTTTGAGAAAAAAATCTCAGTGCTGTTGTTCTGTATTTATTCTTGTATTCTGTTACGGTATGTTCGGTTGTATTTAGGTAGATATATAAAAAATAAAATAAGAATAACAATTTTATTTGTAATAGTATGTAAAAAGAAATGTACAATAATTATTCTAAAAGTATTGTTATCTTATTATAATAATACATAAGTTGTTTAATTTGAAATAAACTAGAATAATAAATTGTTTTTTTTTTCATTTTCACTGTAACACAAAGTATAAATAAAAAAATTAAAGTATTTATTTACGAAAGATAAAACGGACCGTTGAGGTATAAACGTTAATTTAACCAGTGTTGCCAACGCTGTTTTTCAAACGCAAAGAAGCCCAACTGAAAATTTGGTATGCAGTCATTCCGAAAATTTTAGTATCCGAAGAGAGGTGGGAGTTCACTAAAAAAATCTTATTTAGTATCCGGAAAGGTGAAAACTCGCTAAAAGGGTAAGTAAGTAACTAAGTAAGCAAGTAAGTTCCAAATAGCCCAAACGGCAGTTAATCGCCCCCTTTGGCAACACTGAATTTGACAATAGACCGGATTAGCTAGGGTGCCTCTAGCGGCACAGAAAGGAAGAAAAACATCCCATTAAAACAACTCAATAATTTAGCGTGGTACTTTTTTTAAATTTCGTCTTTGTTTTTCTGGAAAATCCAAAATTCTTAAATTCTCATTGAAATCTAATCAAAATCTTGTTAAAGTATTTTCTAGTTGGATTTTTTAGAGGCGTTGTTGTACAATGAATTTTTACTGGACCAACCCACAAAATAATGCTATTGTTTGTTCCTCAATTTGATTGGCTTGATTCTCTTTGAATCACTTTTATGTTCTTTAAAAAGTATTGTATTTATCTACAGATTTCACACGAACATAATTTTCTTGTTTCACGCATACAAATTAAATACTTTTTAGGTTCTATTCCCCTAGGGCGCTTTCATAGTACATAATTATATCGAATTTCTTTATGCTGCATTTATCAACACCTAAATATTGTGGTAGCTCTCATCCTTCATTTTATAGATGTTAACTTTTATCTATGAATTCTCCGTGATTTAAATTTTTTTTTTTATATGTTTGTGTATATTTTTTTTATGGTCGACGGTCGATATTGTCAATCATCCCCACAATTGTATTGTTCACTATCGGTAACTTAGTGGTAAAGGTACTTTTTAATATCTGATCAAGAGGTCCCGGGTTCAATTCACGGTCGGGTCCGAAATTTGTACGCATTTATTTTTTTATATACCTATTTGCAAATTTAATATTTTTATAACTATGTCTTTGGAACTGTCATAATACCTAATAATACCAGGACAATAAAACACGCCGTTTTGTGCATATTACTACCACTTCATTAATCTACTATAAAAGCTTGTGCCGTGAAAGAGAAAGGTGGTCGGAAACTGGAACCCAACCCACGACCTTCAGTTACAAAGTCGGCGACGGAACTTCGTACGGTCGTGGGTTCGAATCCCGGTGCCGAACATTTCTACTTTAAAAACACAAGCTTTGCTTTGTGTGAAAGATGTCAAAAGTATATCTGTGTTCACTTTGAGTGAGCCCAGATTCATTTAAAAAATTATCGATCGATATTGTACCTTATATATAGGTATATTGTAACAATATTAAATTGAATAGGTAGCCTACGTATAATATGACTGTATAATAAATCAATTATGTTTTATGCGGAGCTAGGTAGGCTGTAAATGAAAAATTTTATCGAATCCAACCAGCAGCAAAACCTGTCGGATGACAGACATAGAAATGTTTGATAAATTGATTGTTCTATTTGACGACTTCTCATTGTAAATTGTGCATGTATGAACAATATTTCCCGCCGCGGACATCTTTTATTGTTGTCATAGAAACTATCGACTTTCAGACGAATAATATACCTACCTAAGTACGAAAAATATTACCGTAGTTGGATTGTATAGGTATGACATTATGTATGATAAATAGCTCGCATGGAACTGTTTCAAAAAAAAAAAAAACCGAGTTACGAACGAACCTAACGAATTATTATATTTGATTCTTTACAGAAGAGACAATATTGAAAAATGCCACATTTCTCAAAAAACTAACAAAAACCGAGAATGCGAGTAAAGTCTGAGACACTGTTTGCGTAAACAATAGGAAGGGTTTGCTTTTGTTTTAAAAATCACCGCCACTTCTACCTACCTGCTATTATGTAGGTAGAGTATCTACCCAACCAATGGCTTACAACACTTCGAATGATCTCGAAGAAAAGAGTATTTTACACTGTATTACATTCCTTCGAAGCAGAGCTGAGCGATTTCGAAAAGGTGTGGGAAGTCATTGAACTGGCGTAAAATTGATCGGGGTGGAAGTGTTGTGCGTAGGAAAAATACTGTGAGTTCCTATGTTTCAACATATTATATTTCCTGCCGCGGACATCTGTTATTATTGTCATAGAAACTACTTTCAAACGAATGATATAAATATTTCTTTTTTTAATTTTAAATGATTTGAAGTATGTACAGTGTACACATTAGATAGTTTTTGTCATATTATCTACGAAAAATATTTTGCGTGAAAGTGATTCAACGAAAATACCGGGTTACGAACGATCCTAACCAATTATTATATTTGATTCTTTACAGAAGAGACAATATTGAAAAATGCCACATTTCTCAAAAAACTAACAAAAACCGAGAATGCGAGTAAAGCCTGAGACACTGTTTGCGTAAACAATAGGAAAGGTTTGCTTTTGTTTTAAAAATCACCGCCACTTCTACCTACCTGCTGCTATGATATAAATATTTCTTTTTTTAATTTTAAATGATTTAAAGTATGTACAGTGTACACATTAGATAGTTTTTGTCATATTATCTACGAAAAATATTTTGCGTGAAAGTGATTCAACGAAAATACCGGGTTACGAACGATCCTAACCAATTATTATATTTGATTCTTTACAGAAGAGACAATATTGAAAAATGCCACATTTCTCAAAAAACTAACAAAAACCGAGAATGCGAGTAAAGCCTGAGACACTGTTTGCGTAAACAATAGGAAAGGTTTGCTTTTGTTTTAAAAATCACCGCCACTTCTACCTACCTGCTGCTATGATATAAATATTTCTTTTTTTAATTTTAAATGATTTAAAGTATGTACAGTGTACACATTAGATTGTTTTTGTCATATTATCTACGAAAAATATTTTGCGTGAAAGTGATTCAACGAAAATACCAGGTTACGAACGAACCTAACCATAGATATGGGCCCATAACCTGTTGGGCGGTTATTTGAAATAAAGAAAGTATGTTTGATAATTAGTTTTATTGAAATAAAAAAAATATAACATCAACCGTGTTCAGTATTTTTTCACAAGTGTTCTTTTATTTAAATTCTTACATTATCTATGTCTATGCTTATAAACTTCCATAGACAAAAACTTACTTTTGATGCCATTTAACAATTATTATATTTGATTCTTTAGAGAACAGACGACTAAACTTGTTCCAAAATATGATTTCTGCCAAAAATTTGAAGAAACCGTTATCTGCCCATGCTAACAAAAGACGTAGGTGCCCATGAAACGGACTTACACCTACTAGACCTTAGAAGCAGAAGTTTTTTTTTCACATGAGCTATCTGATTGGACGGTACGTCGGAACCTATCATCCAATGAAATAACACCAAAATGTCCGTCACGCAGCTGTCAAAATGAAAATATGAAAAATAGAAGTTGTGCGACAGAGTACATACTATTAATGTGTGTTGGGTATTTTTGTTTGCTTAATTGAATCGAGTACGATGACCAGAATTTAGTAGTCCTAAACGATGGTCAGCCTACCAGACTCTCTTTACCTAATCAAAACCCGAGTGCAGTTGACGTTTCTCTTTGTTCCGCTGATTTAGCCTCTTCACTGTCTTGGGAAATTTCAAGTGATCCTTACTCGAGTGATCACTTTCCGATTCACTTGTCGATCCGCAACAATAGGATCCAACTCCACAAATCTCAGTTAAGAATAGGTTATAGAACAAAAAATGCAGATTGGACTCACTTCAAAGACCTCCTTGCCAATTGTAGCGTTGCCAAGCGCGGCATAGACAGCGGTGAGGTTTTGGTGGATACGTTCGCAAATGATCTGTCCAAAAGCGTAATTGAAGCAGCACAGGCCTCAATTCCCAAACAAAAGACCGGTGTAAGGAAAAAATCATCTCCCCCCTGGTGGGATGAGGAGTGCACAAATATGGTTAAACTGAGATCCGACTCCATCAAGAGGTACAAACGATACGCCTCACAGGAAAACTTCCTTTCATTCCGTAACATTCAGGCCCAAACTAAAAAACTCCTTAGGAAAAAGAAACGTCGAGGATGGCAGGACTATTGTTATTCTATTTCCCCAGACACTCCGATTTCCGAGGTCTGGTCCTCAATTCAAAAGTTCAGAGGCTCTTTGTCTCCCAAGCCCAACCCAAATAAATGTTCTGATTGGGTCGATAGTTTTGTGGAGAGGCTTGCTCCTCCCTATGTACCTAATGAGTCTGAAACTGTTAAAGTTAGCTCAGCGTCCCAACAAGATAATTGCTTACTCTCTTCTCAATTTTCCCTAGACGAACTGGTACATGCAATACAATCGTCAGGAGACTCATCCCCTGGCCCAGATAAGATCCCATATTCTTTCTTTAGACACTTCCCAACCCCCTTCCTCCTGCAACTCTTGAAATTATTCAATCAAATTTTGGAATGTGGCTCTGTTCCAGAAACATGGAAACGGCAAATAATTATCCCAATCCCAAAATCAGGTAAGGACCCATCTTTGGGACAGTCCTACCGACCAATAGCCTTGTCTTGTTGCTTTCTTAAAATTTTAGAAAAAATGATAAAAGCTAGACTCGAATGGTTTTTGGAGACGAACAACCTACTTCCTCAGGGGCAGCTCGGTTTCCGGAAAGGTAAATCCTGCCTGGACAACCTGAGTATTCTGATTACAGATGCACATATAGCCAAGTCCAAAAAGGAGGTTATGGTAGCTTGTTTCATGGACGTTTCAAGTGCCTATGACAATGTGTTGCTACCAATACTTTACAATAAAATGGTCTCTTTGGGGGTGCCTGTCACCACCTGTCGATTGATCTCTAACATACTATGCGAACGTCAGCTCTTAATTGAGACTCCCGTGGAGACAATTCAGAGAACGGTGTGGAGAGGCTTGCCTCAGGGTTCTTCACTAAGTTCCATTTTGTTTAACATATACACCCAGGATCTTCATCTCCGCATCCCTTCCTATTGTAGTGTATTGCAATACGCAGATGATTTTGTGGTATACTGTAAGGATAAGATTATGTCTCGAGCTGTGAAAGGAATGGAGAACGCTCTGGACCTCATACAGCCTTGGTTTTCCGAGGCCGGGTTATCCTTGTCTCCTTCTAAAAGTCAAGTGATAATTTTCTCCAACAAACACAAGATACCAGACGTTTCTATCAAATTTAACAATGTGTCAATACCAATCAGGGACTCTCTTAAATTCCTTGGTATGAACATTCACCGAAAACTTAATTGGAATATGCATATTGAAGAAACAATACAAAAATGTGAAAAAAGCATCAACGTTTTGAGAGCGGTGTCTCGAGTTTGGTGGGGAGCCCACCCGTCTTCTATGAGGACAATGTATTGTGCTCTCGTCCGTAGTCATTTAGACTATGGTAGTTTCCTCATGGAACCTCTCCCGAAGTACCTGTCCACCAAGTTGGAAAGAGTCCAGTCAAAGTGCCTTCGACTCATTTTGGGAGCTATGAAGTCATCTCCTTTGGTCGCCCTCCAGGCGGAGTGCGTGGAAAGACCTCTCACACTGCGTAGAAAATTCCTTGGTTTTAAGTTTCTTCTGAAGAGAGGTTTATCTGATCACCCCCTCACCCCGGTATTACACGTCCTTTTGGACAGCTGTCGGAGTAATTCCTACTGGCATTCGAAAGTGCCTCCCCTACTTTGTTCGATTTTTGAAAGCATTTGCAACGAATTTTCTGACTCTTTGGCTTCCTCACTTCCGATGTTCTCCATTCCATTCGAAGCAACTGTATACTCCCCAAATATCGTCGAATCTATTGATATCAATAGGTCGTTTGCATCGCTTCCCCCGCATGTAGTCAATACTTTATTCGGCCAAAAGGTGGACGAGAATTGGGGCTCCTTTGTTAGAGTCTTCACTGACGGATCGAAGGCTTCCGGTGGAGAATGTGGAGCAGCTTTTTGCATCCCTTCCCTTGACATTAATAGAATGTTCCAGCTTCCTCGAAAGGCGTCCATTTTCACAGCCGAATGCGTGGCGTTGAGGGAAGCACTGTTGGAGGTTTTAACTCAGTCATTACCCCGCACGGTAATATTCTCTGACTCTCTGAGTCTCGTAAATTGCTTAAACACAAACTCAAAATCTTCCTTGAGTTCTCATGTTTTGGGTGACATAAAGAGTTCCTTGCACTTGGCGTTCGTGAGAAAGCTTACCGTAATGATCGTTTGGATACCCTCTCACATCGGAATAAGTGGTAATGAGAGGGCAGATGCTCTTGCCAAAGATGCTTGTACGTGCGGAGTGTTGCCGCACTCATTTATTTTGCCTGTCTCAGACTGCATGAGTACCGTGGAACATTCTATTCGGTAGGAATGGAATGAAGTTTTTAAGAGTTCTGCGGCTGGTGGTCATTACAGGGCAGTGCAGAGTGATATCCCGTATAGTCCATGGTTCCAAAATTGCAAAATCCCTAAGTTGAATGTCTCCCTAATAACACGACTACGATTGGGACACGTCGTCCTATCTTTCCATTTGGCTAGAATCGGTATAGTTGGTGACGCTACTTGCGAATGTGGGAGGGAGGAAGAAACAGTAGACCACGTTTTCTTTAATTGCCCGCTCTTACCAAACCATGATTTTATAAAAGAAATTTCAAAGATCTGTCTCACTTTCCCTATCAAGATTCAATCCCTTTTGGCACTTAACGATTTTAAAATCAATCAAATTATAGTAAATCACCTTAAAAAGTACGATAAAAAAGTATAATGTGTGTATTGTGAGAGAGGGTGCGAGGGTTGTGAGGGTGTGTGTGTGTGAGTGGGTGAGGGTGTGTGCGTGCGTGTGTGTGTTTTTAAGATAACATAGTCATAAGGAAAAAAAAAAAAAAAAAAACAACAAAATTAAAAAAAAAAAAAAAAAAAATTATATGTGTATATAATTTTTGGTGGATTTGTTTTTTTTTATTGAGGTATGTGTTCCTTCCCTATTACTAATTTGTTTAATATGTATTTTTTTGTTGGTTTTTTTATTTCAATTTCAAGTTCAATTAGGGCATAAATCACTCGAGATCGGGTGCATTGCCGGAAAAAAAAAAGAAAAAATTGAATCGAGTACATACATTGTTTTTAATTATATAATAACTAGCTGACCCGTCGAACTTTGTATCGAAATAAATAATATGGGTTATGGTTTTATGCGAGAGAGCTCAAATTCGTTTTTTAGTCATTTAATACGAATGACTATTTACTGACATTAGCAAAACTAGAGTTCTTATTGCTTCATCTTGCTCCTGAATGCAGTTCAAAGGGAGTTTTAATTTTGATTGATTTGATGTTAATATGTAAAAAAAGAATTTGGGTTTGTACCTAATTATATTAGATATTTTAATAGTTATTTTGCTCAGTTAAAATAATATTGATTGATTGATCAAATTACGATAAGGAATATCTCCGTATCGATTCAAAATACGCATTGAGGTGTGAATGGTTTTTTTACCCATCACGCTGATTCCCGAAGGAGGTAGGCAGAGAGTATGGACTTCCATTCTTTCCAATCCAAACTCATTCTCCTCCTCCAAACGCATAACATTCCGCATACATGCTCATAAATTTCTTTTGCTTCTGACTTGGCCCTCCTGTAAGACGGCAACGATATGGTCGGTCTATGTCATTCGAGGTCGGCCTCGTCTGCGTGCACCCATTCTTTCAGATTCATATATCGCTTTCGTCATTCTCTCTTCGTTCATTTTCTTTACATGCCCGAACCTCATTTCTTTATTCACTGCCATTCTAGTCACTACATTAACATTCACTCCACATTCCTTTCTAATATTATCATTCTTCATCTTATCAATCAGTCTCTTTCCGCATATCCTACGCAGTGATCTCATTTCCACAGCATTTATTGCAACTTCCAAATTGTTTGTCCATGTCCAAGTTTCACTCCCATAAATCAGGGATGGTATCAGGATTGGATTGTGCATCAACTGTGGTTTAAAGAGAGACCTTCTTAGAGGTCTTAGTGCACCGCCAACCCTTCTCCCAGCCAATTTCCTTCTTTTGAACATGTTTTAGTTTGTTTTTTTTTTAATTAAGTTTATAATCAGTATTCGTTGTCAATTATGTAAAAAATTCAGTTTACTGGTGGTTTTATAAATCTCTGTAAACAAACAAAAAAATATTCAACTTGTTCTTCATTATACCTAATCATGTGTTCATTGTGTTAAAACTTACCTAAACTCCTTATAAAATGAACTTCAATTAAGTATGACTCCTTAGTAGCAATGTTATGTATACGATTTTGTTTGCTGACGGTTTTAAAAATCTCTGTAAATAAAGAAAATTTTCGAAACTCCTTACGCTTCATTACAATAATGTAGGTATTCCTTGTATTAAAACTTTCCTTTAAAAATTAACTGCAATGAATATAATATGGCTTATCCAATCAATCTTTTTCATACGATATATTTTACAATCAATCCACTGACAGTTCTTTCAAATATTAATTAATTAAAATTCAAAAGTAGACCAAATTATTTTGCAAAAAGTACTAAAAAGATTACCTACTTTCTGTGTTTTCAATAATTTTCTAATTTTCCATGCATTTTTTTTCTATTTCGACCTCGAGTTATAAGTGTTCGCACTAACCCGACTTTCATTTATATAGTAGATTCTGTTATCTGGAGCGGAGAAGAATCCAATAAATCAATCGTCGGAAGAATCTGATCGGCCGGTCTCGAGTTTTAAGTGTTCGCATTACGTGACAACTATAATTATTTTGTTTTTCTATAATTTTCCATAGATGGCGGTAGCATCGAAAAAATCCTTTCCATACTAATAGATGGCGGTAGCTTCGAAAAAAATCCTTTCCATACTAACTTTAATATTATATTGTATCTATATCCTTCTAGTCCATATTCAACTTTTTATTAGTATCTATATCCTTTTTTATTAGTATCTATATCCTTCTAGTCCATATTCAACTTTTTATTAGTTATTCTGTTTTCCGGAGCGGAGAAGAATCCAATAAATCAGTCGTCGGAAGAATCTGTTCGGCCGATCTCGAGTTATAAGTGTTCGCACTAACCCGATTTTCATTTATATAGTAGATGTTGGTTAAAAAATAAATCATTATCGTCATCTATTGAATCTTTCTACCGAAATTTCACTACTATTACGATAGATGGCGGTGGCAGTTCTATCTGATAATGCTTTCAATACTAATTAAAAATGTATAATTTATATCTTTCTTATTCATTTATTCAACTTTTTATTAGTTTATTTTATTTATTTTATTTATGCAAAAATTGTACACATACAGGCGAGTATAGATACACTTAAAAACAAAATTAACAAAAATAATGGATGGTACAAAAATCCCAATCAGGCTTTAGCCTGTGTTTGGGTATACAAAAAATATTAATAACAAACAAGTTCATAACTCGCCCCACGGCGTCATGCGACAGGTGAAGTACTTTAATAAGTTTATTAAGTAAAATGCAATTTTGAATAAAGAAATATTATACAAAAGTACACTCTAGAGTGTTGCCTATTATTATACATTTTATTACTGTTCCTTTCAGTAAAAACAAACCAAGACTGTGCGTTACTACCTAGTTAAAAAAAACAGTCATAATACAGATGCACTGCAATCACAACAATATTGGGTATTACGATCCATGCGCCACGACGGCACACGGCAACGTTACACCAGTACAATATATTACGTAACTTCTAATTAGTATTGTTGCAAACCACCGCCTTTAACTATTATAATTATTCATTATCACTGTCAATGTTTCGAATTCGGTAGTTTCTTTAAGTTACTTTATTTGTCAAAACTTTGGTTCATTTCTCCCTTTTCTCTCGTAAACAAATACATGCCTTAACTAATAAATGCAGAAAAATAAACTATTTTATAAATGCAGATATAGAAATATAAATGATACATACATTAATATAGAAAAGTCGAAACTCAATAGGCTTTTAAGTATAGAAAAGTAAAAAAAAATAAACAAAAAACAAAACAAAATATAACCTATATAGAAAACCTAAATATGGTATCATTAATATACTCTTGAGTAACATATAGAAAATCAAAACGTGATCGGTACATTATTTTAAGTATAGAAAAATCATAACACACTTTAGGTCGGTACTGACTTATAACCATATTATATCTCAATGTACAAATAATACACTTATATATGTGTAAAAACAAGTAAATATATGCTTACTTATAAATATAGAAAAATCAACAATTGAACTCAATAAGGTTACATAAAATACATGTTCACGTCCACACTCAGCAACCACTGTTTAATCTGGCTACCGAAGGCAACGTGATTCTCCAGCAGCTTAAGAGCATTTGGTAAATCATTATAAACTCTAGGTGAGACATATGAGGAGTGTCTCTGTGCCAGCCTCCTTTTGCATATTGGCACCACAAATACACTATTAATTCTTACGCTAGATCTGCTAAGAAGGTTTAGAGTAAAGAGCCTGGGGTGCTTTTGTATAAATTTTAAGCATTGTGAAATAAACAATTTTCTTAAACAAAGGAGACCACTTTCCGCAAAGAGTTTTGAGGTTGAGTATCTGAAAGGTTTTCTGTACATAGTTTTTATTATTGTCTTTTGAATAACTTCTAATGGGCCTAGATGGTTATTCAGGACTCCTCCCCATGCGACAATCCCATAGCTCAGAGAAGATTGAACAAGACTGAAATATATTGTCTTTAATACGTCATTGCCAGCCGAGCACTCGTTCAGTCTCCTAAAAACATACAACAAGCGTCTGTTTTTTTTGCAAAGAACGTCTATCTGTTTGCCCCACTTTAACTGCGAATCAATATAAATTCCAAGATATTTTACAGATTCCGCCATGTTCACCCGTTCGCAGTCTTTACAGGTACTTGAACAATTATAATTGTGAAATTGAATCTCCATGTCAAAGCACGGAGCCACAGATTGAGTTGTATAAAATGGAACGTACATAGTCTTTTCGCAGTTCAGGGAAAGCAAATTCGCGCCGAGCCAGGATCTTATACGCTTTAAACAGTCGTTAGTTCTCGAGAATACTTCACTCCAGTTGTTTCCGCTGATTGTAATAGATGTGTCGTCGGCATATGATATTATTCTGCCAGGAATATCAAGATTGCAAAGTTTATTGATATAAATAAGAAACAAAATAGGTCCAAGAACCGTACCCTGAGGGACACCGTGGAGTATTCGGAGTGGACCACTCAGTTCATTCGCATTTTTTGTTCTTTGGTATCTCATTTTCAAATAGTCACTTAGCAATCCCAGACATTTTCCAGTGATCCCTATCTCAGTTAGTCTGGCCATGAGCACACTATGATTAACCGAAAGCCTTTCGAATATCTAAAAAAACTGTCAGCACTTTTTCACCATTATCCAAATGTTTAGTGACATGTTCAGTTAATTCATATAGAGCAATATCTGTACACAGTTTGGGTCTAAAGCCGTACTGATTCATGGATAAAATTCCATGGCATTCCAAAAAACACATAAGACGTTTTTTAATGATTTTTTCAAGAACCTTGGATAAATGAGATATCAACGCGATAGGTCTGTAATTACTCGGAGAGAAGGGTGAACCACCCTTGTATATCGGAACTATAATTGATTGTTTAAAGTGTGATGGAAATTTACCGCTATTCAATGATAAATTAAAAATATAACGCAGCGGAGACACAATTTCATCTTTCACATGTTTCAATGTTTCAACAGTAATATCATCGGGGCCTATTGAAGAAAAACTTTTAAGGTCATTTATATTTATAGCTATCTCATCATTTGTAACACTTTCAAATTCACCTAGGCAGATGCGATCTGGGGACAGATCAAAACCCAGTTCAGTCGAACAACTATTGGTACCGTCAGATCTCATTTCACGTACTATTTCTGTAGCCACGTTCGTGAAATACGCATTCATTGCGGAAGCAATTTCACCATTATCAGTTAAACTTGTATCTGCAGTGTCTATTCTATTTATTTCTCTAACCCCCTGAGCTGACCCATTAGTGATCTCATCAACGAGACTCCAAATCCTCTTCGGGTTACCTTTAGCCAAAGTAAACCCAGAGCTGTAATAATTCTGTTTACATTTTCTAATAAGTGAGTTCAGTAAATTTCGATAGATAACAAAATTGTTCCTAACAACATTTGATACCGGGATATCATCCAAGCGACATAAATTTTCAAGTTTTTTTAATTCGCGAAAAAGCTTATTTCGGTGCCGAATTGAAACGATCAAACCCCTGGTGATCGAAGGTTTTACTTTTTTATGTTTGCCCTTCGGTTTCTTTACTTTAGTCTTACATGTATCTATGTGTTCTTTCAACTTATTGTAAAAACAATCTAGAGCTTCGTCAGGTTCGCTAGAGGCAAACACATCAAACCAGGTTTCATTCAATAGAGACAGCTTCAGCTTTTCGTGTTCTATTCTAAATATATCCGCATTTCTATTTAGCTTTAACGACCTTTCGCTGTCGAAACCGAAAAAAGTTGGGTAATGGTCAGTTATGTCTAGCTTCAGTATAGCACTTTTTGGTGACATAAGATAATTTTTTGATTTAATCTTAATATGGTCCAGGCACGAGCCTGATCCCAAGAGATTCTCTCTCGTAATTGCGTTGATAACTGAACAAAAACCGCTACTGTACATCATGTTAAGATAATCATTCTCATTTTTTGTGAAAACCTTATCAGCTAAAATATTTATATTAATATCACCGGCAAAAAACGTATAGTCATAATGTTCACCATTGGAGTTACCCACGTAATTCTTCAGTTCCTCAACAAACCCTTCCGTATTCAAAGAAGGTGATCGGTAAATTGCAATTAATCGACATTTCTTGGTATGGTATTTGAATTTTAGATCTAAACAATTACAGCATTTTAATACGGGCATTTCGTGGACAACATTACACAACTTGTCATTATAAAATACGGCAATACCGTCATGCGAAGTGTGGTTGCTTTCTCTACTCAAAAAGGTATATCCTGGGATATTAAATGGTATTTTCAATTTCAGTTGAGTCTCTGTTAAAACAATAATATCTAACCTAAAAGAAAAACAGTTCAAAAGTATACAAAGTTCGTCAAAATGACGAGTTAACCCTCTAGTATTCCAGTTCATCATAGTAAAATTTGCACTTTGAAATAACGTATTAACACTCTCGATAGTTTCACAAGTTTGGCCACAGTCTACATTCCGGTCATCCTCATCTGCACCAGTGTCTGCTATCGAGTAGGAATATCGGCCGCATCTCTGATGGTGTAAATCTTGGATTCTTCGTCCTTTCTAATGAATACTCTTCCTTGTCTCGTCCAAACAAACTTGTAACCCATTCCTTTGGTGGTCTTCGCTAACCAGAGAAGATGCTTATTAAAATTAATTAGTTTTTCGTTGACATATATTTTGTTTTTGTTTGTTTGACAGCCTAACTGTTCCGGAAAAACATCACCCTTTCTTTTTTTCAATTTAAGAAATTCAATTTTAGTTGCCTTCGTCGTGAACTTCACCGTTACAAGTGCCCTGTTTTCGAGGCCTGTGTATGACCCTCTCAATGGTGTTTATCATTGCTTCACTGCACCCAACATGGTACATGAGTGACTCTACTAGAGGACGTCCATCCTCGGCCTCTTCCAGAGGTAAACCTTCAATTTCCACAACTGCGTCTAAAGAAGTTTGCTCCAATTCATTAACGATTCTTTTCATTTCCCTGTTTTCTTTCTCACATTCTTTTAATCTTGTTTCGGTTTTTTCAAACCGCTCGGTCAACGCAAAAATTTGCTCATCATATTTTTCGCATTTTTTGGCGAGTTCTTCGATCTTCAAACTGCACTGGCTGATTCCCTCCATGACTTTTTTGGTTTCATCTTTTTGAGATTTCCTCATGGCAGATATCTCACTTTTTATCTCCTCCAGGCATTTCAACAAATCACTTCTCGGTGCAACTTCTCCCCTTTCGGCTTGGTTGTTGTCCGTCTTAGTCGGGGATTTACATCGTTTACATTTCCATTTCAACTTGTTCATTTTGAGCATCTTCTTGAAATCAGTTGCGGAGATGCCCACACATGCAAAGTGAAACTTTGCCAGACACAAAGAGCAAATAATTATACTATCCTCTGCTATGTCCTGCGTACACTTGACACAATCCATTTTGATATTAGGCAAGTTTCTGATACTGACTGCAACAACCGAAATAGTGTATCGTTTGAAACTGGTTACTTTACTGAACTCAGTGCAATGCAAAATTTTGTTTTCACTTCAAAATGCAATAATAAGCCAAAAATATTGAAACTAACCGACCAGGCTCTTGAAGATACACCAGGTACTTCTTCTTATCAATAAAGCTGATAATCTTATCACATGGAACACTACTTATTTTAAACTTTTTTACGCATCGATACAAAGCACACCTGTCGCTACAACGCGCAACGCTACTAGTTATTCTGTTGTCCGGAGCGGAGAAGAATCCAATAAATCAATCGTGGGAAGAATTTGTTCGGCCGATCTCGAGTTATAAGTGTTCGCACTAACCCGACTTTAATTTATATAGTAGATGTTGGTTAAAAAATAAATCATTATCGTCATCTATTGAATCTTTCTACCGAAATTTCACTACTATTACGATAGATGGCGGTGGCAGTTCTATCTGATAATGATTTCAATACTAATTAAAAATGTATAATTTATATCTTTCTTATTCATTTATTCAACTTTTTATTAGTTATTCTGTTGTCCGGAGCGGAGAAGAATCCAATAAATCAATCGTGGGAAGAAATTGTTCGGCCGATCTCGAGTTATAAGTGTTCGCACTAACCCGACTTTCATTTATATAATAGATTAAAATTGCAATGCATAGCAAACACGTTGATGGCTTATTTTATTTTGTCGAAAATTTGCATCTGAAAGTGAATAATCGGTCCACGTCAATATAAGTCAGCCACGTCTCTGTGCACCAATTCTTTCAGATAATTATCATTCTTTCTACATGCCCAAATCACCTCAATTTATTCACTTTAAATCTAATCAATACGCTAACATCTACTCCACATTTTTTTCTAATATCATTCCTCATCTTATCAATCTTTTTTCGCATATCATACATAGTGATCTCATTTCTACAGCATTTAAGCCAACTTCCAGATTTTTCGTCCTTGTCCAAGTTTGACCCTCATATATTATGGATGGTATCAGGATTGCATTGTGTATCAACTGTTTGGATTTAAGAGATACATTATTTTTTATCATTAGAGGTCTTAGTGCACTGTCAACCCTTCTACCAGCCAGTTTCCTTCTTTCAATCTCCTTTTCACACCTTCCATCTCTGCTAAATGGACCACCTAAATACACATACTCATCCACTTGTTTCAAGTTCCCATAATTCACTTTCAAACAACGTTGCGTTTTTAAATCTTCTCTTTCAAAAACAAGCACCTTTGTTTTATTAACATTCGCTCTTGATTCGGACTGATTTTTAACTTGTAAAAAGTGTTTAATTCGAGACTGTGATCATCTTGTTGCTGATTTTCGAGTGATTCTGACAACGTATCTCTCGTCGCTCTGTGTTCTCCAGGACGGGTGATTTTCTCATTTTATTTTGCTCTCTAAATACTTTTCGAGTATTATCACATTTATTTTATGCGCAGCGCGGGAATCTTACACTACGACAATCACACCTGTCGCTGTAGTAAACTGGATTGAATCAACAGTGCAGGGCCGCATCGGCAAGCAAGAGTGGAAAGTTGAAATACTTTTTTTTTTTTTGCAATTTCTTGCTCTCGTTCATCTCTGTAATCAAAATACAGGAATGTGTCATCCCCAAGAATACATGGATCGCATGAGGGAGATGTTTGCGAACTTTAATGAATTTCTGTTCGGTGAGAACAGTAAACTTACCAAAGATCACATAAAAAGAATATCACTGTTCCATAACGAGGTGATGGGTATAATGGGTGAGATGGTTGTCCAAATGGGCACTTTGGAGGGTGAGGTCAGGGGGCTGGATGCGGCGGTCAAGACCCTGTCTTGTCAAAAGAGTTTCCAGACTGATACACCAGATGTCTGTGAACTAATATCCGAGATAGAAGAGAGAGTGGATAGATCAAAGAACCTGATTTTCTATAATGTTCCAGAACCAGGAGTTGAAGGCAGGGAGGCATTCTTAAGAGCGGGCCTGTCGGTAGCTTCCTGCACAATCCAGGGAATGGTGGACCAAGATATTGAGATAAGGAAAGCAACCAGAATTGGTAAAAAAATCGGACAAGCCACGACCGCTAAAAGTAGAGCTTAGAGATAGATCTGAAGCCATGTTGGTTTTGTCTAACAACAGATCGGCGCCATCTGGAATACAAATCAAGAACGACCTTACCTGGCGGCAGCGCAACAAAATTAGGGAACTGCGCCAAGAACTTGATGAGAGGCTCCGCCAGGGGGAAACAGATATTACAATTAAATACATAAACTCCATCACTAAAATAGTTAAGACTTCACCAAAGCACTTAAAAAACGGGCCGGACAATTAACGCGCTACTATCAAAACGTAAGGGGAATGCGGACGAAATTGGAGACATTAAGGACATCAACAGATATGTTTGACTACGACATACTCTTCTTTACTGAAACTTGGCTAACTCCAGACATAAAAACTGCAGAGCTGGGGCTCTCCTCTGCTTTCAATGTGTATAGATTGGATCGTTCTGTATTAACAAGCAGCAGGAGCAGAGGTGGTGGAGTTCTAGTTGCTGTGTCGAAGAAATATAAATCCAGATTAGTCAAGACTCAATACAATGATATAGAACATTTATTTATTAATATTGTTGTTAATGTTGACTTGAAACTATTAGTATCATGTACATATATACCTCCTAATTCAGATCGTTCTCTCTACCTCAATCATTTCAATGATCTTGAAAGAATTTGTCAGTCGTTACCCTTGAACAAATACATTATTGTTGGTGATTACAACCTGCCTGGTATCGACTGGTCTCTTGGCACCTCAGCTCCGAATGGAGTGGGTGATGTGGTTTTCTCTGAAGTGGAAAGAGATGTGGTGGACTCTATATATTTTCTAAACTTGTCCCAACTTAACACGCACGCTAATTTTAATGGTAGGATACTTGACTTGGTCATGAGTGATGATACGATGGTTCGTGTCTCGATGTCGTTAACTTCGATTCTTCCCATGGATCTTTACCATCCGCCATTGACAATAATAGTGGATTCACGCAAGTTAGACAAGGCGAATCTTATTGAGCGGAGATGTGATTACACTGCGGTTGATTTCCATTTAATTAACGACGCCTTATTTCATACAGATTGGCTGATGACTATCGAAAGTTTAGCGACTTGAGGCGTGAATGTCAGAATCTTTCTAGACTTTGCTTCAACAATTATGTTGGGAAGTGGAGTCTTCTGTATGCTTCAACACTAAAAAGATTTTTAAGTATACTAAATCTTTGAGGGATGATGACTCCCCGGTGCCGAGTACTATGCATTTCG